>JMSD01000067.1:87744-137302 GCA_000715435.1 Paramecium caudatum | reverse complement strand
ATTTTAAAGAAAATTCTCAGTAAAGATCCCAACAAAAGACCAAGCATTGACGAAATTTAGGACCTATTTTCTAGAGAGATGGAGAAATTGATTCAAAAAGAGGCAACAAGTAAGCTAATGAAAATCATTGAAAACTCTATCGGATTAGCAGAAAAATGGATATCAATGTTAGAAACCAAGGTAAATTAAGGAAATTGAAATATTAATAAGCTAATTAATTTTACAATTCTCTCTCCGATTTTCCAATACTAATATGCCTCATTATATTTTATATAATAAATTCGATATTATAATAAGTTTATTTTTTGCTTAAGGTAATAGAATTTGATCCTTTATTTAGAGCATCAATATTTTTTCTAAATTATTATATAAAATGATGCAGTACTAAACATTCAATGATTTTTTGAGACATATTGAAACAAACGATTAGTTTATCAGCTAGCCAAAAACAATAAATGAATTTGGAACAAAATGGATAATTGGATATTCGCATTTAACAACTTGCGATTACTAGTATGAATAATATAAGCATGGAATCACTTAATAAGAAGCTTAAAATTTATTCGATCGGGATCTTTACCTTTGTGAGATAGCCCTAAAGCAATAGTATGAAACTCTATTTCCAAAACTTAAATATGAATCATTAAGTATTGGAAGCAAAAAGTTGTTATTATTGTTGTATTACCATACTGGAAACTTAAGGCAGTTCGAATGTTTGATATCTAAATGTCAAGAAGAAAAAGGCTTTTATGAAGCTGTCGAAAAGAGCGGAAGAAAAAATATTATTAATAGAATTGAAAATGAAAAATTACAAAAAAGATGGGAGGAAGAGAAACGATATTTTAAAAGCCACTTTGATGTTGGCGGTTAGCCATTCGATAAACAAAATTAGATACAATTATTGTAAATTACAGATGAATTGATGGATGAGGCAAATTTTTTGATTGAAAATAGATACATTACATTTGATTAAGAGAATTTGGCAGCCTCCTATTCAACATTTACAAACTCAAATTATCTGAATAAGGAATTTATTGAATTTGAGAAAAGTTAAGAAGGAAAAAAATATTCTTATGCAAGCTATAATGAGGCTGATGAAAAATGGTATCCAATAGCTGTTCCAGATTAAACATACAAAATTATTGGCTACTCACATATTTGTAGTCCATAACAGGAAAAAGAATATTCTATAGGGTTGAGGGATGAACATGTTAATTATTTATTTTTGATCGATTACCAAGAAAAATGCAATTTGTTGAAAAAGTATTTAGAATCATATCATCCGAAAATACCATTTGAATAGCTATCTTCATAAACCTAATTATTCTTAATAGATATTGCTTTCAGAAATTTGAACTTTCATAAATTTTCAAACGCAATAGAATTAGCCATTAACGGAAAAATCTAAGAAGCGATTGATGAAAGCAATATTTATTACAAACCAGATTTGTCAGTCTATGCTCATTTGCAATAAAGAACTCAAGAGCTCAAAAAAGTAGTTAGCCTTGTCGATGAATAATATTTCTTCAAACCAAAAATTGATTGGAATAATGAAAAATATAACAACATAGCTGGTATAACGGTAAATAAATAAGGATTCCAATTTGTTTTCGATGCATCAGCAGCTTGTAAAATTTAATTTAAGGACCTCATAACATGTTTAAAAGTCTTATATGATCCAGAATTAGATGAAGGATCTAAAATTCTCTATTTTTCATTGGAATTTGAGGACAATGATTATGAAATGGAAAACGAATATCAGAAAAAAGTATATTTCCCTGAATATCTAGAAGGAACTGAGGTGGGGGAAATCTTATACGAATCTGACTTTATTCTGAAACAAATGAGTTTAGGGATAGAAGTGATTAATAAGTAGCCTCTTTAGGTGTAGGAATTTAATTATGGTGCCTTACCAATATAGCCCTTATACAAAATTGATCCTGATTATTTTGCTAGACTATTTCTTAAGTACGGAGGGGTTAAATTATCCATAGTTTAGGATTAATTGAATGATTTTCACAGCTATACAATTTAGGATATTGAATTGGCAGTAGATGCAAAGTATTTAGACGAGAATGGATAAGATTAATAAATACAAGATCCTGAAAATGCAGCTGTAAAATTCGCAAACAATTTTATTGAGTGTTTTGATAAAATATCACATAAATATCCTGTCTTTATTCGATTGAAATAGATTTTTATGGCCAACTTATTGGCAAAATATATGTATACTTAGAAGATAGAAGTTGATTACAATTTTGTAAATGAGTAATTTCAACAAAATTTAATCCCAATGTATTAAAAGTCTAAAAGTCCTACCCTAAGAATGAATATAGAAAATGAAATCATGGAGTTTAATTTAACAGGAGGAGTTATTACCTAGATTGAAGATTATGATAAGTAATTAGAAGATAAGTTTAAAGAAAGCTAAAATGCCCCAGTTACAGAGACACAATAAGCTAAATTTTAAACAACAGATTCAACAGAGGTTTCAGCAAGCCTTTCTAGAACAGGAAGCACTTATACCATATCCACGATTGACTCCGAAAAAGAAACAGAACCTTTATTAAAAGAAGTTAAATGTGAAACCTGTAAGAAAAGAATATCTGACTCTAAAAAATGTCAAAACTAATGCCTCATGTGTTAAGGGTTATAATGCCCTTCATGTTACAAAGAAGTTAAAAAGAAAGAAAAAATATTTAGTTTTTTTGATAAAAAACTATGCAAAAATTGCTTACATTGCGATTAGTGTAATAAGAAAGTGAAAAAAGATTAATATTAAGTAGTAAAGGACAATATTGTACATAATTAGCAATCATGTATCAGTAAGTGTCATGAATCTGAATTGAAAAATAAAATGTTAGTTGAAATAAAAAGAAATTTTGAAACAAAAAACAAGAATATCAATTAAAAAAAACAAAATGAAGTGGAGCATTATTTTACAGATCACTGTAATTGTATTTAGTATAAAAATTACTCTGGATACGTGACAGGATTCTATCATGCTCTAACGAAAGATAATAAAATACAACAAAATTTTAAAGCTCATTATAAGGTAACTAAGGATTAAGCAGAAGTTTACCTAAAAGAAGATATGTTAAGAATAAAAGACAAGTTTTCTCTGTAAATTGAAGATGATGTTACTCTGATGAAGATTTTCGCACTATTTATTATAAAATAGGATGATAATCTAGAAAGTAATTTACGTGCCGAAACAGATTATAAAAGATTATACTAAATTATTTAGAGGAGTTTCAAATGTCCTAATTATGCATCCCATATTTGTTCATTTTAGAAAAAGTTGGAAGTACTCTTGAAATTTTTTCAGAAAAATGTTCCTGGATGTGGTAACAAAACCTGAGAACGAATGATTTTAGAATAAATATTGTAAATCATAATTTTTTTTTTAGCCTATTCTATTAGAGAAGTCATTTTTCTTAAAGTACCAATTATATCAATTAACCTTTCTTTTTCTCTCATCACTCTATCTTGAAATAATCTGTTCAATTAATCAGTCAAATCTCTTCTCCAATTTTTCTTATATTGATTCATTATAATTTACAATAAATAAAGGGAAATGAGTAAGTATGTAATATTAGAATATTAGGGAATCAATTTAAAATAAGTGACTATAAAATGATTTAGAAACTTTAGACTGTGTTAACTCCATATTTGGACTTAATGACTACGGCACCAACATTGGAACTAACTCACCATTTTTTTAAGACAACCCTCATCTTTTAATTTCTTTTCAGATTGCATTGTCTACTACCAAAAGATGGATGGGGAACATGGAAATATGATGATTTCAAGGTGTAAGTTCCTTAGTTAATCCTCTCTACAATTTTCAATTAGGATAGTCTAATTCTAAAAGTGATTCTTATTATCATGAATGGAGGATGCTTGTTGATGAGCTTTGCAGGGATTAAATTAATGTATTACTATAACAACATAGCTTGGCACTTATTTTTCATGCCTTAAGTGTCGATATTATTTGATTTCCAAACTCCAGTAATTTCTTTTATTGCTTTATTTTTGCTCTTAATTCAATCATTCTTGAACTTATACTTTAACAGGGGTACTAAGTTTATGCATAACAATCCATTTATTAGAAAATTTACAAACCTAACCCTCATATCTCTATTCATCAATACTCTAACATACATGAATTTTTCATACTTTCTTATTCGAATAGTACTGTTACATTTTTCAACAATCGTTGAGATAATAGACATCTATATTTTTCATCCCTACAAGCCACCTCTAAATGAATTTGTGTTTAAGTGCTCTATAACACAATATTCTCTAATAGTTATGACAACTATATATATGATCGCGGAGACCGAGAATAATTTATTCTATTCATTTTTCTTTTTTGGAACAATGTCCCTCGCATTGGCAACAATAATAATAGAAAGATCAATGAAGAAATCAGTTTATGATTAGTATTATATTCTAGTATAATGTTAACACATGTATATCTCTGAAAACATAGAAAAGTAGATCTTATTAAGCACTCATAAGTAAAAATGTAAATTCAAACATGACATGAATTTGATTGACTGCATAATTTGTATTTTGGATAATGCAATAAATCAAAATAAAGCATAGAAATTAGGTTATGAGATTTTAGAATTGGGATTAATAAATTTTTTATCTCAACACAAAGCAGCATTAACAGCATTTTGTAGATTAAAGTTATATTACAATGCAGTGGAGGATCATACTTTCTATTTTTAAATTAGTTTTCCAGTTATTGATAAAAAATTATGGAAAAAAGTAAGGGATGTTTAGGATAAAGTAACGAGATAAATTAGATCAACATCCTACTATGATGAAAGAGATTTAAAAACTAAAGATATATACGAGGCTTCATTGATGAAGGACCAATTTTACCCAAAGATACTTAATGTATTAAATTGTAAATTAGATTATTGGAATCAATTATTATCTGATCTGACAAACTATTAGAGATTATTTGATCATACAATAAAGTTTAGTGGATAAATCTTTGATTTTATTGTGTTTATGAAGAATTTGTTTGGCTAAAATTTAGATGAAATTGAGGAAGTTAAAACAGTTATTGAATTCAAAATGTTGGAAATATACTTTTGTGTAATTGTGAATGATTAAGTCATGGCAACTAAGATGTAAAAATATGTCATAGAAAAATTACGACAAGAAACCTAGCAAGATGGAAAATTATTGAATTGCAGCATCATGGAAAATAAGGTGGTATTGCTATATACAAGTATTGTGAAGGCTTAAGGATATATCATAAAAACAAATAGTGAGTAATTGGCAAAATTTTGGGGGTATGATGGGGATTTAGACTTTATAGATATTAAACATATCAATTAATTAATGCCTAATTTTTGTGCATCTGTACACGATTAATATATAGAAAGATTTTAAATGCTGGGTCACAGTATTTTGTTTGGAAAATGCAGAACAATATTTTTAATTGATAAATATGGTTTATTAATCCCAGCCAGCATCACAATAGATAATTTTTTTATAACATATGATGATTATGTAATCACTGCTGCATTTGCAAAAAATAAAGAAACTTCTCTATATATACTTTTTGATTCAAAAGGGAAGATATTAGGAATTACTCAATTGATGTTTAGAGTATTTCATTCAATTGATCCATCAATTACTCCAGAAATACTTAATTAGGGTTATATATTCTAAATAATACCTAAAATATTTTATCTTGCCAACAATCATACTAATTGTGAATATGATAACTTATTATTTGAGGAAAAGATATATTTATAGTTAGGTAATCCAATCAAATAATAATTTAATAAACCAATAAACATAAATAAACAGAATAGATATTACGATGATTTGTGGACTTTGTATGATGATTCATAAAACCATCCCACTGAAATGTTCTCTGTAGAATATCAGGATTCTGTTTCTAAATTTATAGATACAAGTATTAAAACTACCAATTTTGAAATTATCTGTTAATTACATTATTAGCTAATTGGATATTATAAAATAATGCCTATGTTTACCCTTGAAATATTGGATATTATTAGAGCAGACTTTTAATCTACTTAGAGCTTTTCTTCTGATTAATTTGGTGATTTATTATCACCAGATCCAGTGGATTTTAGTTCAATATAGGAGGAGAGCTTCTAATAGATTAAGAAGGATCTTTATCCTGAAACAAAATTAGACCATTAATTGCATTCTGGGCCAGAGGTTTCATTGATAAAGGGGAAATATGACTTTAATTTGCTGCACTAAATTGATTAATAGGATTCTTCAAAGTAAACTAAATAAACAATGGCCCCTTAATCATAAAGAGCAAAATTCTAATTAATTAAATAAAAAACAC
Source organism: Paramecium caudatum (assembly GCA_000715435.1). Lineage (NCBI taxonomy): Eukaryota > Ciliophora > Oligohymenophorea > Peniculida > Parameciidae > Paramecium > Paramecium caudatum. Next base: position 130,947 of record JMSD01000067.1, on the reverse strand, counting down.
TTAATGATGATTTGAAGGTTATTGAAGAAGACATAAAGTTAATAAAATTAACAAAAAGGAAAAGTTAAAAGGCTTTGTTGATATGTGAGAATGATAAAGAAGATAAGAAGAGCTCTGTGAAATTAACTAAAAGATAACATATCATTGATTAAATATAAGAGAAAAGAAGAGAGGATATAAATGAAATGGATGCTGTAAATTCTGTAAATTCGATTGCCTCCAATCTTATTAATTATAAAAGAGACTTAGTAAAGAGTGTTTATCAATCTGACAAAGCACTATATTCTCTAAAAATGATAATTTTGTTCGATATTCTCATTTTTGCTTCCATTATAATTTTCAATGCATATCCAATAATTCTTTTTCATGATGATAATGATCATGCTGTAAGTTAAATAGATGCAATAGTTGCCCCTTATCTCTATAACCAATACTATTGTCAGTTATATGTTAATAATTTAATATTCGAATTATAGAAATTAAATATAACCAATTACAGTGATGAATTGATTACTGATATTGAAAATCTTAACAAGAACAGTCAATTATTAGAGGATTTAAATTTCTATTATCCAGCATTATTAGAATTAGAAAAATTAGATTATTTTCCTGAATTAAAAGTAATTTACATCAATTAATAAGATGAATATAATGTATCCTTTACTTACCTGTACAATTTAATGATTGAGAAGCTTTAATATTTTATGAAAAAAGGGTAAGACTTCAAAAGTTACTAAATGAATGAGTCGGAGATTATTTCATCTTTATACTTGTACGCTAATTTGTAGAATACAATTTCATTATATTCCGATCTTATTACTCTAATAGTGGATACTTTTTTTGAGGATTTAAGTAATGATTAAGAAGTGTTTTTAAATGTTTTATTAATAGGTATAGGAGTATTCATTATTCTTTTTTGGGTTCAAGTAATTTATTATCATTAGATATTTAATTATTATAAGAAAATAATTTACTTAAATTGTAGATTGCTTGAAAAGGATGTTCATTTAATTGTTTAAAGACTTTAATTAATTAAAGAGATTTTGATAGAACATACACAAACAAATTGGAAAAAAGCTGATTACGTGCATTTAATGTTTTAATAAATTAAACCAGATTAATTGTAAATACAATCAAAGATTAGTAAGCATACTCTTTTGTGCTCTAGAATAGCCCCCAGTAGATTCTCTCTATTCACAATATTTATCCTCATTATTACCCTTTAAATTTTTCTGATTGTCCTACAAATAGGAGGATATTATTTTGTTACTCTTTAAGGTTAGGAATTAACACCACAATATCGTTTAATGTCAGAGTTTTTTTAGTTCTCCATCACTTTCGATTCTATGGTTGCCCAATCAGTTAGAGTAAAAGGCTAGAGGCTTTACATGTTGAATAATAATATAAATCGATCAATTACTGTTGAAAAAAACATAGTAAATGCAAAATTAGCAGTTTTAAGATCAATTAGTTTATCATATTATTCTGATTTATATGATGTATTTACAAATTCAGAGATTCAGATCATTAATGGACTCATAGGGGATAATGATGTGGACAGTTCAACTAATTCATCACTCTATTATATATTTTTTGACAACATTTGTTCACTTGTATGTTCAACATCAACAGATGCAAGGGATTATAATGAATTTTTAGTCCATGAAGGTCTATCTGGAATTTATTCAAGTATGAGTAAATATATCAAAAGTTCATATGATTATGAACTAGAAAATTCTAAATAAAATCCTGATATTGCTGCTTAAAAAGTCATTGTAAATTCACATGAATTTATAATATTGTTTGCTAGGCATTTTATCAATACTAAAAAGGCATTCCTATCTTTTCAAAAGGAAATTTTGAATAGAACTTATGATGTACTGAATTCTAATGATACTCATATAAAAGTCTATCATGCAACCGTATTAGTTATAGAAGTACTAACTGTGAGCATTATTTTATTTATTTATGTTCAGAAAAAGCATAAATAAATTTAATTAATGAGATTATCATTGACAAGTATCCCAATTGATCTTTTAGACCAATAATCGATTAGTATTTTGAAAACATTATGATATTTTTAAATAATATTTTTAATTGAATTAGTTAAAAAGAAGAGATCAAGTTTTTTGGGGCACCTGTCGACAAAAAAGTTGATAATTTGAAATTTTTTGAAAACCAAATACAATTGGAGTTATGTGTTTTGCAATATTTCTAATTATAACTATCATGAAATGGTATTTTTATTGCAAAAAGCTTGATAAAATTTATTTAATCCATTTGATTCTTTAATATTCAATAATCTCAAATCGTATAGGTTTGTAGTAACTTCCACATTTGTGAATATTCTTCATATTAAAAATATAAATGAAAAACGCATATATAGTGATTGTCTTGGTAGGACTTCTCACATTAACGAATTCAAGTAATGAAATAATTCATTTAGAGCTAACTCTCCAACAATCGGTCACTTTGGATTTGCGTAATTTAAGATGTTCAGACCTTGATGACATTAATATAATGATCGCAGACATTGTTGAATGGAAAGATGCTCTAGATTTAAATGAATAACTTTAAGAAGACCTACAGGGATTGTTGGAAGTCGAGAAAATTGTAAAAACCACATAGAAATCGTTAAATCATATCAGTAAGGATTCCTTTATTCAAATGGAGAATGCCATAACAATAATGAATTAACGTGAAGTATAGGCAAAGGTTGAGGCAAGTATCAATAAGATTATGATGTTAATGAAATAGATGAATTAAAAATAAACAAAGAAAGAAAAAATTGCATTACTGACGGAGATTGATGTTTGTATTTAAGCTACGAAGAAGAAATTATAATCAATTCTCACATAAACTTAACATGCAACAAAATAAGATTCCTAATTGTTAACAAGCAACCTTTAACAACTACTTTACATAAAATAAAAGTGTTAATAATAGTAACTTCTACGTGATCCATATGACGAAGGTTTTGATTCTTATGATAATGATTTTTATGAAGTATTGGATGGATATACAGAATATGAGGAGGAAGCTGTATAATAATAATAGAGATAAATAAATAAAGTAAAAGTTAAGAAACCAATCTCAAAGGAACCCACTCCAGAATATGAAGAACAAATATATGAAGAACAAGATGTTTAACAGGATGATTATGTTGAAGAAAAGTAATTCGATGCCCTTGATCCTGAAAATTAATATAATGTAATTTAGGATAATCACATACATGAATAAGTAGAGCAAGAGTAAGCATAATAATATGAGGAGTAATATCCTTACGAGGAATAGGATCTACAACCAATTGAGGATCAGGAATAGTAACGTTTTATATCAGTGAACAATGATGATCATGATTATTAAAAGGATCTTGATTACCAATAATACTAAGAAAAAAGAGAAAATCCAACTAGTACCACAACTTAGGATTCATATACAGATGATTAGGAAATTAAATATTTAGATAGTGGTGTAGATTACTAATAAGCTGATATAATTACTGATTCTGTCAAATTAGATGAAGATCCCAACCCATAACCAGCTTAACCTCAAATACCAGTCCAAGGAAACTAATCTTAAGCATAATCACAAGTTCAAGATTAACAACCTGTTTAATAAACTTAAGAAATAAATAAAGCTTCTGATCATATGTCAGTTGATAGTAAGAACTCTGGAAATAAAGAGGTTCCTGCTGCTGTTCCAGATGCTTTAAAATAACAACCAACAGAATTCAAATTGACTGATTAACCATAACCTGGGTAGTAGGTACCATAACCGTAAAAATAATCAACTAATCAGCCTTAACCAGTTTAACCTCAAACACAACCTTAAGCATAACCTCAACAATAACCAGAAAATTAATAACCAATTCCATAACCTGTTGCATAACCAGGGGAATAACAACCATCAGTTTAATCCTAACCACAACCAGTCTAATAGCCACAAGCCTAGCCCACATTGCAACCAGTAGCTCAACCAGTAGAGTAACCATAAGCTAAGCCCATATTGCAACCAGCGGCTCAACCAGTAGAGTAACCATAAGCTAAGCCCTAGGAACAGACAGTTACATAACCCTAGGCATAACCCCCCATAGAATAACCAGTCATATAATAATAACCTGTGAATCCATTGTAATAAGACCCTTTAGCTTAAGTTTAACCTCAGATTTAAGATTTACCTCAATAATAACCTTAATAAGAAATTTAATAACAACAACCACTATAATAACAGCAACCCTAGCCATCACAATAATAATAGATTCCTCCCCCCTAATAAGAATAACTTTAATAGGATTAATAGTAACCTCAACCAAACTAATAATAACCATAATAATTACCATTGGAATAATAACCCTAACAACCCTAAACTTAATAACCTCCAAAAGAATAAAAACCACCAACTGATCTTGTACCAGACACTACAACTTCCATAATCCCACAATAAACCGAGAACCCTGATCAATTAATTGATCCAGTTAGATTTGTTCCCTTCAAACATAAGCCTTTATAGAGTACCGCTAATGTACTTGTAAGACAATCAAAATTTTATGACTCCACAACCGAAGGTTAAGCAGCTTATCAAGTTTAGTTTTCAAATAAAGAATTATAGGATTCTGAGGAATATGGATATGGTTATTGGGTGAAGTATTAGAGTACTCTTGAAAGCAAAATGAAACCAACACAATATCACTTTCTATCTCGTCTTACATCATTAAAAGATTACCTAGATTTCTAAAACTATGGTGATAGAACATTAGCTAATTTTATATTTGATAGTACTTTCGTGTTTGCTACATATGATTACGTTGCAAGGGAAAAAAATAAAGTTGCCTAAATTACCTTAAATTAAAATATTGATGGAAGGTGGTACTTCATCTCATTCTCTTACAGCAGCAGAAAGCAAATTGCAGTAGGATTTGTGCTAACTTATGGCAAGGCTCGCGAATTCTAAAGAACAGAAATTCCTTGCACACACGGCCCACCATTTTATATGTCCTTAACAGTTGGAGGAAAACATCTTCATTATCCTGGTTTGCAGGGTCAATTTGCAAACATCTTCTATGATGTAGAGGCACCAGCATTAATTGAGAATTAAGAATAATTGTTGCTAATTGTTGAGACAATGTCATTTATGCCACAGGGACTTAAAACTTATCATGAAGAAATCATAGCAGGTCCTCCTGTAGATTTAGATGGTAATGCAGTAAGCTCATTGGATAAGGGTTTTAAAGATGCATTTATATATGAGTAATATGCCATCGCAGGATGGTTCAGGTGGGCAGACAATCTTGATGTTAAGGAACTGAATTCATTCTAGATCATGAATTTAAGATCTAATAAAGTGAGAGGAAAATAAAGAGAATTAGGAGATAGAAGTTTAGAAATTCATTTCATTAGAGGATTGTAAAATATTGGAATTAATTTTCATACATACTCAGTTGAAGGAAATTAAGGAAAGGGTAGTGATTTAATTGTTAAATAAGTACCATATACAACTAATTTATGGACTTATGTATATTTTGGATTCAATTAAGATGAAAAGAAAGCCTTTGGTGTTATGATTAGAGTAGGAGTTAATGAAGAGGTTTTATTTGATAAAATTGAACATCGTCACACCAATGCACTGTATTTCACATTGGGAGGAGATCAATAAGTAGCTTCATTCAATGGTAGAGTTTCATAAGTTGGAGTTTACTTAGGACCAGAAGCATTTGTGACTACTCGTAAAATGGATTACAATTTTGGTTATGGAGATGGAGCTGTTAATCTCTTTCAATTAGTCAAACCACTAGTTTTGAGGAGCTAGTAGGATACTTATGAGATTTCATTTGATTAAGAATAACCACTCATCAATTAAATATTAATACAAGATGATAAGAATATTAGAATTAATGGTTTAAGTGAATATTCTGTAGGATTATGGACATGCTGGCTTAGTAGTCTGCCTAAATTTATTGGAAATAGAGCTGATTTACATCAAGTGATAAGAATGGGTACAAGAGGTAAACTATTAGAATTAAAGGACAATAAACTAGTTTAAGTTGAATAAGGTGGTGATATAAAGGATACTACTCTATAAATTAGGGTAGCTAAAAAGGAATATGAATTTTCAACTTATCATATTGTTTCAAGTGATATAAAAAAAGCTGTAGTGCCACTTGATTCCCAATTGGAAGGGTCATGGAATTATTTGTACTTTAGTTATAAGAGAATGAATAATAATATGGGATTAGCTAAAGGATATGTTTAATTTGGAATAGGTGGAGAAGTAAAAGAGTGTCAGGTTGAAGTATTACATGAATATTTACAAGAATATGTTGAATTAAATGTCGGTAAATCAAATATATAATAATTCAATGGAAAATTGGCAAATGTACAAATGCGTCTTGGACTTGGAGCATTCTTAGTTGATGTAAAATAATACTTATAATTTTAATAATTGGAAAAACCACCTTAAGGAGTAGGAACAATAGTAAGAAAAAGTGTTTAATTATTGGGAGCAGAAGTTGATATATCTACAGTTGGTGAAAAATCTAATATCTACGAATATGCATAGTATGCTGGAGTAGGAGAGTATTCACTATCTGGATGGGTGAAATGGGGTGGTGATCAAAAATAAGGTGGTTTATTCAATATTTTAATGATGATCCAGAAAAGATTATCAGATATCAAGTAAGGATAAAGTGATGCACAACTATATATTTAGAGAACTGATAAGAGTTTCATATTTGGAACATATAGTTGCTCTGGTGAGGATTGCACTCCTTAGATTGAAAAGAATTTAGAATTCAATGAATACTATAATCAATGGACATTCATATATGTTGGATATTCATAGAAGACAAAGAAATTGTTTGCTTTTTGTAAATTCACCTTCACTTAATAACAGATACTATAGGAAAATGTAAACAGAATACTCCTATCTACATTTACAATATTTCTTGGTAAAAAATATCAATTAGCTAATCAATGGTTAGGATCTCTTAAGTAGTGGGTACTAAATGTAGGTGATGGATCATATGCAGAAAGTGGATATGAATAGAATGAAACAGTGGAATTATATTTTGGATTTAATAGTGGAACTGATCATTTAAAGTTACAATCAGCTAATTAAGTTATTGATCATAGTGAAAAATTCATTGATTCTTAAGCAGATAAACCAACCATCCCTTGGATGATTGAATTGGATGAAAAATCAGATATTAAGATTGAAGGAGTAACATCCTATGGTTATGGTATGTGGACAAGATTTAGATTTTACGGTAGTAGTATTCTATACAGCCAACCTAAATGGATGGGAGTGAGTCGTTTGACAACTAATAGAGATTATAGGGATGCTGACTAAGTTGGTGATAGAGTACTGATGATTTTATTTGGTAAGACAGACGATGCTAGTGTTTATTAATTTTGTTCTTACTCTAGTGGATAACCTAGTGTATTTGCTAATGCATAATTTCATATTGATTATGAATCAGAATGGGTATACTTATACTACAGTTATAAGAGAATATCATAAACCTAAGGAATGGCAATAGGATTTGTTGGTAGATTAGATATAGTGGAGGATGTTAAAATTGAAGCATAACATAATCCAATTTCGAATTATTTATTATTTATGGTTGGACATAGTGGAAAGTATTATCCAAACTTTAATGGATAATTTACAGGAATTAAATTTAGACTTGGTAATGGAGCATATATAGATAATAAGAATGATATCATGTAAGCTATGAGAAATACTGATTTAATGCCTTCATTACCTTATGATGATTCTCATAAATACACTATAGTAGATGGAAAGATTGATAATTATAAAACAATTCCAAACAATCCATAAATGATTGATTTTGCAACAAATGAATATTCTGTTGCTTTGTGGTACAAGTATGTTCTCAAAATCAGTGGAGATAGAGAAACAGTCTTTCGATTAACTTAAAATCCAGTCGGTAAAGTAACTGATATGTCTTGGATAGGAGATAGAACTTTATCTCTCTTTAAAGTTGATAAAGATAATATGGAATTCTCAACTTACACACTAATGAAGGGAATGAATTTTGGAATCCCTTACAATTGCTAAATCCCAGAACTTAGTCAACATGCTTGGACATTCATATATATGGGATATAGTAAAAAATTAATGAAACTTTATTATTATTTGAGTGTTGATGAATACATTTGTAAATCAGAAGAACAGATATTACATGCCATTAGTGATAGAATGTGGATATATGTTGGAAGTGATAATTTATAATAGAGATTTGAAGGAAACTTGGCTCAAGTAGCTCTAACCATTGGACCTGGTTCATATACAAATAGTAAGATTCCCTTTCTACCTGAATATTTGGTTGCTGATAAATTGTTCCCAAAACAGAAAAAGATCACTTGGGAAAAGAATGATGAAATATTAATAACATCAAATGGAGATGAAAGTACTAGTTCAATGAAAGTTGAATTATTTAATGGATTTCAATATCCATTCGATTAAATGACTGAATATGCCTTTGGAATGTGGACTCGTTATCTCACTGCCATCCCAGAAAGATAACTCTCCAAACCTCCCCTAATGTAAGTAGCCAGATTGTCCATAAATAAAGACTTCACAGATGGTGTAATAAATATAGGGGACAGAGTTTTGGCAATGCATTTAGTCTTTAATTATTATCAAATATCCACCTATGATCTCAATACTGATACTGGAGTACAATAAAAGTTCTTAAAATACAGCTAATTGGAAGGAGTATGGAGATACATTTACATGGGATATAATAAAGAGATCGAAACAGTCTCTTGTTACACTTATGATACAGTAATCTCAGAAATGAAAATAGATAAGATTCTTCATCGACCTCTCACAACATATCTATCATTCCATGTAGGTAAAGATGGAGCAGTACCAGGATTTTAAGGAATGATTGCAAAAATGATGGTAGCATTAGGTCCTGGATCATATATTCGTTAATAGGATTAATTTAAGTCATAAATTGACACTACATTCTCCTTACCCTTCCAATTGACACAAGAATACACAGATAAAGAAAAACATGGAAAATTTGAAATAATTGAAGATGTTAATCAAATAGATATCACAAATGGGATATAATTTGAAGGTAGTCGTTGGAGTGGGATTAGTGAATATTCCTTTAGTGGATGGATTAAATCATCTGGTTTAATAAATAGTGATTGTCAATTATTATTGCGACTTACAAACAATAATCGCGAAACACTATAAGATCGCAAATCTTAAGGTGATAGGACACTGTTTGCATCATTATGTAATGCTTAATTAGTCAAATTCTCAACCTATACATTAATTGACCTTAAGGATGCTAATGAACCTAAATTTGTAGATGGATAAGTTGAATTAGGAGATTATAATTATGCTTGGAATTACATATACATGGGATACAATTATAGAACAAATGAGGTACATTCACTATTGCATACTCTTGTAGAAGATAAGCCACTAACATGGTCATCTATATTGCATTATGTGCCCAACTATTTGGGACTTTATATTGGGTAGGATAAGTTCACACCGAAATTTGTAGGATAAATGAATAAATGGACAGCTGCCTATGGATTAGGAGCTTTTGTTTCACTTAAACGTAATGGGTATTAGTAATTGCTTCCTTTTTACACTCTCAAATAAGCAAACAAACAATTTTAATGGAACTCAAATAAGGACACAGTAATGTAAACTCCAGAACTTTTAGTTCAAGAATTCACTAATGAAATAGACTCCATTACTGAGTATGCCTTCGGAATGTGGACAAGATGGTTAACAGATTTTCCAGATCATTTGGTAGAAAGAAAGGAATCATACTCAATCTTCAGACTTACAGCAAATAAGGATCACTAAGATAAATCTTAAATCTAAGATAGAGTCCTATCCACTTTCTTAATCAAGGGGTCATATGATTTCAGTAGTTATGATGCCGGTACAAATAACTTTGCAGTCAGCAATTTGGCTGCATATGATATAATTGAAGGATCATGGAGTTTCATTTATATGGCTTATAAAGGGAATAAAGCTGTTGGTATTGTTATTCTTAAGGATACAGCTAAAGCTCTTAAAGTTGAATTTGCAGTTAAACATATTCCACTAGTGGGATATGCTAAATTACTTATAGGTGTCCCTGAATTTGGCCATGGACAATTCCATGGGTGGTTATTTGATCCAAGACTATACTTAGGTGAGGGAGCATTCATTGGAGAAAGTTAAAAAGTAGTTGATCTGTTGCAAAAGATTCATAGAAAATTACCACTTCCTGTTGTTGATTTAGCAGATTTCAAGTGGGCCATTCCTTAAATGGATACAACAGAAAACATAAAAACAGGTTACATTGATTATAAGTTCTTGGACAAATCTGAAGCAATTGAGTACTCCTATGGTATGTGGGTTTAGTAATCAACTCTCTTGCCAGGTATGCCTATTGTCCCCAGATTGATTGCTAGATTAAGCACAAATCATCCATAATTTATGAAAGATTCTACCTTAGGAGACAGAACTCTTTTGATAAGTGTACTCAATGATAAATTGAGTTATAATACTTACAAATTATAGGACACTCCAACATTTGAAAATAAAGTTTAAGAACTCTAATTTGATGCCTTACAATGGACATATGTTTTTTTCCAATACAAGAGGGGAACTGCTTTGGCTTATTCTCTATAGGTGAAAGCTCCACAATCTAAGTAAATCGAAGCATTGCATATTGTACCAAATGTGTTTTACTTCTATTTGATAAAGGATCAGAATTTTGCTGAATTTTATGTATAGATTGTATTGATTTTAGGGTAAAGTTAGTGATGTGAAAGTATTCTTTGGATCTAGTAGTTACTTTGATGACCCATAAGTAACTATTGATAAATGGCCATTTGATAAAAAGTACTTAATCCCAGGCCCAGAATAACCAATTTAAAATTAATAAATTACATCAGCAAAAATAGCCCGTAACATGGATATAAAGAATGAGAAATATAGTGGTGATTATTGATAAATGTAGATTTTTACTAAAAATATTAAAGTTCTATTATAATAATTAATGATAAATAATTTAAATTAAACTAGTTTCACATAATAATGTGTCCTCGTAATGATCGTAATTAGAAACTAATTTACATACCCCAAAGGCATCGCCCTTGTTATCTTCGCAATCACACTAATATAACCACTTTTCATGATTTTAGAATCTGGAATGTAATCTACTTAAAGTGGCAATTTATTCCATTAAGTGGCACTATTGCTCTTTCGATAAGATCTTCTCCTCCTACACTATGAGATTGATTATTCTCTGCTATTTATAATTGTGTTGATTACTCATTGCATACACAAAATAACACAATCCCTAATCACATTCCAACTCTCCCGTATTAAGGATATTGAAAAATAATTCCAGAGAATAGATGATTGCTCACCACTGAAACTAGTAATGACAATACTCAGTTTATACACTCACTTATAGTTGACTATCCTTCACTTACCTTTTTCGACACTCTGTATAATGAGCGTGGCTAGTAGCATGAATCATATCACTGATGGAGAAACAACATATACTGCATAACTTTTACTAGCTATCTTAACATATATTTTATGGTAATTTGATTATTTGATAACATTTTCAATTTCAAGTACTCCCCTTACATTCAAGTATGGTCATCTTGATGTACAAAATGTAACGATACTTCATTATTTTGAATATTTACTCAAACAGTTGCAAATTATTGTGTTTTGCATACTCAAAGATTAAGTAAGGTTAATCGAATAGGTTTTTTTATTAATTTGTGTTGCATCACAATTAGCTAATCAATTTCATTATGAAACATACATTTTTAAGGAGTAACGCTATTTACTAATGCACATCACTTCCCTAAACACTGTTATTGGAATATATTATTTCTCATATGATTATAATTCCTAATTTATAGAATATTTAATCATTCCCTTACTCATATATCCTATAATCCTAAATGCTCTTCTCAAAATAGATGATATTATTCATAATTAGCTGTTTACTAATCTCTTTAAAGATTAGAATACAGTCTCTATTCCAAAATTAATATCACAATTAAAACTTATACTCAATCAATGTGACATTCGGGAATAAATGATTCCATATAAATCATCTCTTATAAATAGATTTCATAGATTGTAATGTCCAAACACTGAAACGTGTATTTGCACTAATAAACTTTATGTTTCAGAAATACCTTAAGCCAATGCTATCACATAATCAATCCTAAAAGGCTTCTTACATTAGAAAATCATGTTCCTTATGAATCAATTAGATAAATAAATTTCACAAATGTCTGATTTCAATTATCAGGAACTTATACTCATTAGAACTATTTTATTATATGATTTCGGATGGTGGACAGAATCAATTAAAAATCTTGCTTAACTGATCAATTGTTAGATGAATAATTAGAATTATATTGTAAAAAGTGTTCAAATCAAGAAAGTTAACAGGGAAGACTCAAACATTGAATCATCAACAAAAAAAGAAGATTAACTTTCCTTTTTACGTCTAAAAATTGAATTAAATTAGATTGATTATTGTAGATTACTGTACTTACTTTATTGGGCAAAACAAAAACTAAAATCATACTTAGGTACTTCTATGTCAGCTCATCAATAGTTGATAGTTAGTGATTTCATTCATCAATATCTACTATACGATTAGTGTTTAAAGGAAGTATAAACTCGAATAGTGGATGTAATGAGCCACAAAATTAATTTCTATTATAAAGTGATCCAAGACGATAAGCAAGATCTTGCTAATCTTGGCAAACTAACCATGGACATATGTTTAAAATTAAGTAATCTTAAAAAATGGCTAAAGAGAATATATAAAAGATATCCATGTATAACTATTTAGAGATGTTTGTGTTTCTTTTAATGTGAGTTGCTTAACAATTACTATGAAGCCAACAAAACTACTACTCTAGCTTCCATGTAAGATGATAAACTGTTCAAGAGTAAGAAAATTATCAATTACGATATCCAGATAGAAAACACTGCATATGCAGTGCTTTCAATTAAGGGAGATTTGGATGATTTTGAAATCGAATACACTTCTCCACAGTTCATGAAATTATTGGGTAGAAGTAGATCATAAATAATTCGATTCTCTGATCTACTTCCTAAATTCATGAAAAATTGGCATCCACTATTCATACATAAATTCTTTAATGATGGGTAATCACGTTACTACAAATCATTTAATTAGAGTTTTGTTCAAACAAATTTGTGCCTACTTAAGACTGTGTATCTTTGTTATGACATTACCAAGATATTCATTAATTAAAATCTAGTATTTGCAGGATTCGTGCAAGATGTACCAGATCAAAAATGCTTTGTACTATGCCACGGAATGAATATGAGATTGACTCTATCTGAAAACTTTTTCAAAAGAATTGGGTTTGATTAGAGAGTCATTTTAGGGTTACCCTAAGCATCCCTAATATTAACTGGATTGTATTTGCAGTACTTATTGCCGAATTTCGCATAATTGCAATAAAAATTCGATGGAGAAACATTTTAATCTAACACTGAATTACGTTTCTTCGATGACAAATATCTGAAAGAAGCCCAATAAGAAGGTGTTGATCTTGCTTCAGTGATTCTGGATTTCAAATAATGGTAAAAGGAAGAGTAAATTATAATGTACCATGTGAATATCATGGTAACTAAGAGATATGTGTCTTAAGAATCTTATCTGCATATTGAGTTCTCCTCCATTACCAAGTTTTAAAAGTATGGTTTAGATGTCACTACTCAAAAATGTTAAACAGTTCGAAATTCTGAATTGATATCAGATGATGAAATAAATGATAGCTTTGCCTCACTCATGAACCTCAGTGGCGAAGCAGAACCACGTAAAATCAACATATTTGATGTGAGAATGAAAGAGTTCTTGTAAAATGAATTAGTGAAATGTGAGGAAGAGGAACCAGTTAATATTGCATCATACAGAAAGGAAGACATGAACAATGTAGTACCTTAAAGCCATAGATAATTATTATCTGTAAGGAAGAATGAAATTTAATAGGAGTTCTTTAACATAGAATTATTTCAAATGGATTCAATGTAACAATCTTCTCTTGAATAACCTTAATCACCAACAAAAAAGAAAAAACCAACTCATAATCCCGCTGATGATATACAATCTCAATAATCCTCGATTGGTGGAATTAAGGAATCTTAATTATTTAAGAAATTCGAGATGATTGAAAAAATAATAAAAAAGAAAAAATTCGAAAAAATGCTATTGTATCTCTCCCTAATACTTTTACAAGTGATTTTTTTCATTTGCTATAATTTAGTTGTAATCACATTGGTATCTTCGGAGATTTTGTAATTCATACATGAAATCGACATGATTTCACTTCACGCTAGCATAATGGCTCCTCATGATATGTATTTATCGATTAAAGTGACAATTTCAGCTTATTAGCAACAATATCGAGAAAAATTCATCTCTAATGCCACCCTTTATCAATTGATTGATCCTCTATATTAGTTCAATGATCCATACTATATGGCTTTGCAGAGTAATTTCTATGATGTTTTGGAAAACTAAAATCTTCAAAGCTTCTTAAATGATTAAACAGTCACTATGTATTTGATGGGTAACAATGACTCTGTAACATATCCAGAAGTTGTCTCCTTTCGAGAGGAATTAATGGCAATACTAAATGCTTAATACTAATTCAAAAGAGTATTTGATGCCAGAAAAAATGCCAATGGGCAAGCCTGCCAAGTGCTGTAGTTTGCAAATTACTTTAATGTTTAGGATAAATTAGAAGAATTGACTGATTAAATACTTGATTTTTCAAAAAATAGAAGCACTGTAGCGATTAATAAATGGTTTTTAGTTTGGCTAATTTTTCAAATATTTGCATTAATTTTAGGAATTGGAGCATTGTATCTCAAGCGAAATATCCTCAAAATGTATGAGAAAATTTTGAATTTTTTTTATTTTTCAGACAAAGCATCTCTTGAGTAGGAAATTTAAAAACTTAAAAATCTTAATTCCATTGTTTAATAAAGTAGTGAAATCATATACAAATATGATTTCAATTTCAAGGACAGAGAGGATTTAGTAAATAAAAAAAAATTAGAGTAAACCACAATCAAAATTGATAAACCAAGAACCAAGAGTTCTTAAAAAATGAGTAAAATTATGCCAATTATTACCTTTCTTTGTATGTACATATATTTTTGTGGGTATTCAGTAATCATTAAGGTGCAAACTTAAAGCTATCTCACGAAATATCATCAGACAACAGATTTTTATCGGTTAGTGTAGGATTTGCGATTCAGAAGTGGTAACCTCTATGTTTACAGGGAAATATTTTTTAGATGGTCAAATTTCACTTATTTGAATTCGAGTGATTTGAATCGTCTCTATTCCTTAGTTGATAAGGGTTAGAATGTCATTCAAGAATATCTTAATTATTTATCAAATATTGAGAATGACCATTTCCTGTTCTCAGATAGTTACATATAATTTGTCAGTTAAATATAAGATGACAATTTATGTTTATACATAGATTAAGTAAAAATATCAAATAATTTAGAAGTACTCTAATCTATCCCAATATTGCTCGATATCCCTTAATGGAGTGCTTCTTAAAGGAATGGTACCAAGTTTAAATTACATATCTAAAGATATTCGAAGTCAATAAGCAATAAACAACTTCACAAAGAGAGTAGAAGTACACTTTTATGAACTAGAAGGTGCTCAAGTGATAAGTCTTGCATTCTTTAATATGTCATCACAACTTAAATAGGGAATGATTGACTTAACAGCGAATTTCAATACAACTAATTAAGTAATTATTTATGTAATTTAGATTCTTTCTTATCTGTTTTTGGCATCATAATTAATTATTTCATTTGTTTATGTGACCTGCTTTCGAAAATCTTTCCTTAATGAATTTAAGATGTACAAAAAATCACTTTACCTCATTCCTATACAAGTGTTGTTGGGTGACAACTCTTTGGAACGAGCATTACGATAGTTTGAATTTACTGAAAAAATCTGAAATTTTGTGAAAACATTTTTGTTTATATATTTCATTTTTTAAGTCTACGGCAGGCCTCTTCTATTGTCTCAGGAGTCTTACAGAAGGCCCATCTAACTAAATTTTAGCCCAATTCCTTGTTAGAGAAGTACGGACTCATTGGTATGCAAACAACTCCAAATTCATTGGCCAAATAATAAACGAACGCAAAATCTCTTGTTAATCTGGGACCATTTTCTGGATCTACGAAGTATTGCTCTGGGATTTCTACTTCCGATATGTCTGTTAATAAAAAGTAACCACCTTTGGGCACCCAGAAATTAAGTTTCAAACTGCTATCTACTAATCCCTTTAGTAAAGTATTTGCTTATGTTTCATAAAAATTTCTTTTTTCAACAAAATATTTGCAATCCATAGTTTATTCTAAACATCTTGCAGTTGCTGTTTAGATTATTGGGTTTAAGCAATACAGGAAGTTATTTTAAGCAACCTTAATTGCCTTCACGATATGTTCATTTCCAAATGCAAACCCTACCCTCAATCCAGTTGCTGATAACATTTTCCCTGCACTCGCTACACAAACAGTTTTTGCTGACAATCTAGGATGTGAGATGCATCTGGGATATTTAAATGGCTCAAACCCAAATGGAAGATGGTGGTAAGCTGCATCTTCACAAATCAAGATTCGAGGATATTCCTCTAATAAATCTGCCAACTTGTCCAGTTCCACTTCTGTAAATATTCTGCAAATAGTACGAATTTTACTTGCCTAGCGGATTTTACGGTGTATTCACCATGATCATCTTTGTGTTTTTATTCAAATTTTGCCTCAATAAATCGAAATCTACAGGCCATTCGTCATCCTCTGTGTACTCGAATTTCCCATCTTTAAAACGATTCATGAGATTTTCTTTGTTATTCAATTTGCCTCTTTTGAGAGAAACTCCGATTTGTTTTGCCCCCTAAAATTCTGACATTGGTTTATAGACATCTAAGATTCGAGGAATCAAATACCAAATGCAGGATCGAAACAGACCAACTCATCACCAGGATTTAATACACCTTAAAACAAATTCATGAGAATTGTTTATGCTCCTGCTCCGACAGTAATTTGTGTATTTTCATCTATTTTTATTCCTATTTGCTGTTCAAAGAATGCTTTGGCAGCCTTAATTAAACGTGGATGGCCAGCTGGCACTGTATACTACAGTGATTCTGTGAGGGCTTCCTCTGCCAGTGCCTCCCTAAGAAATTAAGGAGACCCATAATTTGGAAAACCCTGACCCAAATTCACACACTGCTTCTAATTAGCTAACATGGTGAATCGAGTGTATATTTGAGGAGTAAGATAAGGGTAGACACGATTTGAAATAATTTAATCTTACATATTTTTTTGATTTATTTACTTTATAAATTTTTATAAAGAGGAGATGGAGATAAGTATAATATCTCCCAATACAGGAAGAATTTATTATCCAAAACAAATAATTGGAAAAGGTGTTTAAGGCACTGTGTATTTGTATATTGGAAATGATGAAAGTATTGTTTTAGTAACATCAAGTACCCTATGCTTGTAAAGTCATCTAACCAAATACTGATAAATGGAGCCTTGAAGCAATTGCTAAATTAGAAGTAAGGATCTAGCAAGAAGTAGTTACACTAAGCAAAAGCACCCATAAGAATGTAGTTAACTATGTGGAATATTTTGAGATAATTAGCAAAGGAATCAAAACACGATATTTGATTTCTGAATATTGTGATGGCGAAACACTGGGATAATTGCTTGCAAAACAATAGAGATTAAGCGAATAATAAGCACTACCTATCATACTACAATTAGCTTAAGGATTGCATCATATTCATTAACAATCAGTAATTCACAGAGACATCAAACCTGACAATATAATGTTTAAGCAAGGGATCCCAAAGTTTATTGACTTCGGGCTCTCCAAGTACATAGATGAATCAAATAATGGCCAAATATTTACAATAGAGGTAGGATCACCAATGTATATGGCCCCTGAACTGCTCGAGGAATCAGGGTATTATGATATAAAAGTTGATGTTTGGGCATTGGGAATTGTTTTCTATGTGATGCTAACAGGATAATTCCTCTGGAGAACTCCAGAACATTGTAGCAAATAAGAATTACTCAACATAATTATGGAGGACGAAACTGTGCGATTTCCCCACGAAGTGATGATTTCAGAAAAGTTATAAAATATCATTACTTTAATGCTTCATATAGATGCAGAATAACGATTAGATAGTGAATAATTATTGTTGATGCTATAATGAATATCACTCTGTTAATATCATTTTATCTATCAAATAATCAATTTCCAAATCCCTTTAATGCATTTAAAGAAATTTAGCCTTAAATTACTCACTGCCATCAATTGTTTTAAGATTTGGATATTGTCTGACGAATTTTTAATCTGCTAACTTTTAGTATTCATGATTAACAGAATAAGTTGTTGTTGGCTTGATTTAGCGAACTACTGGTTATGAGTCTGCTTGCTTTGATTATTCCTAACGTTGAGACTGACTCTCTTTGTAATTTTTTAATAGTGTTTCTATTTTTTTGAGTTCTTCGCTTAAATGCATATTCTCTTCCTATTTCAATTTATTTTAGTTGATGTATTTTTGAATTTTGGTCTACTCTTCAGATTTTAATTGTTTTTTCTCCCCATCTCCTTCATTCGATTCTTGAATTTCAGCTATGTGTTCTTCACCTTAATCTATGATCTATTTGTTTGTTGAAATGAGATTTCGGATGAAATTTTAGTATACAGGAAGATCATGAAAATGTATATTTGATCTTGGATTTTATATCCATTTATCCAGGTTAGTATTTATTCTCTTTTTAATTTAATCATCTGTTAATTTACTTGATGACAATGCGATGTCCCTAATTAAAACTGCAATATTACTTTTCCTTTTTGAGTAAAAATTCTTTATTTGGAGTTTATATACCATTTTCCTCACATTTTTTCTACCATACAACGAATTCTTATTTTTATATCTATTAATTGGAGACAAGTGTGATATGTCTTAATTTTGGATCCTTAACTTCACCAAATTGCAATTTAAGTAATTTGTAAGTTTAAGTTTATTCTAATTGATATGATTTTTCACCCTCAACAACTGCCAGTACTTATGCAATAATATAATTTTATTCCTTTCTCTTGCTGAGATTTGGCTCATTAATTTTAACAAATGCGCCCTCAATTACATTATCACAAAAATGCTTCATAAGAAGATAAAATATCTAATCCCTCTTTAATTGAACATTTTAAACCAATTTGAAATTGTTGTCCAACTGTTCATTTGTTGGTTCAGGTTAGATTTCTTCTTTTGGCTACATTTATTGGACTTCTTCCTTTTTCCAATCATCATCCTCAGATTGCAAGGAATCAGATGATTCAGATTCACTGGATATCTTTTCCAATTCAACCCTTGAATTAGGAGCATTTTGACGAAGAATCTATCTTCTATATTCCTCTTCTTCTTTTTATTTTCGAATTTCAGCCAAGGCCTTTTCCTTTTCTACTTCATTTCGTGCTTAAAGGAACAACTTTTAATGATGTGGTTACCACTCATTGAAATCATCAATGATATTTTATTTCGACATAATTAATAATCATTTCTTGTTTGGTTTATTCAATTTTTTGGCATTCTTATCTTTAGCTTATGCTCCATATTTTTGTTTCAATTTAGCAGTTACTTCTTAATCAATATCGTCTTCAATTTCCCCATCACTTACATCATCATCCTCCTTATCTTATATCCTAACTCTAATATTTCGACTCACATTCTCTGGTTTAAGACCTACTTCATTTTATAAATTACTTTAATCTCTTAAATTAAGATTGATGAATTAATCGATGTGCTCCTTATTAAAATCTTTCCAGGTTTGCTTAAAATCTTATGCCCTGTATGATGCATCATTCTTAATGAGTTAGAGAATAAGTTTCATCTTTTCCACAACTTAAGCCAGCCCTTCCACAAGGGTGTCATCAGAAATAATAATATTAGGTTTGCCTTCCAACTTAAAGAACTCTAATTTTTCATAAAGATGTTCTATTCCTGCCTTCACATTTACTAATATCTTTTAAACTCTTTCATATTTGAGTTTAGTTCTTTCACACTTATTAATTGCATTATTAACATTATTTTCAATCTAAATTATTATATAAATTACTTCATCTATTTATTTACGAGTAAGTGCCTCACCACCCTCATACTTGAGATCATTCAAGTGATCCCTAAGCTTCTACCTTTCTGAAACCAAGGATTCAATCTTTTCCTAATACTCAATCTTTAAATCACTCAATGATTTACTTGTCTCATCTTGGCTTGTGAACTTTTAAATTATATCATTCACATCCCTAAACCCAGTAGCTTCCTTCAATTTGTGGAATGCTTCCTCGTAATCTGCCAATTTCTACTTCTGAATGTTTGTGTCCACATTTGGATTTGAGGACTCCTGAATCGGGATACTTGAAGTATTGTACTCCACTTGAGTTTGCACGTTGTCCTTCTCCCTTTTTTCCAATTTCTAGATAACTTTTTCACGTTCCTCAATTGCCTTTCTCTTTGCATCCAAGTAAGTTTTACGCAACTCCCGCACAGCCGCCTTTTTGTGCTCATATTTTTTTAGCTCTGCCTGGGCTAACTCTTTAGCATGAGTTGCATCATGAGCCAACAATAGCAGTTCTTCATAATCATGCTCCTTTCCCTTGAGGGATCTCTCAATTGCAGCCAATTGATTATCATATCCAACTCTCTCTTCCTTAAGTCTTTTAACAATCTACTCATATGTTTTGCGAATAGATTGTGCCTCATTGTACTTAATCATGACTTTGTCAAGATTGTTTTCCAAAATTCGAATCTGCCTCATCAAAGGGGACTCTTCTGGCACACCAAATTTTGTGTCGGAAACCTCATTCAGTTTATCTTATAGTTAAATAAGGCGTTCCTTCTTGGCTTTAGTAAGATGTTTGGCATCATCCAATTTGCGTCTCCAATAATTCTCATCCTTGATGTCCCCAGACCACGAGATGAAGGCTCCCTATGTCTTAGCTAATGAGGCACTAGCCCCCTTATATTAGACCATCGAAATACCCTCTTATTAGCTATCAATTCATCTTGCAGTTTCTTCAAATCGCGATTTTCCTTCTTTAATTACTCGATTATCTCGTTGTTTTTACGCTTCGTCTCCTCCGCATTGTTGTAGAAGTTCTTGCGGTCTGCATCTAACAACCCAGACTTCTTAATTTAATGCTCAAGCTCCTCCTCAATCGAGCGAATATTTTATTGACTCTTCGCTGTTTGAACTCTTGACATTTATAGATTTAGATATTAAATATTTTAAAATTTCTAATGCACAATCCCTTGGTCTCTCCTCCCTTTTAACATTAATTTCCCTAATAGATTGCACCTCCTATATCGGCTCGCCAAAAAATTCACGTCTCTAATTTGCCTCTAAATGTCACTATGCACTAATTGCAGCAAGCGTTTCAATGCTATGGCACAATAGTCGATATTCGGATCATCCGCAAGACCCCAACTGGTATCAATTTACAGCAAATAGGTTTGCCTCTGCACATCTCCTGCTATGCCTTTATTGCGTTCGCTGATAATGAGTCTGCGGAAAAGGCCATCAAGGACGGCGGCTTTGGTGATTGGACTGTGAAGCCTCAAATCGACAGGCAATCCATGAACAAGGCTCGCTCTCGTTCTCGTTCTAGGTCAAAAGACAGGAAGCCCAAACAATAGCCTCTTCCTACTATCTAAAATTATTAAGACATTTTCAGCAGTATTTAGGTGTAGGAGAAGGAAATGAATATATTTTGGTCTGGGTTTATGTTTAGAAGCAAGAGTCACCGTGTCGGCGTTGATGCCAAATGCTCAGATATTGAAGTACTAATACCCTAAACTAGCCACCCTTTCAAATGTCCCCATAAATATAAGTCAATTATAAGGGTAATTTCGCAGATGCCAAGAAGTGTGCGAATGAAGCATTTAAATTTCTATTATGCCCATCTGAACCAACGCAAGTATTACTTTCCTTACCTAGAATATTGCCTTTTAAGAATATATTGACTATTTCAGAGAGAAGAACAAAATAGGGGTGGCCCAAATTGGGAATGGCGTGCTATATTTGCTGCCTCCCTGCGAGACTACATACTCGATACAGCAAATATAAAATCTAGAGCTACTGGCCCTGTATTCGGAGGACAAGAGGAAATCAATCGATTCTTGAATGCATATATATAATTAATGAAAAAAGGGCTGAGTGTACTCCCTAAGAAGTGGATTAAAAAGTACGTCTTTAGACCACCCAATCCTGCTGCATACATATTTGAATTAAGAGGTGGAAAATATCACTTTGTGCACATATAAAAAGGAAAGAGAAAAGAAGTGGTTAATACACAGTTGACAATAAATGCACACATACTTAAAGGAAATAACCTATATGTTCCACTTATTCATTTACAATTGAATCAACAAACAAGAACTGAAGAATCAGTGTCATTGGAATAATTTGCATAGTCAAAGTCTATGTAATTTTAGAAAGATCCTGAAAGAAACAAATAGTTGGTGATTTTTTCACATGGCAATGCAAGCGATCTTGGAGATGTGTATTTCTATGGTGAGAGACTGTGTTATGAATATGGATTCGATTTTATTGCATATGATTATACAGGTTATGGATTAGGATTGGGGAGATAATGTAGTGAGCAATAAACTTATAATGATTTGTAGGCTGTGCTTGCATTTGCAGTCTACAACCTTAAATACGATGTTACTTAGATTATATTATGGGGATTTTCACTTGGATCAGGACCTGCAACAGAAATAGCTTCTCGATATTCTGGTTTAGTGGGTTTAGTATTGTAGGCTCCTTTAGCTTCAATTTATAATTGGTTCGGGGAGGGAGAGTATGGAAATTAGGACATGTATAAAAATGTAAACAAAATAGCATCTGTTAGAGTACCAATATTAATTTTTCATGGAGATGCAGATGATGTAGTTGAATGTTGGCATAGCTTAACCTTGTATGAAAAATATTGTAAAGTGAATGGAATGAATGGAAAAATTTGTTACATGTCTGTAAGTGGTAGAGGGCACAATGATCTCTAATTTGCTATTGAGAATGGAGATGGTGATATTGGTTTGTGGATTCATAGATTTACAGCTTAACTTGGTACTTCAGATGAGAGAGAACTTAAATTATTGGAGTTGTGTTAGGTAAGTGAATATTTACCAAGTGAACATTTTTACAGCAATAATGTATTGGGAAAGGGAGCTACAAGACAAGAGGATGTTAAACGCAGTATGTTATCGTTGTGTTCGTGTGATTGATATAATTTATACTTCGTTAGTTAAATCATAATTTAAATATTTATGGAAGTAGTCAACTTTGGAGGTGATAATCCATAGCCACGTTTTGGACACACCATTTGTGTGATAGCTCCCAACAAGATTGCTCTTTTCGGTGGTATATGATTTTTCAAAATGTAGGTGCTGTTGGAGATACTGGAAGATATGTGATTACAGGTGATGTGTACATAGGGGATATGACGTAGAAGAAGTGGAAGCGAGTAGAGGCAAGTGGCAGTGTGCCAACTAATAGAGCAGCACATTAGGCATTGGCGATAGAATTAAATTAAATGGTGATCTTTGGTGGAGCAGTCGGGGGTGGTGGTTTAGCAGATGACAACCTCTATGTATTCGAATTGAGAGATGATACAGGTACTTGGGTCACAGTACCAGTCATTGGAACAACACCTGGTAGAAGGTATGGACACACTATGGTACTAATCAAACCACATTTAATTGTATTTGGTGGCAATACAGGTTAAGAACCAGTTAATGATGTTTGGAGTTTTAACTTAGAGAAGTCTCCATACTCATGGCAGAAGTTAGAATGCTCATCAGAATAACCATGTGTAAGAGTGTATCACTCAGCAGCACTATGTACAACTGGATCAGCTAATGGTATGATGGTTGCATTTGGAGGACGTACTAGTGATTAAAGTGCATTAAATGATACATGGGGTCTAAGAAGACATCGCGATGGACGATGGGATTGGGTTAGAGCACCTTATAAAAATGTTAATGAATAGCCAGCATAGCGATATTAACATTCTACTTTGTTTTTAGGAACATTGATGTTAGTTATAGGAGGTAGGTCAAATTAAGTTGGCGAAACACTTCCATTTGAAATATACGACACAGAAACATCAGATTGGTACAAATTTCAATCCATACAGAGATTTAGACATTCATCATGGTTAGTTGATTAATTTGTCTATCTTCATGGAGGATTTGATTCAGATCAACCAAATATACCAACTGAAGGTATATTACGATCTGATCTCAATAAACGATTTGCTCAAACACCACAATTACTTAAATAAATGAACACTTTGAAAAATGATTCCACTTTCATGTAATCTTTCAATCCTCGACCTCCTATGTAAGGTACTGCAAATACACAAGAATAGTTCAGGAGAACAAATTAATAATAACCATAGCGAAGTATCCTATTATAATAAATTAGATTAAACTACTTAATAGTAAGTAAGAGTTTCCTCAGCAAATAACAAAAACATTAGATTAGCAAATTAAGCTATTGTTGCCATGACATATGGCCCAGAAGAAGATATAACTAATTAAGTAAAGAAAGTAGCTATTGATAAACTGTAAGATGAACATAAAAAATTGGGTGCTGGATTTTAAGATCCTAATTCTCAAAATAAATCTTAATTTGTTGAATAGTTATGTGCTCCATTTCTTCAAAATCTACTATTACCTAAAGATTATTAATCGATTCCCCCTAACTCCAATTTACTCACTGGAATAAAAAAAGAATCAATTATTAAATTGTGCGATGAGGTCTAAAGAATTTTAGAAAAAGAACCCATTGTATTGCGTTTAAGAAGGCCTATAAAAATTTATGGGAATTTGAATGGATAATATTTGGACTTAATGCGGTTTTTTGATCATTTCAAGGCCCCTTACGATAACTTGTATAATGGAGATATTGATTCTTAAGATTATCTCTTTTTAGGAGATTATGTGGATAGAGGTTCAAGATCACTAGAAATCATACTGTTACTTTTCACACTTAAATTAAAATATGGAGACCAAATTCATCTATTGAGAGGCCATCATGAAGATCCAAAAGTCAATAAAATTTTTGGGTTTGCTGATGAATGTTATTTAAAATATGCTGAAGACATCATGGATCCAAATAGCATTTATTAAAGAATTAATAGAGTGTTTCAATATATGCCATTAGCAGCAGTGATAGAAGAGAAGATTCTATGTGTCCATGGAGGTATTGGTTAAACAATCAGAACTATAGATGAAATTGAATTAATTCAGCGTCCATTAGAAATAGCTCATGATCCAAAAACAGTATAAATTATATTAACTGTAGTATTAATAAAAAATAGCACTTGAACTATTGTGGACAGATCCATGTTTAAATGATGAAGAATTAGAAAATCAACCTAATAATGAAAGAGATGTTTTCCAAAATAAATCCTTGATTCGCTTTGGGGCTAATCGAGTAAATAAATTCCTTTAAGAGAATAACCTAAACATGATTATCAGATCCCATGAACCTATAAATGAGGGATTTGAAAAATCAAGTAATAACATAATTACAGTATTTTCCAACTCCGATTATGGAGGCTGCTGTGGTAATAAGGGAGGTATTAAAATTTATGAAATTTAGCAATTCTATCAATATCAAAAAGAGGAGACATTATTCCCAAAGTCATCTTGCCCTGTTAAGCTGTTTAAGAACCAAAGTGGATGGATCTGGAAGAAGCAGCATAAAGAAAGAAGGGATTTGCCAAATACATAGTTATAGATAATGATGAACTCACCATCCGAAAACGACCAATCACTCCTCTCAGATCGAAGAGAATTGGATCCCAGAAATAATTCAAATGACATTAATCATATTTTTAGATTACGATTCTTCTATCAATTATTAGCTTTATTCCAAAATCCGAGTTTATCTCTTCTTTCTATCCATGACATTTGAGATTTATTCATCTTCATTCATAAACATTTTAATTTCATTACAAAGCTTTTTTATAGAATATAAATACATCTGATTTTATTCCAGTAAGTTACTAAATTATGTCAAGTGCTCTATTCATCTCTACAGTAAGAAACTTCTGATCTTCTATTAGGTTTAATTTTTTCAAGTTCTCTTCATCCACATGATTTAAAACAATATCTGCATCTTGGTCTATCTATTTTATTTCTTTGTCCAAATTTAAGTACTCAGAATAAGCCTCCTTCTACTCAGATATGCATTAATTTAATAATTTGTGGGCAACTTAATGTTCATTTGAAACTTGGGCAAATATTTCTTTTTATTGTTCGTACTACTCTCCTACTTAATTGCTTTGCTCTTAATATAACGATTTCTTGAGTCTTAGTTACTCCAAATAATCACTCTTCTATTTGTGTTCTTTGTTCATTTAATCAAGAGTCTTTCGTTACTATTATAGTATTTTCTCCTTTTTTGTTATTTCAAATTCTAAATCCTGCCTTGATTATTCAGATTATTTATTTAGTTTATGCTGATTCTCATACTCTTTTCTCAATTACTCATTCTCCTCCTCTAACTGGTTCTTTCTCTCAATCAATTATTTCATGGTCCTCTCCAATTCTTCCCTTTCTTCTTGGAGTTGTTCCTATTAGATTAAGAGTTCATTGGTTTCCTGTTTGAGTTAAGCTAATTCTTCCTATCTGATATGAGCTAATTCGAGTAACTAAGGATTTTAGTTAGGTAGTCGTTAACGCAATTGTTCTTGCAAATACTCTAATTCTCCTCTCAATTACTTGATTTCACATAAGTCTGTCTCTGTTTACAGACGGCCTGCCTTTTAAATTCGTTGCATCTCATCAGACTACTATTTGTAGGTGTTCTCCAATCTACTTAATTGATTGTGCAGACCCGCGAAATCAATCTAATTTTGATGGTATTGGTACAACTCACCCTTTAATGAAGATATTATGTAATCTTTCTATTCGCTACTCAATGGTTTTTTGTTAGACATTATTAAAAATGTCTGAGTAGTAAATAAATATGCTGCAATGTGCAGTCCTCGAAACGTAAGCTTACTACGATGTGTATTGGCAGATTCCTGACAAAAAGGCAGCAGCATACAATATGCTACTTGACAAATTCACATATGTCGACATTTAAGTGGAGGTGACTATGACACTGCACCAAGATCTAGCAGATCTTCTCGCTTACTATAATGCCGCTGAACGCGATAATCTAACTTAACCAGAGATTAAGGAAACTGACACCACTTTCTTTCTTAGCCCTCCAACAAACCCTAGTCAGCATTATAAGAAATCGATTTAGAAGATATGCAATCAAATTCTCAATGAAACTCTAGTTGATGAGCTATCTGATATGCAACATGTATTTCGAACTCTGCATAGTCTTTTGAAGTGTAAGGATGTATTAGAAGCAACATTAAAACCGTGCAATTTGGGACTAAATTATCCTTTGTGGTTTAGTGAGGGCCTGGTTCAACTTTTGGAGAACTATCAGGCAGGCAATGTTAAATTAACAGTAGATTACCTCACTGAACTACAAATCAATTTTATTTCTGATACTCTCAAAGGAAAGAAACACAAAAACACAAGCAAAGATTAACTGCGAGACTTAGAAACCCAGCAATCTCAATCATAGCAGAACTTCTATTCAAGCTAATAGAAACCTCGAACTAAAAGTATTTTGGTCTCAAATTGGTTCCATTTTAAAACCTATACCAATTTAAGACCTCGAGACACACCAGCTTAGATCAAGCGACACAAGGCAGTTTCATGTTCGTAAGTTGATGTACCATACAGTCCCCAGAAGTAAAGTCCCTACAATCTGAAGGCAAGCATTAAACCAAGATGGTTTGAACATATTTATTAAAAATGATACTCAATTAAATTAGGAAGTGTTTCTCTAAAATTGCACAAGAAGCCCTTAATGCACGTCAGCAGCACCTAAACGAGCAATATTAGAAATATAAGGAAAGCCCTAAGATTTTCAATCCTAGAAAACCTGATTTTGTGCAGAATGATCGAGTTGCTGAGATGAAAAAGGAAGCCATGGCAGGAATACAAGAATTCCAAAAACATTATCAATTCGATATAAAATACAATACAGCTGGTCTAATTAAATTGCTTGGCTAAGTTAGCTACGTATACGATAATTCAGATCTTGTGAGAAGTGCACAATTTTAAGATATCATACAGGGAGCCCAAGATAATGTGTATCAATTTGAAGATATTCGAGAGTTAGCACTATTGATTAATTTTTGCTTTAAACATCAAATTGGAACAGAGGAACTGTGGTTTGCCTCATATCAGCATATCTAAAATAATTTGAAAATTGTTCGAATCGAGGATATTCTGCTTATCTTGCAATCCATCAATGAAGGGAACAAGCAATATTTCATGCCTCTCTTCAAGATGTTTGAGAATGAGATTCTTGACGAAGTTGGCAAGCAAAATCATGAGGTTACAATTACTGCATTGCAATTATTCAGATAATATTGCCCAGAGAATGTGAATTTCTTTTATACAGTTAAGAAGAATATCATAGACAATCTCCATGAAATCAACACAGAAGTGGTACTTAAATATCTTCGATATTTTGGACTTGGTAATGAACCTATAGAAGATAGAACGGAAATTCTAAATGCAATCATGATACATCTCTACAAAATGCATAAGTTTTTAACTAAAAAACAACTACTTTAAGTGTATTATATATATGTCAGAACTTAATTGGGTTCAGAAATATTGTACAATCTGATTGAAGACAGGGTAGCATTACTTATTGATGAGTTCTAATTGTAAGAAATTGAGCAATTGCTTATTATTGCTGCCAATCAGAAAAATCATATAATTTTTAAGCATGCCGAGAAACTTTTAAAAAGAAGGCTTTTGGACACTAATCCTGCAGATATGGTTGAAATTGCAGTCCTATTCATTGAGAACAATGAAGGAGAAGAATCTTTCATTGAATCATTAGAGTAGCACTTAATATCGGCTATATATACAGCTGAGGATATTAGTGAGTTATTGTGGGCATTAGTGCAGAAGTAACATAATAACATTTGGATGGAAAAGATAGCTGATGCTTGCAAAGAGCGAATAGCAAAATTATCAATCAAGTAATTGACATCCATAATATGGATGACAAGTGATT
Source organism: Paramecium caudatum (assembly GCA_000715435.1). NCBI lineage: Eukaryota > Ciliophora > Oligohymenophorea > Peniculida > Parameciidae > Paramecium > Paramecium caudatum. Next base: position 101,658 of record JMSD01000067.1, on the reverse strand, counting down.
ACTTTAAGAGATTGACAAACAAAGAGAAGTAAGCCTCGAATTATATTGAGTTGTATGAATCTATTGAAAAGAAATTAATCGAAATATTTGAGGAAGCTAATGTAAATAACAGGGATGTTGCATTTGTCATGAATGCTTACATTAGGAATCTTCCAATTTCTGCAGAATTAGTGGAGTTAATGGAAATTTATATCCTAAACTCTACAGAGGAAGAGTTATAAGAATTAGATGGGTGGAGTATCTCATAGATAGTGTGGGGATTCAGTTAAATTAGTGGTAAAACAAACAGCTATATTAGAGTACTAAAATACTAAGCAGATCCTAGAGTTCTTGCTTAAGACTGTCATTTCTTGCATAGGTGAAATGAAAATAGATGAGCTGTTTGTAGTTTTGAGAGTTTATGTGAATGAAAAATTGGATACACTTCCTATGATTAAAGAAAGTATAGAAAAAACTGACTTTTGGATTGATTCTCTTGACTTAAGCTAAGTTTATTTGGGTATTCATATCTTCACAACCACTCAATACACTAAGTAATATAAGAAATACAATTAGTATTGAAGGTCTTGAACAATTAATGGCAAAATTACTTAAAAGACTTGAATTTTTAAAATCCATAAAACCTCAAGAACAACCCTAGGAGTAGGAAATTGATCATGATAAATAATATAAACTTAGACTGGAAGTGGAGAAATACAAATACAATTGATATTACTGAGTGCTATTTTAGTTATTCCATATTATAAAATTATTGGTTAGTTTTGAATATCACTAGAGCAGAATGAGCATAGCAGTCATGTTATCACATCCATAGCCAGTTTGAGTATCAGTAGCTAGAGAAGCATCGAGCAAGCTTTCTAACACTTGGGGTGGCTGCATGTTCTAGTCTAGTCTTTCTTAAATGAAAGACATCACTTTATAACTGTTCATGGTTTCGAACAATCCATCACATCCCAAGAAAATGAAGCTAAAGTTTAGATGTACAAATTACTGATCGTCCTTGCTTAGTTTAATCTTGCGTATTTCTGGTTCAGCAATAACCATTTGTTGATTAGCTGGGAATGGCTCTGATTTGAATTCGAAATCACCAAAAGCCCTTGACACTGATAACGTTCCATTGAGACGTCCCTTTTCATCCAAAAATCCTCCTACCTGCCGAATTCTGGCAAGCTCATTACATGGAAGATGATCTTTCGTTAATTCGATGGTTTCATCATCTCTCATTAGAAGACAACGAGAGTCTCCCAAGTTAGCAACATATAGAGTATGCTCTACTACTAAAGCCACTACTGCTGTGGAGCCAACAAAGGTGTCTGAATATATAAAAAAAAGTTACTCGCAGCCAAATTATTCTTGATATTATCATCCATTTGGAGGAAGGCATCATGCAAAGCTTGTTGGTAATCTTCCGCCAAAAAGGCTGGCTATGCTATAAGCACTTCTAAAAATGTAGACGCCACGTAATTTGAAATTCCAGCACCACCATGACCATCAAAAACAGCAAATAGAGACATATTATCCTTGAAATCAACTCTTGCAAGATGTGCATCTTCCATTTAGAGTCTCCAACCTAAATTAATTATACAAAATACCTTGCATTGATGTAACAAAACATTGCAAGTATAAGTTGGATTACTGATCATGGTATTTTTGTGTGATGGGTTAGGCGAGTAATTATCCCATTTATTAAGAATATTTATGTATTTATAGATAGCAAAATTAGACTTAAGAATCATTTTATAATAGTATCTAATATTAAATTTTATAATATTTAAAACAAATGTCATTGTTTGCGTAGATGGAGAAAAATGCCTAATTTCAGGCAGAATTGTAACGTTATGAAGAGCAGGCAGATTTTCTCTTCCGAAAACAACGCATGGAAAGAATTGAGGCATTTACAGATTAATTTGAATTTCTGGCTAATGAATACCCTTGTGCTGTTTACTTTCAGGTATTTATTTTTAATTACATAGGGTTTACTATATAATTCTGTCTATGCTGCCTATCAAGCTGCTCGTACTCTTGATGAAGAAATGAGGTAGAAGTTTGCAAATGTAAATTGCATTTAAATTTAATAGGCTCAATCAGCATAAGAAGTTTATCAAATTGCCCAGCACATTGATGATCCTGCCAATTGGACCAAGCAGAGACTCCGTATAATGGAGGAGCTATTGAGGGATAAATTCAGGAGGAATACCGATATACGTGATTCTTTGAGGGCGACAAATAATTATTAGCTGATTAATACATACTCGCATTCCACTGCCAGCAACCTATATTGGGGTGTAGTTGATGGGAAAGGACAGAACCAAATTGGTAGATTGCTTGAACAGATTAGAACTGACATTAATGCATATGAGGATTAGGATAAGTGGTTATTGATGACATTTCCAATTGAATAGGAATTAAAAATGATTCCCAAAGTAGAGTTGAAGGTACTCAAAGACAATGAGGATCTCCCTAAAATTGAAATGAAACATTCTACTTTTCTTTATTTTGGATCCCATCAACGAAATCATGTTCATTTGGCCCATCCTTCTATATCAAGAAGACATGCTGCCATATTCATAATAATCTCTCTTAAGTATGCTTGGTGGATTTGGGTTCTAAGGGAGGCACATTTCATAATGACTAATTCGTAGATCCTCATCTTCCAGTTGTTTTGGCCAATGAGGATCGTATTAAATTTGCCAAGAGTACTAGAATTTATCAAATATCAATCTAATATGATGAATGCAAAAAGTGGTTGAAAGAAAAAATTGATAGATTGAGAATCGAGATGCGTTAGTTGGAGAAAATTAGTAAAGGTAGAATGACATAGGAGGAATTGAGAGCAACACTTTCTGGATGTGCAGAAGACACTATCATGGTAAAAAATTTACCTGAAAAAGCAAGTCATCTTGATCTGATGGAACTTTTTAGAAAAGAAGGCAAGATCAAAGAATTGAAGATCCCTTAAGATAGGCAAACTGGAAACACTAAAAATGTAGCATTCATTCGATATGAGAATGAAAGGGATGCAAAAAGGGTTATTAATGATAAAAATAAAGCATTCGAATACAAGGGATCTAAACTTAAATTAAAATTAGTTGATTATGGATTTGTGGAGAAGTTCTAAGAAGAACTTAGATGGGGAGTTTAGGAACCACCTTAACCATAAGTTGAATAGAAATAATTATCATTGGTTAGCAGTAGTTCATCCTCTGATTCAGATAGTGATTCTTCGTCAGATTCATCATCTGATTCCAGTCGATCTAGGAGAAAGAAGCATAGAAAACATAAGCATAAGAAAGATCGTCATCATAAAAAACATCATAAAAGATGAAATGTTTATAAAATAATAAATAAATTTTATATGGGGAATGCACTTAATGACATTGGAGACAATTTCGAATTCCAGTTAATAAATAAGATGGTTCATCCTTTATTCAATTAAATTGATGTTTTGTAATCATCAATATAAGATTATCCAGACATAGAATAATATATGAGGGTGAACACCAAATTAAGCAATGAAGAATACATAAATTTCATGAAACGTTACATTAAATTGCAAAATCTATATAAACATGAATAGATCTCTCCATTTTTAATTTACATTAAAGGCAATATATTCGAATACCCTAATCATTCCCTTTATGATGAAATATAGATCAGAAAACAAAGAGGAACATTGTTTGCAGAATCAGAACTTTGGTATTTGGCTAAATGCTTAATCCAGGGATATTCGGCATATCTTTCTATTCCTGAATTAGTTAGAGCCTCTTAACTTACACTTTAGAATATTTTTATTACTAAATAAGGTTAAATAAAAGTAAGTCTTCACGTAATTTACTTAACAAATGCATTAACTTTCAAGAATCAATATATAGAGGAGTCATAAGTTAGTCATAAGATCACAAAGGAAATTGGATTAGTATTGTTGGATGCCAGTTGTTTGTCTTTTGAAGATAGCATTAAAATGTTGGAAATTCAATATTCTTAAGAATACGCAAATTTCGTTAAAGACATGATTCAAGATGTTAAAGCAATCTAATACTTTTAAAACTATTAAATGAGTAAGAAGATTTCAAAGACTATTTATGCAGATGTTACAATTAAATAAACTAAACCTTTTCCATAGCAAGAATCAGCAAGATCTATGAAATAATCATAGATAATTGAAACATATAACATTAAATCTCCAGCAAAAACAGAGCCTAATTAATTTGATTAAGTGTCTAAAATTGCTAGCATCCCAGAGGCAAACTTAGAACACGAATAAGAACCTCTAAAATCATAATAAATTGATTTATTTTCAGGAAGAAAATCTACTTAACCCATGAAATAATCAGAAATATTTTAATATCACTCTCGCTAATAATCCTTGTAGATAGATTATTAGCCACAAATATTCTAAGCATCAAAATAATCATTCCCAATGTTATTAGATCCATTAAGTGATAGCTTTAATTAAAGATTCTGGAAAATCATAGGATAATCGAAGAGATAAATTTTAATTCAATAATAAAGAAGTAAATAAATATATTGAATATAATTAAATTCAAAAACTTAATATTTTTTCTAAATTTTCTTATCCTAAATTAAATGGACCTTTGAATACAGAATTATGCTTATAATATCCTGAGGTACATATTTTACTTTTGCAAGGTAGCCCATATATATATATTTCATCTATAATTAGCAAGGAAGAACATTCTGAAATTGATAATTTTACTTATTGTTCATCAACTTCTAAGGTAATATCAATTATTTTTGCATTAATAGCCTATTCTTCATCCTCAAAATCCACCAAGTCCAAGAAATTACCAATTGATTTATTTTCATCCAAAGCAGCAATAATTCTGTAGTGATTGTCTAAAGATTTAATGTTTTTTATTTTTTCAACAGTATTTTAGACAACTAAATAACCACTTCTAATAAAAAGTGGAACTAAATCATTATAAGCACAATAAAGTGTGTGATCTTGCTTACCCTTCATCTCTAAACCAGTGGTGAAATCATACCAGTTAGTCTCTGGAAAATAGGCTGTGCGCGTTACTCCATCTTGGAGTATAGGGGCTCCCATTAACTCAACACCAAGTAAGAGCTAAGTGTCCATCACAAAATCTCTGTAAGTCAAATAATCAGTTGGAAATACAAAAAAGAGAGGGTTAACAACTTAAAATTATATACTCAATTACCTGGCCCATTATTGTTTTCCCTAACAAATAGCATATAAAACCATTTCAAGATTGAATATCTAAGATGAATATTTTTCTTGGCTGCTTAAATTACTTAGTAACCTAATTTGTAAAATTCTTGTGATTCTGATAAATCATTATTGTGATTCCTAAAGAATGGATAAAATATTCCAAGTTGAACCCATCGTGCACATAATTTATCAGTTGTATCATGCATGAATCCACAAACATCAGCGCCTACCATTGGTATACCAAAAATTTAAAATTAGAAAACTTATCCCAATGATAGGTAAAGAAAATCCCAAGTAGCTCCATTATCGCCAGTCCAGTGTTAAGCATATTTACCAGATCCTGGAAAAGTGGATCTAGTTATTTGGAAAGGTTGCACTTTACCAAGAGCCTTTTATGCCTCGTATGTGTAATAGGAATCCATGAATCCATATAAATTATGAACATCCTTGTGAAGATGGTTCCCGTAATGTAATAAATTAGGAGGTAATGTTTTATTTGCAAGAGGCAGTTGTCCAGGAATGTAAGGGTATATAGTTTAAGGATTAATGCGGTCTTATTTTTTTGGATGATCCCTTCTAGGATTAGAGGCATCACATTCTCCTTCACAAAAATTAGCTGGTTCATTCATGTCAACCCATAAACCATCAAATTACACTTGACTATAGAGATGCTAATGCATTTCATTCCAATAAGAGCTAATATTAGGATGGAAGAAGTCGGGGAAAAAGGAATCACCAGGCCAAACATAACCTTAAAATCTATAACCGGTGTTAGGTGAATACAAAAATACATCATATTCAGTCCCTCTCTTGTACCCCAAATCCAACTCACCATATTTCACTCCAACTGCAACATCTAATAAGGGAATGTACCTCACTCCCAAACCCTTCAAATATTGATAATCTTTCTTAGGAAATCTCTCAAAATCAATTGAAAATATTTGTCTATCATCCATGTAATCTAAATCAGTCCAAATTATGTCAATTGGAATGTTTTATTTCTGATATTCAGTCACAACTTAAATAAGAACACTACTGTTTTTGTAACCCCATCTGCATTAATGAAACCCAAAACCCCAAAATGGTGGTAGCATCCATCCTCCTAAATATTAGTGATATTATTTTATGGCTGTTTTTGGATAATTGTCTCCCAAAAATAATTTAATATGAATGATGCCACCAATAGTAATGAATTTCATTTTTTAATCTTAGTGTTCTACATCCATAGGTTATGAAGACTTGTAAAACATCACATTAAATTTCCCACTTTCCTCCATACTCAATAACACTGGGTGACTTGAATATACATGCTTTCCCGGTCTCTTACCATCTTCAATTATATCAGGCTCATCTCTGGCATATAGTGTGTATATTCCTTCCTTGAATCGAAATCCAACTTAATTTCTTTCTCCCAAACCCCACATTTATTTGTTTTGTGGAATATGAGTAAATTCAATGTAAGTTTCACTAAACACTAGATCCTGTATTGTGAACAATGCTCGGTCATCCCTCTTAACTTCAACTTTTAGAGGAGAAGAATTGACTGATACTTAGAAATCATAATCATTTTCTGGTTCTGGATCCTCAATGTCATTGTAATCGAATGGCTAATTAAAATAAAATTATACTGGCTCCTTTGGTATACGAAAATGCTTTTAAGCTTCATCATAAATTTAAATATCAATCTAATTCTAATTTTCATACCTAATTTCGAGAATTAACTGTGACTCCAATTAAATTGATTGACCATTTTTAGTGAATTGACTTTCAGTTGCAGTTAATCGATATTATTGAAAAGCAGATGAAATATTGACTTATTTTGCCGAATAACGTGTCAATACATGCTGAAAATACAAACAGATGAGTATCAACATCTATATAAATTAATTAAATGTCTGAAAAATAATCACTTTGTCATGACCACTGCAGTCATGATGAAACGACTCATGAACATCATGATCATGAACACCATGACCATGATCACGAACATGATCATGACAATCATACTCAAGGGTATTATATAGAAAGCGAACCTGAATAAGATCTGTAATTGATTTAGTTTATAATGCAATCATCAGACTTTAAGTAGGCTGCAGTGTTAGCTTTACTGTATTTAGCACTTGCCGTTTAAGCCCTTTGGTATGGTTTAACTAGCTCTAGTGTGCATTTAACTGAGGAAAGTTTTGATTGTGGCCTCAATGCAATTATCATAGGCTTTGCTATATATTGTGGGGTCAAGGCTAAATCATTTAAATAAACAGCAACATTTCCTTTTGCTATGGAACGATTAGAGTATTTATCAGCATTCACACTTTGCATTCATATATGCATTCTTACCATGTTTTAGTTGTCAAGAAATGGGCATGAAATATTAGAAGATCTGAATATTATAAAGCATCCTTCCTCTGATTCACACTAGTCTAACTCTAGTCATGAATTGTACTACGCAACACTAAGAATAATACTATCTTTTATAGGAATATTTCTATTTGTCGAATATATTCAACCAAATTTCACACCTGATAAAGAACAGCTTCAACAATTTAGTTATAATTTCAAGAATCTTATTACATCATAAACACCAAAATACTATTATACCCATTATTTGAATATGCATGCAATAACTATGCTATTGTTATGTGAATTACTATTTAATATTGGCACCTTCCTTGAATGCATGCTTGATAATGCATTATCCATAGCTGCTATAGGCACTATCATTGCTGCAACATACACTCTCATAATCATAGTAAATTTAATTACTATTTAGATTCAATTAACTCCATTAGTATAAACATCAATCTATGCCTTACTCTTGGCAACCAATGATAAGTTTGACGGAATTAGGCATTCTCTGAAACCAAATGAATTTTATGTTTGGAATCATGGATCTGATTACAATGCAATAATCATTACTCAATCTACAAACAGAAGGGCAAAAAGAGAAGAAGTAAAAGATACGGTAAGTAGTAAATTTAAGAATTGTTATGTGCATGTGTAATGAATTATTTATGTAATTATTTTATAATGTCTATTTTTACTCAATATACAAAAGTATCACAATTAGAGTAGCTTAGGAAAACGATTTTCTTGAAATGAAAGATTTGAGTCAAAATGATCACTATGAGATAATGACCAAGCTTAAATTTATGTTGCAGAGTAGAATATTGAATTTTGATAAAATATATTCATATTTGGATCAGGAGGTATATTTATGTATATTAAAGATAATTTAAGGCTAAAATGATGATAAATTATCATAAATGTATGCTTTATTTAAATTTAGACCCCTCTTAGTTAAGGAAGCTGAAAATGACTTGGATGAAATTCTGAATATTATCAAGGAATTATAAAATATAGTATTATATCAAAAATAAGAACAAGTATAGAAATAAATAATAAATTAGCAAGAAAGAGCTAAACTAATCAATGAATATAAGCAAAAACTTCAAGAATATAACCTAAAACTCAATCGAATCACTGAAAGATTGATAAGAGTGTAACGTAAAAGTGTTGAAAACATAAAATCCCCCAAAAACATCAATGAACAGCTACTAAATCACACAAAACAAGGATATTTGGAAGAAGATATTGTGCAAGTTGATAGGTATGTTACAAATTAACATAGAGTGCGAGTTTCGTTGTAAAAACAAATGTAGGCTACAGTGGGTATAACTGCAGAATAATAATCCACACAAACTCCATAAAAATAAGCATTTTCTGAGAACTAGGCTCATCGCAGAACGTAAGTTAACTGTAATTGTTAGATTAGTTCGTTTTGCGATTTTAGCTATCATATTTATAATAATTGCATTTATGCTAAAGTCTTTAGAGAAAAACCTAGAAAGAGAGGAACATTAAGGATAAAATTGATTTTTCAATTATTTTTATATCAATATCTTCATACTAATAATATAAAGAAAAAAAAGAAAAATTATTCCGATACCGGGGATTGAACCCGGGTCCCCAGGGTGAGAACCTGATATCCTAACCACTAGACTATACCGGAAATGTTAAACAAAACCTGCTAAATTTGAATCTATATGATAGTAGCATTAATATAATTCGATGTATATATTCAATTTTCTTTAATATATATCTTTTCAATAATAAATTATAAATGTACCAATATCGAAAAAACGAATTATATGAATAATAGATTATCAATTTAGAGGGACATTCAAAAAGTAAAAATTTTTCCGATACCGGGGATTGAACCCGGGTCCCCAGGGTGAAAACCTGATATCCTAACCACTAGACTATACCGGAAATGTTAAATAAAAGATGTTAAATCTGATTCTATATGAGAGTAATCTGAAACATGGATAAAGATAATTATTTTAATCGATGTTTATAAAGAGCTTTCAATATATCTTTTTATTAGAGATTAAATTCAAAAAAGAAAAATTTTTCCGATACCGGGGATTGAACCCGGGTCCCCAGGGTGAAAACCTGATATCCTAACCACTAGACTATACCGGAAATGTTAAACAAAAGAAGTTTTTTATTAATTTATGTAAGTGGTGTGATAACTAACATGATAGTCACATCCTAATTTTTTAATTACATTTGCAAAAATAAATTACTTAATAGTCAAGCTATTTCATACAGGTTTTCTAATTATGTATTTGTTTGATTCTCCAACAATTCCAAAAATTTAACAAATTTATTGTTAATAAAATTGCAGCAAAATTGTTTAAATGCTTCATCTTTTTCACATCTTTCAAGATTTATTGCTTCAAAACATTTTTTCGCTAAGTTCACTTATAAATCAACAACTATAGGCTCTGTTAAGCCATTATTTATTTGTAATAGTAAAGATTGAGCTTCTTACTCATATTTTTCTAACAATTAATTAATATTTTGATTTTTTATAATTAAACCTTTTAATTTTTCCCTGATTTTTCTCTTTAATCTATCTTGCATAGGTAAAATAAATACAATCTAAAGTTTTTATTTTTAACAAAGAATAGGTTGGTTAATCTTCTTAATCACACAATTCAGATATATATATTACGCTTCCTTCCCCTTCCTCTTAAACACTAGATTTAGCGATTCTAGTTGCTATATCATTTAATAGTTTTTGAAGTCCCTCAAAAGATTCAGCTGTAAAACTCTCAGCTTTGGCACATTTGAGTTTTAATTTTTATAGTTTTTTTAATACTAAAATTGGATGAAGACAAGTATGGGAAGAATTTTGCATATTATCTTTTGGAACCAAAGAGTAAAATATTAAATCCACTTCTTCATATTTGACTAAATGCTAATATTCTTCATTTCCACAATATTCCCCTATCAATGTGTAAGAACTAAGCAATTATTTTATCTGTTCTTATTCTTCAGATTAGAGAAGAACTTTAAACCACTGTTAAGCTATCTTAACTGCATATCGAAATCTATTCTTCTCACTATCATCATCTTAATAATTTATGAGATCATTAGATTAATCACACAAAATGGTAACATTTTTAGATCCAATTATCCATTAGTTAAGTTCTAAGTCATAAGAAATTTATGCATTTTCCCCATTTATCTTTTCCATTACAGTAATCTGAATTTTTTTATCTTAAGGCAAATCTTTGAATGCATAGTCATGTAAAGTTTGCTTTATCAAACTTTATTTTATTTTAAAACACTCAGGAGTACTAATTAAAATAAATTGGTTACAAATCAAAAAACTTTTTTAAACCCTTTCTTAAAATTCTATATTTCCCATCCTGTCCACATATACAAAGCCCTCTTCTAAAAGTATTGTGGACTAACTGATGTGTTGCAAACAATTAATCTTCTTACTCATTTTAGGTCTTCAACTTTATATCATTTATTTCAATAAATTTATCTCCAATTCGTTTTTAGATTGAATTGCTTACAAAGAGTTAATTATATCTTTGAACCAAATTCATAATCAATTCTGGCTAAATCTCTCTAACCTGATGTTATAAAATAATATCAATACATTTTGCAAAGATTGGCATTCATCAAAAAGTTATAATCTCTATTTCTCTTGCTGCTTATTTCTAGATAATTGACAAGACTATTGTTAATCTAAGTTTTTCTTTTCTTTTAATAAAATTTACCTTCAAGGATTCATTATATTATTATGTTAGTTATTCTAATTTTCGATCAATTTTATTTTGAGTTTTACTTTTTTTGTTTATATTCTAATCATTCTCAAAAGTGGCTTATTCTTTGTTATTCATATAATTATTAAAATAAATTATAAAATGCATACTTCTGAGGATAAGTAATATTTTAGAAGTGGAATAATGACATTTGTGTTCATTTATTCTCTCAATAAATTTGGACATTACTTGAAAGATAGTATGAAAACCAAAAGAGAAATCAGGAGATTACAAAAAATTCCAATTAAATCACTTTCAGAAGCAACACAAGAAGTTCAAAATTAATCAAAACCAGCCACCTACTTCATCGAAGGAGAACCTCAAGCTGGCAAATTGTTATCTACTTTCAAGAAAACACCAGTTATCTTGAGAATCAAATAAAGATCTGCTTTATTTTCAACAGATTCCTTTTTAGAACCTAGAATTAAATTCAACTGGAGAGAGTATACAATTAAACAATTATTAGAGCAGCAATTTCCTAAGATTATACAATAGATAAATAGCCCTTCTTTGTTTTGAAGGATTCTGCTACTAAATTGTCTGCAAACGTTTTTATCAATGATGATACTAACATTGATTCTGCCTTGATGAGTTTTGGATTTAAGGATGAGAAAAGAAGTCTTTCATTTGCTGAACACTTGGGGAATTTTGCTACCGTTTTTTACACATCCGCATTTAGAATTTTAGGACCTGCTTCATTAGTTTAAGTGTTGTTCAGGGATGCATCTTTCAGAGGGGTTCATATTGGATACAGAGATAATGAATTTGGGATTAGAGCAGAAGGATTTTTATCCGTATTGGGCACTTTAAGCTATGACTCCGTTAGCAAGGAGCTGAGAATTTAAAATCCTTTAGCTTTAACTTTATCGAAAAATAAATATATTTATCTTTTAGAGAAGAAAATAGAGGAAAATGGAGTGGCTAAGAATTTTTGGTTGATTGTGGCATTTGCTTCAGGTCTTTATTTAAGCAGAAGGATGTATATTTTCCATAAGAAGCATCCTTAAGTTTGGGAAAAAGTCAAAAGATTTTTCAAAGGTATGTGTAAAAAAATAACACATAAACCAAAGCAATAAGAGGTAGTACAAGAAACTCAACCCCTTTTACCTGATGAGAAAAAAGCTTAAGAAGCAGAGACACCAACAGCTTAATTCTGAATTCTAATGATAAATCAAAATTAAACAAATATTTTTTATAAATGTTATCAAAATGGGCCAATAAGTTCAACTTTTTCAGTGCCTATATATTAGGATTCACAATCACCTGGTTAATACCAAGATCATCATTCGATTAAATAGCAATGAAATATTATGATATTATGGATGAGGATTGATTTAAAATTTATAGATACCATTAACCCTATTTTTAATTAATAGGTACTGTATTCTTAAAAATTAATATTTCCATAAGAGTCAAATTGTTCTTGCAGTGTTATTATAAAATGCGATTTTTGTCACAAACAAAATTAAATATTTTTTTTTAAAGATTTTCACTTTCTATGGAAGATAACATTACCTCAATTGTGACTGATGACAGAGTCGACGAAGTGCTTCACTTGAAGGCGACTAACGAAGAATTGCTTCTCATCCTCAATTACATAATCATGGACTACAAAAAATTCTCAATGACAGACAAAATAATGCTGCAATCTCAAAAAATGCAGAAACTTAGCATCGAAGAAAGTTTGAGCAATCGTTATGTGTTTTTATTTATGCCTGGACAAAAAAATTCAATGGATTCCAAATCCCAAAAGGAAGTCAGATTCACTTATGAGCCTAAGGATGGTAAAGCACTTGTGGAAAAGTACAGAAACGGCAGAAAGACTGAATCCTCTGACGTCAGCTATGAACAAATGAAAAAAATGATTGCAGCATTCAATTAAAGCACAGGTGCATTTTTATAAACAAAGCCAAACATTGTGGAAAGATTTATAGCACCACTTTTGCCTTAGGATGAAGTAGCGAAGAGAGAAAAAGTCAGTGTGAAAGGTGGACAAATACAATTTGTACAATAACCAAGAAAGAATAAACCAGCATTTAAAAGTTACACAGCACAAGAAGTCTCCTTACACAATAAACCCGGAGATGCATGGACTGTGTTGAATGGGAAAATATATGATATTTCCCTCTACGCCGACTATCATCCTGGAGGTGCTGAAAAATTGTTTCTAGGAGCAGGTAAGGACTGTACAAAATTATTTAATCAGTTTCACCCATGGGTCAATGGGCATGCATTTTTAGAGTAGGACTACATTGGTAACTTAAAATATTGATCAATTTTATATATTTTATAAAATGTCAATATAATCATTAAAATAAGAAAATTTTGTTTTTATATTTTTCAATAGTTAGAGTGTCCCATGTAGAAAATCCAATGAAAATTTGCTTATCTATCTCTTCGAAATATACTGATTATAATTAAGGTTAATTTTTACAAGATATACAATGTTTATAAAATTACCATTTAATGGATTTTTTAATAGAATTTGAACTCCTAAATAAAAGGGCATTTTGTAAACTAAAATACTTTATGTTTAATTAATAGAATATGAGTGGGCAACCTTAGTTTTTATCTGAAAAAGACATTAAAGTCTAAAAT
>JMSD01000067.1:11300-87724 GCA_000715435.1 Paramecium caudatum | reverse complement strand
GGACTGTGTTGAATGGGAAAATATATGATATTTCCCTCTACGCCGACTATCATCCTGGAGGTGCTGAAAAATTGTTTCTAGGAGCAGGTAAGGACTGTACAAAATTATTTAATCAGTTTCACCCATGGGTCAATGGGCATGCATTTTTAGAGTAGGACTACATTGGTAACTTAAAATATTGATCAATTTTATATATTTTATAAAATGTCAATATTAGGCAAATAAAGTGTTTTACAAAATTATTTATTTTATATAATTAAAAATTCAATATAGCAAATAGATAACCAAAAACATTGCTAAAATTACAAGACCAATAAAAATTTTGGTTCTCATTGCTCTTTTTTCTTGATCTTTTCGAACTTGTGTTGCCTACATTATTATTTGAAGTTACACTCGTTTTAAGAGCCCCAGCGAAATGGTTCATAGTATGTGTTTAATGGACTAAAATTTACACTTAATCCTCCCTATCCAATATTTTATCTATGGTTAAAATTAGGATTACCCAAAGTTTGAGTCATTTAATTGGTAACATCTTGGAGCCTCTCAGCGATTTTCTTAATTTTCTCATTTTCTGGATCATTATTATAATAGGTCTGATAAAAGTAAATAATACCATTTTAGTTTTTAAATATTCTACAAATTAGGTTTACATGCCATAATTGATAGCTTATCTCCTCTCTCTATCATTGAACATATTGCAAAATAATTGTTTAATTTCTTCTAAAAAGGCAAATGCTGTAGCTTTTGGTAGTATGGCATCAGCTAGGCATAAGTAAGTATAATCTTCTTCATTGATGTAGTGAAAATGATAACTAATAGATCATAAATCATACTTTTATTAATAGACATAAGTTTGTCGCGTATTTTTCTGTAATTTTTCAAAAAGTTTCTTGGCAAGCGAGGGAAAATTGCTGGTTACTGATTCATAATCTACAAGTGTGACATTGTTGCTTCTGACGATGACTGTATATATCAAAGACATTGACATTTTTGAACAATTTAATTAATGAATATAAGGGGATTTAAGTTCCAAGTCGAGACTCTAATAATGAGTGTCTAGATAAATGTTAAGTTTCAGTGCAAATTGTAAGTGGTGGTAAAAAGAGGTAATTCATAATTTGAGTTAAGGTTCTTAAAAGTTTGAAACATAACCCATAAATTTAGAAAATGGGATTGCATAGATTAATGAAGCAGTCTCATTTACGATGTCTGTTAATTTTTAAGAGGGAAAGTTTGAAGAGAAGAAAACTCAATTTTTCGTGATTCTTGTGACTGATAAAGGAAACAAAAATGCAGGATCAACCAATCTTGACATGTCATAATATTTAAACATGCAGAAGTTTGGTATATCGTATTTAGATGTAGACTTTCAGGAAGACCTCCTTTTGGATAAGTGTCCTGATAAGAATGCTAAAATAAGGGCTAGTTTCAAGATCTCATAAATCGGTTAGCTTGAAAATGAGTAAATTTGAACTCTAATCATAGACCTAATAGCGCCGATTAGTCTCTCGATTTATCTTAGGTTTCCATTCTAACTCCTGGTAGAGGATCTTTTAGTAATAAAACGCAGTAGCCAATTGTTTCTGAAAAAAAGCTAAATGAATCGAAATCACAGTTATTTTAAAATGATAGTTCTGAAAAAAAGTTAAGCACATAAGAAAATTTAATAAAAGATCTCTAACTCTAGAATTAGAATTTAAAACTCTAAATTAGTGAAATGATTGATAAGGACTATTATCAGTAAATAGTATGTAAATACGAACAGCAATTAACAGATCTTTAAAGCAGTTATAAATAAGTTTGCAATGAAAATTAAACTATTAACATATAGTTTAAAGCCAAAGTAAACATTATGAGTCAATAAGCTGATGAAATTATTACTTTATAGAGTAAAATTAAATAGTACGAACTTGAAAAGCAGGAAAGTGTTGTTAATTTAGTTTAAAATGAAAATTCAATTTAAACATAAAATTAATAATAGATATAATAACTAGAAAGAGAACTGGAATAAAGAGACTTAAAGATCTCTGATCTTGAGGAAAGATTACAATAAATTAATTAAGAATTAGAAGAGAAAAATTAACAATTAGAAATCAAATAAAATCAATATAATGATAAGCTAGAACAAATTTAAAACTTGAAAAACCTTACTTCAGGGACAATCAGTGCATTATCTTAGAGGAATGAGGTTTTGGAGAAAAGATTATCAGAATAAAAGGAAATAGTGGAAAAATTGAAAGAAGTAAAACTCTTCATATATACTAGCCAAACAACATAGAAGAACTTTAAACTGCTTTAAATACTGCAAAATAGGATCTTGAATAGTTGTAATAGAGATTTGATTCGGAATTAGCTCGTAAGGATGAGCTAGTGTAGAATTTGTAACAAAAATTAGAAGATGCACTTAAAAAAGAATTAGATACAAGCAAAACAAGTTAGGAGTCTAAAATATAAGCGTAATAATTAGAGCAATAAGTTGAAGTGTCAAATGTTCGACAAGATAGATCCTTAGCAGAGCAACAACTTGCTAGACTAAGAAGTCAAGTCCAGGTGTGGTAATCCAAGTGGGAAAGCAATCAAAAAGTACTTAGCGATTACACTAATGAAGTTCAACAAATGTCACGTTAAGTTGCAGACATTCCATCTTTCATTGAAGATTAGAGAGAGTTACCTGAATAACTCTAATTACTTAAGAGAGCAATACAAAGAAAACTATAAAGTTATTAGGTTGCATAATAGCATTTAGAATAAGAAGTATAGAGATTAGAGTAAGAACTAGAAGTATGTTAATATAAATTAAAATTGGAATAAAGTTAATAAGTAATATAAATATATTTATGAAGTGTTCTGATTCATAATTCTAGGAGAAGATGCATAATTATAGCGAAGAAATCACTCATCTGAATAGTGTATTAGAACAGTAAAAATAACAATATTTTTAGGAAAAATTTGGAGTGCTCTAATCTCTAATAGTAGATTGATCAGTTGAAATAATCAGAAGTAGAGTCATAGAAATTGTATGATGAGGCAAAAACTCAATTGAATAGTTTGAGATAAAATTATGCAAAAACAAGACAATAGTTGTAGGAAGTCACATAAAATAATGTAATGGCATAAGCCAAAACAAAAGACTTAGAGAAGGCGTTAAAGGAAAAAACTTAAGAATTACAAAAAAATTCAGATCTAATTGCAGAACTTGAATAATACAATATTCAAATGGAAGAAGGATTATCTGGAATGTTAGACTAATATAAGATATAAAATTAACAGATAAAATAAACATATGAAAAAGAAAAAACATAAAAATAAGAATTACAAAAGTAAATTAAAGTTCTCAAAGATTAATTGGCAGCTTAGCAAAAAGGAATGGAAACGTTAGCTAGTAAACCTTAAGAAACTCCAGTATGTAATTGTAAAGAAAAAATTTAAAATTATGAATAACAGATAGCTGAACTACAATATTAGATTACATAAATGCAAATTCAATTATATGAAAATACAGTTCAAAGGAATAGTATAGCATAAATTAGAACAAGTGTTTTAATGAGCAGAAGAGAATCTCTATTCAGAGAATCAGTTGCTGTAGTTTAATAGGAGGAAATTAAAAAGGAAGAGCCAACAAAAAATGGAGGAACTCCTGAAATTGGTAAAGTTAAAGAACTTGAAGAAAAAGTAGTCAATCTATAAGATGAAAGGATTAAAGTTTCTAAAGAGTACTAAACGGTATTAGAAAGAGCACTTTTATCTAATTCATAATTGGAATAGAAATTCTCATAATAAATACAATATTTGAATTCCATGATTGAACAACAATAATAGGAACTTGTTGTAATGAAATTAAAGATAGGAGATATGTTTAATGCAGCAATAGAAGTCGGAGGTGCTTCATTGGTTGATAAATTATAGATTGCTTTGGGTTTGAAAGAATGAATATTATATTTATAAATAATTAATGTAGGTTATAGTCCCTAAATCATTGTATTCGAAAGAGGGATCATACTATTTGATAATAAATGCTAAGCCAAATTCAAAATAAAGTCAAATAACAGGAATTTCAGATGAAGCAATTGATGTAAATATTGCAGCACCTCCAAAGGATGGGGAAGCTAATGCAGAATTATGTGATTTTATAAGTCAAACACTTGGAATAAAAAAAACAGCTATATAAGTGTAGAAAGGAGGGAAGGGTAGAAATAAACTTCTGTTAGTTGACTATAAATTTAAGGATATAAATGAATTGTTTGAAAAATTAAAATAAGGGCTCTGAAATCGTACTATTGTGAAGAATAAATAATATTATTAAAATGCATATCTCAAATAAATAATCACAAGATTTGTATAATGGAGATGAAAAATTTGAATTCCCTTTGAAATTCGATCATCGTCAAAGTGCAGTGATTGGTAACCCTTGCTACAACTTTCGCTTCAGAATATTCATTTTTTTCAGTTACATAGTAGTAACTCAAATAGGAGAGATTTTGGGGACTCCTTAAGATGATATTGATGGTGTAATTGATGTCGGCCACAATCTAACAGCTGGTGTTAATTCACTTTATCATTAACATAAATGGTATTTCTATATTTGATTTAGGTTTGCATCCATGATGTAAATTATATCAGGGTTGATCTTGGATTTTGCCTTTTTCTATGTTAGTCTATATTGGGTTTTCTATGAAAGAAATTTCAGATTATTTGCTACACTAATCATCTTTTATGGAATCAGAGCCATTCATTTAAATATTTTTAAATTACAGTTTGCTGAAGAATACTATTGGGAGGATCCTGGTGTCCCAACATTTGTTGTCAAGTATGGTCCATATTCAGATTTCTTTTATTCTGTATTTCAAATATTTTAACATAGGGACATGTCGGATTTCTTGTTATATGTGCACTTGAAATGAGAAAAGTTGGAAAGACAAGAATGGCTCTTTTCTTTTTCCTTAGTTCCTTTTTCTAAGCATTCATTGTGATTTCATTTAGAATTCACTATACTATTGATGTAAATTTAATTAATATTCAAGGTTCCTGCTGGATATATATTTGCTCACTACTTTTATAACATGGTTTGTTATTGGGAACCAAAAATTGATTACTCTTTGTTTTGGGTAGGAAGTAAGTGTTCCCGATAATAAATAAAACTTCCAGATACAGAGCCAGAAAAACATTGAATAATTTGATTTTCACTTATTAATTATATTATGTTTATAGATAATATGGATGATGCTAATGTCATCAATTTTGAGGAATAGGAACAAGATGTAAATTCGTATACAAATCAGTAGCACAAATTTCCTAATGTTCAGAGTGATGATTATCGACCGAGTAGTCCCCCAAAAGTAACTGTAAACAGAGAGTTCCATAAAAACCTTGGATAGAATTAGGCATAGTATGCAGATGATCGAAAATTTGATGTGAATAAGGTATTTAAGTTAGCAATATTATTTTTTAGATTCACATAGAAAGCACTCAATAAAATTACAAAAGAGCAGAAGTTGTTGAGTAAAACTAGTCCGATAATGAGGATTATGGTTCAGTAATTCAATTTAATGAAATTGCAGAAAAGGAAGAAAATGAATAACATGAAGATTAGTAATTAGGAGAGTCTAAAATATAAAATAACGATTAATTGGCCAACTAAGTTGCTCCTTCAATTCAAAATTCAGTTGTGAGCAATACTTCAGCAATAAGTGCATACCCAAAAGTTAATAATACATTAGAATTTGAACTCACAAGAGAATTCTTAACATCGCCTTTGCAAGTTAACGGGATAGTACAATGTTAATTTGTTGTAAATACATCTGGATTGAATGCACTTAAACCAAAGATATATCTTTAAAAAGATGGAAAAATATTTTTGGCAGCTAAAAAATCTTCTAACAAATTTGTCATTTCCATGAACAAAGACAAAATTTAAAGATCTTCATCAAGTTTTATTGGTTTAGTGTAATGCGAACAAAAATACAATTATTATTTCTATGATAATGGATTCTCCCCTAAGAAACACAAACTGCCAGCCCGAATATCGATCGGGACTGTTAAATTCATCATACCACCAAAAACAACAGAACCAAGATAATAGGAAGTAAGCAAATACATTATTCTAAGTTTCGGTTCCCGAATAATGAAGCTGACATTTACATGAACAGAAAACCTAAATGGAACGAAAAAACAAAATCATTCACTCTTAACTTTTATGATAGGGTGAAAATTTCTTCAATAAAAAACTTTTAGTTAATCAAGTTGAAAGAGTAGGTTGAGCAAATCTTTGTGTAATTTGGCAAAGAGAATGAATAAATATTCAATCTAGATTTTCAAGCCCCTTTTTCTCCCTTGCAAGCCTTTATGTTAGCTTTGGCAAATTATGATAAAAAAATAGAATATTGATTTATTAATTAATATTTAAAAGGCGCCTAATTATGAGCACAATTAGTAAATAGGAATATGCTAAAAAAATGAGGCTTGCACTCTCTGACAAACAAATCTGTAAACCTGATGGAACAGTCAATCACTAATACTTTTTGGTGAAGAAGGGCCAGTATTGGGGGGAGGAGAAATAAGAAGCCTTAATTGAATTAATTGAAAAGATTGGGGTGGGAAATTGGAAAGCAATGCAGAAAGGCATCTTAGAGTAGACAGTACACTTTCAAATATTCTTAGAGTGAAATGGAACTAGAGTTGAGAACTTGTCTCTTATTTAAGACAACAGACATTTCACAGTATTTGGATAAAAAATACAATCTTCGAGATATTGAATAGATAGCTTAGAGTAATGTCGAGAAGGCTCAAGCAGTTAATAAATTGAAATATGGTGTTTACGTACAATGATTAGATATATAAAATGAATATATTAACTCTATTCACTTTTTGGCATATTTAACTTTGAGTGGACATTCTGGAGTGAGTTTGAAATTATTCAGACCCTTCAAGGCAACAGTGGCTTAGTCATCATTCTAATACTCAACAAATGCAAGTCCTCTGGCAGCAATTAGTTTAATCAATGAATAACCTGGATATTGCCTAAAGAGATCAGATAGCATATTTCTGTGACAAAAGCAGGTAATGCTTCAATAAGCAGAACATTATTGATTTCTCCCTGATTAAGTGTGTTATTGTTTTACAATTTTTCTTCATATTTTCTCTACTTCTTTTCCTTCATCAATTCAGTGGGTAGGTTTGGTTGTAACTCCTTGGGTTACTTTTATTTGTAATAAAACTTGCCCTCCATTCGGTCAAAAATTACACTCTTTTTGAATGCAAAATCAATAATCTAACATATTCCAACACTATACCAAAGGTTTATCAAATACAACCATTCCAGTTAAGGCTGCCTTAGCATTTGTAGCATAGGTGATATTTTGGAATACTACAAAGGCTTGTCCTCTTAATTTTTGTGTCTTTTTCATAACAATTTGAAGAATTTCCCCAAATTGTGAGAATAACACATAGAGTACGAATTTCAAATCTTCCAATTTCACTTTGTCATTTAGTCCAGTAACATATAGTGTCTCCTTTGGTGCAGAGTCTTAGATGATTTGATTTGCCGCATGTAGATAGGGCTAATTCATAAATTAAAATTAATAAAAGAAGAAATTCAATCCTACTCTTCACCAACTGGTCTGGCGAAATCAAGTTTCAAGTCTTGATAAAACTACGTGAGATGGACATTTGCTATTGCAGTGCTATTGACTATAGATTTTGGCTATTGCATTTGTGGCAGGAATGGTTAAATCTTGTTTTTTAGAGCTGCAATGTATCTAAGAATCGGTTAAACAATTTTTTCATCCGATTATTCTCCAAGATCAGAATATCCGAGTTTCGAGATTCTATCGTAATAGTAATCACCACCCCACCAAAGTTCCTCTTCATCATTAAAGTTCTTATCCATCAAACAATTCAGTATAATGATGGTCTCTAGTAAAAGCTTGCGTTTTTATCAATAACATACTTGCATTGTTTCTGTAGCAACAAACTCCTAATTGACCTTAGTATCGTTCCCAAGTTGTTTATAATTCAAGTAATCTTATTTGTAGTATTCTATGACCTTCAACTTGATTTTAAGGGCTTTTTCTGTAAAATCATTATAGCATCTTAAAATAACTTCAGATTTGGATTCAATGGTTTATGAAAGTTACTCACAAGAATCCAATTAGATCTACTATTTGTTAATTACATCGGCTAAAAAGGACTTAATGGGTTTTGTTCTCATGAAGTTAGCCAAATTTGAAGAGTCACAGTAGTTTAAAGCTTCCTTAGATGTTGATTGACTTTTTCGAATTGATTGTTAACCCTATTCTTATTGCAAAGGTGGCTTCTCTTTACGCTTAGAACATTGAATCCCCATTATATAATATAGTATTTTTAAATCGATAATTTCAATAATTCGCATCCCAATTAGGGTCTCTTGCTTTCTCCTTCTTGTATGTTGCTCCAATTTAATTGATTTCTTTCGAAGCCAACTTACCGTGAACTAATGCTGTTTAAATATCTTTATCCTATATCATTCTAGTCTTTTTAGGAACGAATGGAGCCTTTAACTCTTTGTCCATGAGTTTATCCTTAATTAGAAACAATAATTACCCAATCGAATTTATCAAACCATGGATTGGCTTTCAGAGATGCATAACTGCCACCTAAACGAACTTCAGATGTCTTAGAAAGCAACTATTCTATCAATTTTTTTGCTTTCTTATCCTTCATGAATGGAGGAAATGTTAACGATTTTTTGTTAATCTCTTCATAAATTTCATAAGGATCATCGGCATCTTCTGCATATGGAACACCTCCACACATGAATTCAAATAAACAAATTCCAATAGACCATAAATCAACACTAAAAGTATAACCTTTTCCTGTAATAATTTCTGGAGCCATGTAATGAGGAGTTCCAATAATTGTATAAGTTCTAATGGATTTTTGATTCAAGAATTTAGCTGTACCCATATCAATCATTCTTAAATATCCCTAAAATACATAATAATTATTACCTTATCATCAACCATAATGTTTTCAGGTTTAATGTCTCTGTAGATTACTTGTAATTTATGGAGATATTCCACACAAATAAGTAGAGATCCAATGTAGAATTAACTATCAGAGGATGTAAGTAATCCAATTTCTCTAATAGCATCAAATAATTCCATTCCTTTGATGAATTCAACCAAAAAGTATATAAAATTATTGTCCTTCATGCTCTTATAAAATTGCATAAGGAATGGAAAATTAATTGTACTCAACACTTATTTTTCTTACTACAATAATTAAATAATTTACAGCTAAATGCCTTTCAAGATGTTACTCTACTATTTATGCTTTACTTATGCATTTTAGAGCATAAAGTTTATCATCCTGTTCTGTACGTACCAAATAAACATTCCCAAATTGCCCCTATCCCAATTTCTTTATACAAATAAGATTGTCTAATTTTAAATTGGAATAGTCTTTTTTCATTAAAGCACTAGGTCTATTCATGTATTTTTGTTCATGGGAATTTTCATTTTTTTGAATCATTTATTCAACAGTTCCACCTATCATTTCAAAGAACATCTTAATTTCAAATTCAGCTAATATAGCTTCATCAGCTTGCACTTGTAAACTCTCAGCTAATCTTGCATCCTGGCCTGGCTACTTCAAAAATTAGTCCCCAAAGATTTTGCCTTTACCGAATGTGAACTTCTTTGAGGGCACCTAAAGACCTTATAATTACGAAATATTTTGTTACTGTGGTCACTTCTCCTTCTAATACAATGTACACCTTTACACATGGTGAACCAGCTTTCACTACTATCTCATTCTTCTCATAATGCACTTACCGAATATTCTACAAAATCTTTTCAATTTATATTGAAGTCAATTTGCCAAAAAGTGGATTTTATTGAAGTGCCCACTTTTAAGTGTTTATATATTTGACTGTCTGAATCTTTTATCCAAGTATTCTCTGGATGTCATCCTTCGACAAAGATAGACATCTGACTTCTTCATCAGCTGCTTTTACAGTCGCAGCTCTTTAACAACTTTAATAGAGTGCAGCCTCCCCAAAGGATTCTCCTGCTTACATTTAGCTGACTTCTTTGTCACCTTTGATGATAGAAACTTTTCCTTTCTTAATAATGTAGAAGGAATTAGCCACATCTCCTTAAGATACAATAATTTCTCCTTTTTTGAAAAGAAGTGTAATGAGTACATTACAAATTGCATCTCTTTATTCATCAGTAAGAAAAGCTAGATAAATATTAGAGATTACAAAAGAATTCAACTTTTTACATAAATTATCTATTTTCTTCATAATTCTTCAGATTTTACTGCTCCACAACTTTCCTAAATGTATTTCTATCAATAGCCCAAAATGCACAATCTAATTAAATATCTAAATACCTCCTATAGCTTTAACACTGGCACTTCTTGGTGCATTGTACAACATAGCCAGCTCTCCGAATGCTTCTCCAGCTTTTAATTGCTTCTTTAATTCTCCATTAATGATAATCTAACACTGTCCTCTTTCGATTAAGAAGTATGAACTAGCCTTATCTCCCTATTTAAACACGAATTATCCGTCTGGAACAGTGCAATAAAACATCTGATCCACCACGTATTCTATATCGCTAGCAGGTACTGACTTGAAAATGAAGTGTTCATTGAAAGCATTCAACATCAATTGATAATCGAATGGGGATTTACGCTTATCGACTTTTCTCACATTTTCGAAGATCTCCACAGTATCTGAGACTGCATTTATTTTGGCTTATTTCTTTCTATCACCACGTCGTAGCTATATAGTTATACAATTTACTTCAATTTATTAAACTTCCTATTATTCGCCCTCATCTTCATCATCATTCTGTTTGTGAGTGGTTTTTTTTGAAATAGTTGTTCCATTGTTATGAGGAATAGTGATTGTTTCACCTTTTTTGTTAGGAGTTTCAGCCCTCCCTGAAACAAGTTCCAAGTTCTCTGTATTGAATTGTTAACAACGGCACGCATTACCCATATTTTAAAATAAAAAATGTTATTTTTGTAAATGTTAATCATACTTATATAATAAGTAAGTCAAATAATTAATTATTATATGTGTACTCGACTACATACTACTTACAATAATAATGTGATGATGTACCTTAAACTAAGAGAAGAAGGTTGTGATAAGGATTCTGCCAGATAATTCTGTAGCAAATAATTCTGCCAAGTAGACTTGTGACCAATATTTAGATCGATTAAACTCAATCATTTGTAGGACCTCCAGGGCATAAAATTTTGAAAATTCAGCCAGATAGACTAGTTGGATCAAAAGGATGGCAACCAGGTTTCTTAATGAAATATGATTTGGGGATAGGTTATAAAGACTCTTCAGGTATGGTTCTATGTTAAATAGATCTAAATGAAAAATTTACTGCTGCTGAATAGGCTATACTGAAACAGTATAAACAGTATGAGAACAAGAAGAATGCAGCTTTATTACAGAAGATGTTGGCAGTCAAAAAGTATGCTGATTCTTTACGAGCTCCAAACATTGATGTGTTTAGTAAGGTGTATTTATAGAGAGTGAGATAAATAACATCAGAACTAAGAGAGAGTCAATCAAAACCAAAGAAGTTCTTTGAATTTGGTGATATGAAATTCTATGCACTTGTTGATTACATGAATAAATATGGATCTAATAAAGATTCAATGCATTTTAAATTTGATCCTGTTTTGCACAAAGATATCAAATTTAAAACTGAGTCCACTCCTTAAGTAAATACTGCTCGAGCATTCAGAAGAATGGGAACAATTAGTAATATTGAAAGAGAAGCTAATTTTATAATGGCACTTTAATAATAAGCTCCGTTAGGAGAAGATGTTGTAAAAAAGTAAAAGTCAGAAGTTGTGCAGTTACTTAAATTGAATCATTAAAAAATTGATTTAGCTGAAGAATTCAATTCAACATAATATCTCTTTACACCAACAAATGCATAAACATAAGTTTAAAGTCAAGGAGATGATGATGCAGTTAAATCTTTTGTATAACAGTTTTATTAGAAATAATATCATGATAAATCAACATTAAGTATTCCTAATTTTAAAAGAAATATAAGAGTTAGAACTTAAATTGATAGCAAAAAAAGTACTCCTCGATAACCAACTAATAAGATCAAAACTTAAAGTATTTGATTTGTTATTTCATATTTTTTTAGTGTTTTCGTATATAAGATATAAATTAAATAAAAATTCAATTTTCTACTTTTTGAGAATCCTATTAACGTTTCTGGGAATCAAATTAATTATCATCTTCAAATTGAATTACATTTTCCTTATTCATGATTTGTTATTTTTATTTTGCCTATTATTATTTTTATTAACTTGAGGTATCATCTTGGGTAAATTTTTATGCATTGCTTTAGAATACAGTTTTTTCTTATTTATCATCTATCACTGACTCCTTTAATTAAGATTTTTTCTCATCTTATCTTATTTATGATGGCAACATCTAACTCATATTTTATTGTTGATGTTCATCAAAACCTCTCTAATAACTTACATTGCTATGCATTCCACTAGGTTATTAATTGTCAACCCAACGAATCCTTCTTCCATCTTCCCATTCAGATAAATATGTTTTATCTGGTTCCCTTTCTTTTCCATCTTCTTTCAGCTTTCCTTATATCGTCAAAGTTGCCATTCCATTTAATTTTCCTAATCTCCAATATCCTGCAAGTTTCTTGCCATCTGGCCATTACAAAACCCCATACCCTGATTTAAAGTCCTTCAAATAACCTCCTACATACTTTCTCTTATCTATATAGTAATAAATAGTACCTGGCCAAACAAATTCTCCCTTTCCTTCCATTTTCCCATCAACCCAATCACCCTCATAAACTCTTCCATCTATCCATTCATACCTTCCTTGTCCATTAAACAGATCGTTCTTAAATTCCCCAATATAAGTCTCTGATTTTTCAGGAGCATTTTTCTTCTTTCTATTTCCCCATGTAAATGTTCCTCTACCTTGTTTTTTACCTAATATAAATTATCCTTAATAAGTTGTTAAGTCAGGCCATGTCTCAATCCCCATTCCATGAGGCATTCCGTTCAAAAACTCTCCCTCATACTTGAATCCATTTTTGCCTTTTTCATACTTTCCTTTACCTATGATTTCACCCATCTTAAATTGTCCTTACAATTACAATCATAATACCAGTATACAATGATCCATCCTTGAAAATCTTTCTTCCTTCTCCATCAGGAATTCCATCAACTATTTGCCCTTCATATACTTGCTGATCCACATAGTAAATCTTTCCCAATCCATACGGTTTGCCTTCAGCCCACTGTCCAACATACACATCTCCATTCAATAACTAGTAGCTAGGTTACATGCAATCAAATACGGAATCTAAATGTGTGGTATTTTTAAGTAATTTGGAGAGAGAGAATTTGAGATCTTGAGTTTTGGTAACTTTTTTAGCACTTTTTTCACAACTTCTGGAAATTTATCCAAGAATTCCTGTTCTTCTTAAATTGTCAATGGTGGCAATCCCTGTGGACAATTGTCTTCAATTTCATAAGACTTTAATTGGATTGGATCTATTTCAATTGTTTGTTGCTCATTCTTTTACTACTCCTCTAGTTTCTTTTCCTCTTCTTCTATTGGTTAATTTTAATCTTTCTTTTCTTCCATTCGAGGTTCGCCATAGTCCTCCTCTTCATCAATCTTCTATTAACACTGACATGTGCTACCCATATTAAATATATGAAATAATAATTTATTCACATTTTAGGTTTAGATTGTTTACTATAGACACTGTCCAAGTGGGCATCAATAAGAATACCTTCTAGATCTTATTTACCCATACTCCGTGTGTATTTCTTGAATTTTGAATCTCTCAATTATTCATTTAATTTTGCTACTATTTAATTGAAGACCTATCCACTAGTCTTTCTCATAGTATTCTCTCCTATTTCAAGTCCTTATTTTTTCTTAGTAGAGTCTAAATCTGATATCAATTATCCGATATTTTATGAGAGAAATTGGGCTCTCTGAATTCGTTTTTTACTGTATTCTTCTCTGAGGGTTTCGTAACCTACATGAGTGGATCTCTATGAAGTGTCAGTAGATGCTGGAATAGATGCCAACTTACGATCACTTGCATATTGGAAGAAAGGTAAAGTAGATCTCATTCTTGATGATTTATTTGCACTTCGATTTTGAATTTCTTGTTTTGTTTTAGAGAATCTTCTACCTGATATATTTGGTTTAATGTTAGTTTCTTCATTTTATGCCAACACACGATCCAATTTTTTTTCAAATTAATGAACCATATGCAATCTTTCAATTTATTCAATTTCTCCCTAAACACCATTCTTTCTGAAATTAGGATGAAGAAACTATTACCAACCCTTGAATTCTTTATTTCCGATATCATCATTTTATTTGGATTCTGCTTAAAAGTTCTCATTATTATAGTTTTTCTCAAACATTTTAGCATATAATAATGCCTTCTTCTTTTCCTCTATTTATTTCAACGATAAACCCTACAATTCATTCTTATAATATCCCTTAACTTTTTAGAAAACTAGATCTCGAGGTTCGTAAAAGTCTTATAGTAATTCAACTTTTGTTAAGGGAGGTTCATCTTATTTTAAGAATTTTTGTTAATTTAGTAAATGTTTGAGTAGGGAATTAGGATCAAGCATGCGAAGATGACTGATTGTCAAATTAGATTATGATCTGATATAATGAATGACTTTCAAAGCAAATGCCACTTGGAATTTAACTATTTCATGGTCATTAATTTTTATTGACCATTTTAGTGGCAAAACATGATTTACATTCAGAATACACATAACTTCAAGAGAAGGATATTCAAAAATTTTAAGAAATCCATCTTTAGAAGTTGAAATCACTCTCGATTTACATTCCTTTAACACATTCTCTCCTTCTAATGTAATATAATCAATATGTGTTAGTCTTCTTTTATGAACAACTAATTCTTGTTCTAATTTCAGTACTTAAGTAGTATTGATTACAAATTTAGTAACTTTATGATTATTTATTGCAGTATTGTAATCTTCCCAATTTTATCGGAATGCATGAAATTATGTCTTTTTAACTTTATTTCGATTCATGGAGATTTTTAGAATCTTACCATTTCTTGAACCAAGTAACACACTCCCATTTTTATCTGCAAATACACAACAACTATGAGGAATGTATCCGATCTGATTATAGAAATATTGATCGTCATTTTTTTCAAACTCCAAAAAGTATGTGTTGGTTTTACACCCTATAATTATAATCCCAAAGTTATCTAGTACATATATTCCTTTAGGAGGAGAATCTGTCCGAATTGTTGAAACAGGCTTTGTAAACTCCATATTCCATAGACACACAATATCTACACCAGCAGTAACAATCAAACCATGAAATAGTGATACACAGCAATAATCAATCCCCTAATGAACATTTTCAGCTTTTCTTAATACTTCAAATTATAGATTATTTTCCTTATAAATATGCATTTATCCATCAAGGGAGGAAGTAGTAATGATTTTATTTTAATAATCTATCTATAGATGAGTGATTTTATTGGTGTTATTTTGGTACTCTTTAATCAATTCACCTGAATGAGTGTCAAATATTTTAATTAGACCCTTTGTAGTGCCCAGGATGATTTTCTTATGCTGTTAAATTGCTTTGAATATTGACAATTTTTATACGTTTAAATTGATTAATCATATCATCTGTCTATCCAATCATTGCTTTTATTATTGTATTAGTTTATCCATTTTGTAGATTAACTAATCTAATGTCTCTACTTGTTGAAATGAGTAACTGCTTTTTCATTGCATCTAATTCAACTTATTTTGGGTAGAGATGACGAGTACGAATCTTTAGTGGCTTAGGCTGAGATAATGATTTAGTATGACCTTCAAAATTCATTACAATTAATCTAGATGTTGCAAAACACACACTGGATAAATTGTTCATTATAGTAATGTAATTAATTGATTGTCTCATTTCCAAATCAAATGTTTATATACATTTCATTAACCTAATATCCCATAATTTAACTATTAGTCTATCATCACAAGTTATTACTATTGGTGACTATTCTACACATTGAATAGCCGTCACAATTGCAGTATGACCTTCTAATTATCCTACATAATCTCCATCATTATATTTTTTATGCAATTGATACAAATTAACTTTGGTGTCAAATCCAGAGGTGATAAGGAGATGATACTCATGAAAGAAAACAATATTATTGAGACGAGTATGATTAACTTGTAAACAAAATAGAAGTTTCGGTTTATTAGTTTCCCATAAATCCCACATAGTGAGTTTATCTTAACAAGCTATACAAACTAATTGTAAGTACACAATTTCTATAATGTTAACTATGTTTCTTATTTGATCATGGACAATTAAACAATTGGTCTCAGATTCTAAGTCCCAAATTGATACTTTTGAATCTTGACTGACAGTCATCCATTTGCTCTGTACGTAGTAAATCTTCTATTGATCAAATTTGGTAGTAAAGTATTTTTCCAAATCAAATTTGTCACTCTAATCCATAAAACACATCCAAGCATCCTTAAACACAACTCCTAGACGTTGCTATTCTTCAGACCAACAAAAATCATGTATAATGTTACGTAGCTATTGTGCCTTGGGTCTTAGTTTACTGTGCAGAGTGCAATCTGGATTATAGATACTAATGTAATCACTATATTAATGAAGGATGAGAATCTTCAATTCCTATTCCTAATATTGCATTTTCAGGATGGAACTGTTTGAATTTTTCTATGAATCAATGTAGATTTTATCCTTATTGATTCTGCGAGTGTAATGACCCAAGGTTCCTAATACTGAGGGTGCCTCCAAGTCAATTGATCGAACTTATCTACTTTATGGTTTGTTGAATTGCTTTAGTGGTGGATACTGATGATAGGTTATAATTCTATTTTATAGAGGAACATCTTTCTAAAATATATTTAAAATTCTACATCATCAAGATTTGGATTATATTTACATAAGTAATTGGAGAGATCACCAAATTTGATTTGATAGGTTTGGAATTCTTCACAGATTGCTTTGAAAAATTCAATGGCTTGTACAATAATAAAGATAGTGTCCTCAATGGGTTCTGTGGTAAACTAATTTAGGATACTAAATACTTTTAAGAGATAGGTAATGAAATCAAATACATCGATCACTGATTACGAGAATATTGTTTCATAATCAAATAGGTGTTTTTGAACCAATGAGTAAATGTATGTTTAGGAATACTTTTCTGTAAGCAGTTAACCATTATGATCTCTTTAATTGAGATAATTCACCACTATTCCATCCAAGTTCTAAATTATTTCATCGTTGTTATTCATTATTAAATGTAGTAATAAAATCCAACTGAGATAAGCAAATCAAGTTTAGAATTCTAAGTAAACTCTGGGAATGTGGTCTCTTAAGGTCTCAACGATCCCCCCGAAAAAGCTATTGAAGTGGAGTTATTGTTGTACGATGAAAAAGGATATGAAGTATGAATTATCATAACATAGATAATTTTAAAATAGGACCCTGTCCTTTGTGAAATTCAAATACGCCAAGTGTCTAATTTATTGACTTTGTAAGGTATATGGATTAGTGAAGTTAGAAACTATTGATAAATTGAATAAGAAAATAGAAAAGGTATCAAAAAAAAAATGGGAATTCAAAGGGGTTTCCCTCTAGGGAGTAGATTAATAAATTAACAAAGATACACTTAAGTTCAAGCTTTATCTATTGTTAAATGAATTATCATCATTTTAAATGAGTTTTAAGATTGTAAAATGATATTATATTCTCATTGCTATAAAATTTAATAAATATATAAAAATGCAAAGCAGTGATTAAGTAAGCAAAGAACTTCAAATAAAATCAGGAAATGTTGTTTCTGTTGGTAATGTGAGTCAAGAGATTCCTGAAGTTTAAGATATTTAGGTGTAATTACTTCTGTACAGAGATGAGAGTTTAATTGATATATCACGTTCCCCAGAGCTTTTTGATCTTGGGGCGATGGATTTTTCAAATCATCAAACTCTAAGAGGTTTTACTTAGTATTATTTCAAGAAATCACCAATGAGATCAATCTTACCCTGAGCAAGTTTTATTCTAATTGCAGATTTACAAAAATAAATGCTGGAGGCACTGTGATTCCTATTGAATCTGGAATGTTAGACTAACCCATTAAATATATTACGAAATCTATATAGTTTTAAATTGAAGCTTAAATAGAATGAAATAACATATATAACAAGCTTCGTAAAAATAAATTACGCATTATTTAATTATGATGAAAAATCTTCTATCCAAGGCCTATAGGAATTTTTGTTCGGCTAAAAATAGTCAATACTTCGTGTAATTGGAAGAGAAGTATGGGTGTCACAATTACCACCCATTACCAGTTGTAATTGCTAAGGGAAAAGGAATATATGTTTGGGATCAAGAAGGAAAAAAGTATACAGATTTTTTGGCAGCCTATTCAGCAGTGAATTAGGGTCATTGTCACGATAAAATCCTCAAAGAATTAGTTAAATAAGCATCAGAATTAACTCTTACATCTAGGGCGTACTTGATTTTGTATAATATAGATTTTACAACAACAAGCTTGGAGAGGCTGAGAAATTTATAACTAAATTGTTTGGGTATGATAAGGTTTTATTCATGAATTCTGGAGTTGAGGCAGGAGAATCTGCTATAAAATTTGCAAGAAGATGGGCCTATAATGTAAAGAAAGTACCCGACAATCAAGCAAGAGTGTTGTTTGCAAATGGTAATTTTTGGGGAAGAACACTTGCTGCATGTGGTAGCAGTGATGATCCTGAAAGATATACGAGATTTGGTCCGTTTGGTGGACTGAACTTTGATTTAGTGGACTACAACAAGTAACCAAATATCTAAGATAGTCTTGAAGCTATAGAGAAAAAGTTCAAAGAAAATCCAAATTATGCTGCATTCTTTTTTGAGGCCATTCAAGGAGAAAATGGAGTCATTATTCCTCATGAAAATTTCCTGAAGAATGTCAGATAGTTGTGTGACAAATATAAGGTCCTTATGATTGTAGATGAAATTCAAACAGGATTAGGACGAACAGGCAAGATGCTTGCTGTAGATCATGTATATAATACGAGTATTTCAGGAAAAAGTAAGACCAGATATGGTTTTATTGGGAAAGGCTTTGTCAGGTGGTTTCTATCCAATTTCTGCAGTGTTAGCTGATGATGAGATTATGCTGTAAATCAAACCTGGAGAGCATGGATCAACTTATGGAGGCAATCCGTTGGCTGCTAGTTTATGTGTGAAAGCCTTGGAAGTATTGTAAGAAGAAAAAATGATTGAGAATGCTGAAAAATTAGGTAAAGTTATGGAAAAAAGATTAAATACCCTTAAATCTTTTAAAAATGTAATTGCAGTCAGAAGCAGAGGTCTTATGGGAGCTATTTAATTTGAAGATAATGCAGGGGATGTAGCTTGGAACTTCTGTCTTTCATTGGCTAAGGAAGGAATGCTATGCAAACCTACACATAAGACCATCATGAGGTATTGTATATCTTATACCTAGATTAACACCACCCCTGGTTATCACTGAACCAGAAATTAATCATGCATTTGATACAATTGAAAAAGTGTTGAAAACCATGTGAAATATATAAATCGTTTTATACAAATTAATATATGGACGAATTATTTGCATTACAATAACAATTAGCAGAAATTCAAGAAACCTCAACCAAATATCGTTTATCTGACAGAATTATCATTGATTTAATAGAAAAATTGGTAAAGGAATATGACCTTAAAGTTTATCATTCGAATGATGGTTAAAGCCTTGTAACACCAGATTAATTGTCTAAAGAAATTCATCAACTAATTAAGTCTTAGCAAAGAATTCAGGTTAATTAACTTCCTGATAAATTGGGGATAAGCTTCGATAAAATTGAAGGACAGATCGAAAAGGATAGCAACAATTGGGTATTTTGTATTTAAATCCTAGGATGTCGTAAGAGTGTAAGATGAATTGATGTCTCATGATTATATTTTGACTGTAAGTGAAGAAATCAATGAAGATCTACAGTAGAAATAAATTATTTCCTTTTAAGAAAGTATTCTTATTTAAATAATTCAGTCATGTAGAAATACTCATTTCCATTATAATTTGTAAAGAAGTATATTCTTGAACAGATTGGAAATGTTATTCAAGGTGTGGTTATGGAAGATAAATTGACTACAATCACATATGTTGAAATTGTTACTGCTAAACTCAGAGGTATTTTGAGAGCCTCCATCAATCCAGTTTCATTCATTAAATTAAACAAAGAATTAGAAATTTAAAACTCATAAAAGATTTGTGAATAATTGATCGCCAATAAATAAATTGAAGGGAAAATACATCATGGGTAGTTTCTTTGTTCCAAATTTCTTTAGAATTAAGAATCAATAACTAAAAAGTTCTTTGAACAAAACTCTTATGTTGAGTACGATATGTTATCTTAGCAATTGCTCATCAAGTCTCCAAAAGATTACTTGAAGTAGCTTTTCAAAGAAAATGTTATTTTACTCGATACTTGTGGATTTAGTAAGATAGCTTTACAAACCAAACAAGATTAAATACAAGAACTATTAATCCATGAAGGACATACGAATCTTTAAGAAATCTTACCCGTAATTCTGACAGATCAAGATATTGAGACACTCTTTTCTTTGATGTAATTAAACAACTGTGAGTACTCTAATTTTTTCATTTACTATAAACCTTATCTAGACAATTTGGCTGCTGCCTTCAAAGATAAGATGATTGAGTAGATTTATCAGAATCCACAAAAGTTAATCGAACAAACATAAGTACAGGAAGAAGCTTAAACAGATATACAAGCTTCAGCAGGTGGATTTGCAAAAAAATAAAAGAAACAATAATAACCTTAAAAAAAGAAAACTTAACAAAAATAAGAACTATTCAGTTAAAAGGAAATTACAGATTTATTGACTTAAAAAAAATTAGTGGATTATAATGATTGCAATGAGGAATTGTTCTCCTTTTTGTAGCCAAGATTGTAGATTTTATATGATTAGATAAAAATTGAATTATTTGAAAGCAAGAAATCGGCATCAAGTTAAGTTATATAGGACATTTAGAAAAAAATTGAAGAAATGGCTTTGGGGTTATTGATTACTTAGAGGTCACTGCAAAAGATTCAGCAGGAATGTTCAGAGGTAAATACAAAAAGTTTAGTTGACAACTTTTTGTTTGGGTACAGACTGTTAGTTGAAAATTTAGTTGTAATAACCTGTAAAAAGTATAACATTTAATTACCTTAAAATCTATTCGCTGATACTTAAAATTAATAATAGTTAAATTTCGGAATGCAGAAAACAGGTAAAGTATTTACAAGCAAAACTGCTTTGGGGGAAGCTATTCAATTTTTACCAAAAGAACAGTCTAAAACACTTAAAGAAGTCATGGAAATGTATGCTAAAAAATAAACAGATGTGTTGACTTAAAATTAGTTTTTTGAAATCTTCAACTTGAAAGTGAATCTAGACAAAAAGAATGATAGGAACTTTCTTCTCTTTGTTAAGCATCATTGCAGAGAATTTGTAAAATAAAATTTGGATTAAACATTTGATGAAAATGTTTTCAATCAAATTATACTTTCAATGTTAGCAGACTCAGGACTATATTTTGTTGGAAATTACGATGCAAAATTCTATTAGGATCTTCGATAAATTGTTTATGAATTGCAACAAAATAAACAAGTCAAAGTTTTGTTGCACAGCATCACAAGTATTCAGTTGAATTATTATAGATTCAATAAATCAATAATTAGAGATAACAGCAGAAACAAAAGAATTATTAGAACTAATTAAATTATTGTGAGAATATATTTAAATATAAAAAATAATTATGTAATAAGAAGAACCAAAGGGAAGGTTTGAAATAAAAAAATGGCATCCAGTTGCATTTTGGTGTAAGATTATTTTCATATTAAGCGTGGAGTTTAAAGGTTGAACATTGTGCAATTTGCAAAAATCACATTATGGAAAAGTGCATTGAGTGTGAAGGAAAGGATACAAAAGAATTAAAAGAGGGTTGTGTGTTGTAATGGGGAGTATGTGGACATGCATATCACGATCATTGCATTAGATAGTGGCTAAAATCAAAGCATACATGTCCTTTGGATAATAAACCATGGGAAGAGGATAAAAAGGTGGAAAAATGAAATTAAGTAACTTTAAATATATATTATCATTTTACACATAACGATGCTCTTAACTTTGGTAGGAAAAATGGAACATCATTATTTGTAAAAATTTTTTTTGCTGGGCTGTCTTTTTGCCTATATTTTATTTATTATTTTTGAGAGTGTGCCGAGAGATCTTTAAGAGGGAATTCGATCTAAGATCTATTATGTCTTCTGAATGGTTTTTTGTCGTCTATTATTATCGAACTAAATTTAAGCCAACCAGATTTGATATCGAATTGTTGTTAGTATATATGTCCCATTTATTTTTTGGTTTCCTTTATTTATTTCATGTACTCATCTATTAGCACTTAAACTGAACTTTCTTTTTATTGTAGATTTGGTTAGTTGTCATCCTCTGGATATATTTCAACTGATGATTTTTGATGAGTTTTTTATTTAGGCAATAAAACTCTTTATTTTTTACGATGTTAATGAAATGATTTAGGTTGCGGAGAATAAGATTCCTCCTTTATTGGAGTAGCTGTTTCCCAGTTTGCTATGTGATTTTAATCTTCCTCACAATTCAGGAGGGAGTGCACAGCTATTTATTCAAGATTATTCATTATTTAGCTTTATAATATATTTTTTTCAATGAAAATTTATTTTAAATTCATTCCTGATATATTTTAGTGTATTATTGCTCAAGTTCGTATAACTTTGAATTCTAATATAGTATCAAAGTTTTACTAATTCCCCAATCATTTTTTCTTGCTCTTGTATTGTTTTGCTGCTTCTCTCTTCAGCGTCTAATCGTTTCACTTTTTCCTCCTATAAAATTTTGTCGAGATCGATGCGGTATTTCTTTGACTCAAATTTTAAAGATTACTCATTAATCATTTAGTTGGTGATTTCTGTCAAATCTTATGCTGTTTTAAGCAATTCAGTGTGCCATTTCTTGAGGACAAACAAGTTAATATCGATCAACCGACTGTTCGAGATTTCGTCTTACATTAAGGTTAAGTTTTTATTAATGTAGGGTATTGCTGTCTCATCTAGTCGTTCGATTTGAATAGTTTCTATTACTGAATCATTTCCATTATCTTCATAATGATGGTTATCGGGCATGGACATTTATTTTCTTAGTTGATTCTTTGATTAGCTTATTGGACCACTTGATGAGGACGATAACTTTGGGGAGATTACTTTGTAGGGAAAGTCTCCTATTTAAGATTTGAATTATGCTTATTCAATTTTAGGTTTTAAAGAATGCCTTGTTGCCTCTTTAGAAACTTACCAATTCTAAGAAGAAGTTGAACTTTCACTTAAGTATAGTTGTACTGTGTTGCTCTTTTTATGTTTTGACATTGAAAACTTTATTAATAATCCAGTATTTTGGTTTATAGAGAAATTAGTAAACAATTCATTATATTTATTTTTTTCAAATAAAATAAGGTAGAGGTCTTGATTCTGAATACTTATGTTGTTTATGTAGACAATTTGATACAAAGGATTTTAGTTATTCATCCTAATTTTACATTACTTGCCATTCTTTAGAATCTAGATTAATTAAAGAATTAGTTAACTCTCGAGAGACAAGGGCATTATTTAACAAATTTTTAATATACTATTTCAACTACTATTTGTTGGTTCTATCTATAAATTTCAAGGACTTCAAAATATAATCATATACACTTTATGATTCAAAGAAGGCACCAAATTCTTTAAATCAAAAGTAACAACTATTTAGCTTAATATTTTAATGAAGACAGATGTTTAAAGGTTTAAAAAATATAATAATTATTAATTTTTCTTCTTCGAATAGTGTTCATTGTTTACATTTCTAAGAATACTATTACTCTAATTTAAATAATTTCGAATTCTAACAATACTATTATATATTACAAGTAATTCTATTTATTTTTCTTAATCTTAAAGGACTTTACTGCTCTATTCTTCAGCAGCTAATCTTTTCTTTTATTCTTCCATTAGTTTGTCTTCCAAATTACAATCATTGGTTTAACATCTTTATCTAGGAGATGCAATATTTAATGGCTGCTCCATTATCATTTTGTTATTTATCGATATTAATCGTGTTGCAAACTTAAGTAATTCACTTTGCCATTATTTAAGAACATGTGCATTCATGTCAATTAACTTAGCATTCGAGATTTAATCCTCTATTGCAGTCAATTCCTTATTGATGTGTGGAAGTACTGTTTCATCCATTTAATGAGTCGTTTCTATTACTGCATCATTCTAGCTATCTTCGAAATGATATGTATCAGGCATCGACATTTATTTTTCAAGTGGCGAACTGTTTTTGCTCATTGATCTCTATGAATTACTCTTATTTGATGAGAACTTAGGTGATATGACTCTAAAAGAAGAATCACCCTTTTAAGTTTTGAATGATTTCTGAGCAATAGGAGGTTTTGGTGAATTGATCGATGTTTATTGAGAAGTATAGCAATGTTATGAGGTGGGTGTGTTGATATTCAAGTGAAGTTGCCCACTATTGCTTTTTTGAAGTTTTGACATAAAAATTAGTTAAATAATAATGTGAAGGAAATTGAGAAGTCAAATAATTTCTAATTATTAGGATATTTAATCATTTTTTCCAGTTGGCTTTTTCTAAAAGTCTTGACTCAAGTTGCTTTATTTTATCAATCTAAATATTTTACATTGTTACATATGATTTTATTTCTGCTTCCTAACTTTCAATTATTTTACTTGTTTATTCTTCAACTAATAATCTATTTCTCCTCTCTTCTGCTAAAAGTTTTTCTAAGATTATGGAGGATTCTTATGTAGTGCTGTTCTCTAATCGTATTATTTTCGAAGGAGTATTCTATTCACTTTTGTATATTTTCGCTAGTTTTTCACAATTAGTAGTGAGCATTTTTTACCAAGTTTGTAAAATTTGTTGATTCAAAGATGAAATCTTTGCCTAGTTAATTTATTAGCTTATAATTTTCAGATTATTAAGGATGCCAGGAACTTCTTCTTTATTTTCATTTTCTTTTGATGGCAACTTAATATTATCTAAATCAGCGCTTTTATTCGATGTAAGCAGGCTATTGAATTTTGTTTAAATAGTTTCTTTTGTAAGTAAATTATTTTTCTTTTTGGAAGCCTTTGAAGGACTGCCTAGCAGGTATTTGTTCATGAAAGGTTAAGATTGCTAATTCGGAGTTTCTGAACGGTATGTTTGAAATTCAAACTAGGTTTAAGACGTTTTATGTTTGATGGATGGTTCTTTATTTTTAGTTTGCAAAATAGAACTGAATAAAGAATTCTGGCTTGAAAACATACCAGCTGAAAATCCTGGTCTAATAGGAGTTGTTGATGATGGTTTTTTGTATCTTTCTGAGCAGTTCGGAGAACTATGCTTTTTCATTTTATAATCAAGTTTTATTTTTTTTTATTTGTGATTAAATGTTCAGATTCCGAAGATCTCTTCCTCAATTTTTGAGGAAAAACAGTTTTCTTACACGATTAAAAACAAAATTGCTGCAAGATGATGAAGAAGAAAAACAAATCATACCCCATTAATAGATCAAATAACCTCTAAATGTGAAATAGGAAATAGAGCAATTCATTTCGCAATAAACCGAGATTAGTGATTTAGAGAGAATTAGAATGAGAAAGTTGGATGATAAACTTGGCACAAATACGCATTTTCACGAAACAGAAACATATGAGGAACGTCTCGATTCAGATAATGTGATGAAGAGACAAATTTTAGCCAAAAAGGACCTATTGCGAGAAAAGGATTTAGCTGTTGCGCATCTCTTCAACCCTGATCCTTAATTGCAAATTCACAAACCATGGATAAGAAATATGGAAATTTTTACATCTGAAGCACTCAAAAATAGTAATCTTTCATTTCATAATAGTACCATACCCTCAACATTCAAAAACATTTTAAGATGGAGATTTCTTCAGATATTTTGAATAAAAACATTATGATGTAGAGAAAGTAGCACAGTTCGATTTTTATGAATCTCTCTATACATAATTAGTTTAATTGCAAATGCTAAAGAGGGAGGAAACTATAAAAAACAGATACTATGAACTGATAGATTCATTTCAAAATGTACCCATTGTTTTTCGAGATTACATATATGTGAGCAGAGATTCAAAAGAGGGGCATCCTGCATATAATATTTACAGAAGAAAAAATCAAAGTAACTATTTTTAACTATTTAATGAGAGCAGCAATTTAGCACATGAAATTATTACTGATGATGATGAGCTAGTTTTAAGTGGAAAAATTATTGCAGACCTCCTACCAAAACATTATGAAGATTTGATACTTGACATTGAGGTATTATTTGTAAATTAATGAAGGAAGAAAAAATACAATCGCTTTATAAAGCCTTTCTTCCTAATTCTCAACATGATACATTTGGATGTATTATAAGTGAAGGTGGATTGAGTTTCCTAATTGTCCGCTCTTAGAAATTACAATTAATTTTGGAAAATGTGACATCTACATTTGCATTCCACAAAAATTATTTGTATTATATAGAAAAAACAGATATAGATTAATAAAAATACATCTTGAAGGTTAATTTAGATAAAATAGAAGAGAGAAGTGTTGTTTATCAAATCTAGCCAGGAGAATTTGCAAGTATAAAGAACTTAAGTGAGGAAAAGGCGATTATTGAAATTAAAAAGGGCAATGAGAATTATTTCCTAGATTTAAATGGTCAGATTATAGTACCTTTTGAATAAGGTTACTAATATGAATTGGACTAAAACAAAGTTAATACATTTATTGCAAAAGCCAAAATTCATTCTAAATAAATGCATATTAACACCAAAGAAGGACTTTAAATTTATGCTTGTTAAAATGGATTTATTTAAGGATTTTCTACAAATGATTTCTTTATAGCACTTCATGAAAGAGATCTTGAGACTTCTTCTGATAAATTAATTATTTTAAAGGAGAAGTCAAATCATGAATTGTTGATTTAGGAAAGCAAATATTCAATAAATTTAGAACAGCACCAAATAAAGGATTCAAATCAGATATTTTTTTAATTGTTGTGTCCTTATAAACCTTTCTAAATATTGAAGTACAATATTGATATCAAATCAATTGCAGTTCATTTTTCAGAATAATTTCCAGGTTTCAATCACAATAGCTTATAAACAGATAATTTTATTATCTCTGATAATTATTCTGTTTGTGTTTCATTTTTGGAAGAACTACCTATTTCTTTTGTTCTGATCAAATTAATTGATCAGGAATAATATCAATCAATCAACTAAGAGGATGTAATAATTTATGAGAATGGTGGTGCTATTTGTTAAATAATTGTTAATCCAAGTAATCAAACATTGATTTTGGAGAATTTGTAGAAAGTTCACAATGAATTGACTGCCCTATCTGAGAGAATAATATTATCGACAAATGGAGCGTTATCCGGTTTGATAGGGAGCTATACACATTTCTTTACTTAACAATTTCATTCTCTTCTCTGTCATGTAATTGTGAAAATTTATGTAGAATGGACTTTTCGATAATTAAAAAAAATTATTAAATTTGCCTATCTCTGCTTATGATATAACAAAAGTACCTAGTTTAAGAAATGCATATTTCAGTTATT
Source organism: Paramecium caudatum (assembly GCA_000715435.1). NCBI lineage: Eukaryota > Ciliophora > Oligohymenophorea > Peniculida > Parameciidae > Paramecium > Paramecium caudatum. Next base: position 59,912 of record JMSD01000067.1, on the reverse strand, counting down.
CATTAAATGATGACCTAATGTATTAATCATAGAAGATGGTAGCTTTGTTGAGAGAAAATAAGGACAATAAAGTGGATGTGAAGTAAATTTATTATTGATTCATAGAAAAGAGTATGGTGTTATATTGTAACAATGTGAAAATGATATAGAAGAAACTATTCTAAGATTAACATTTCTATTGTCTGTTGTTTGAAATAAGGGATTAAAAATTTAATATTTATAATTACTCATTTTCATTAGTATTTGCTAACATCTGCAGTTTCCCACTTAGAGCAAGGATAAATATGCTTAATTTTTTCATATCTGAACTTTTCTATAATTTTGCATATTGTTTATTTCTCAACTTCGACTTCGTATTCAAGACCCTTTACTTAAACCTAATAAAAATCAATTCAATATAATGATTCATACCTTTCTTTTTTCGAAATTGAAAACTAAATCTCCTGATCTATTTTTTAAATTGTGAGCAATGATGTCGTAAAAGTTCAGTTTGTGGGGAAGTATCATACCATTGGCTACAATCAATAAATCATCAGAACTGAACTCGGTAAGCTAGCATAAATAGTTGTAATACAAATCCAAAATCCCTAATGATTTCTTTTCTTGCTAATTCAATAAATTCAAGAATGTTTGTCTTCTTTTTAATTCTGAGAGTTTTTGTGCAGGTAGAAGCATCCCAATATTAGAAGGAAATATCGATCAACGATTGCTTTTACTTTTCAACATCCTTTAAATACTCCTCTAAAATATATATTCAATATTACCTGTCAATTATCTAGTTAATTCTTCTATTTTCTTCTCTCTGTTCATGTCTGGGAGATACGTTGTGTCAACTTGACCATTTTTTCCATATCCTTGAAGTGCAGTGGCTTCGGTTTCCAAGTCAAAGGACAGTAGGGATGACTTTTTTTTATATTCTTCCTTTCTTTTTTGTTTTTGTTCCAGTTTAACTTTCTGTTCCTCCTTCTCTTTGATCCTGAAATCTTCAACTACTAGGGTGTTTATGTTCTCTCTCTTTCTTTTGAACTCTTCCCTTGTAACCAGGCCGATTGTTTTTGATTTGAATTCCTCTTCCAAAAAATCTTTGTTCGATTACCCAAATCGCTCCTATTAGCAAGAGATTATATAATGGCATACTTTTATGTTTGTTGGAACCCTCTTGAGAGACAGCATCTCTGAATCTTTTTTTAACTTTTCAATTTCATTAATATCAATGTCTTTGTACATCGGTTTTTTAGAAATCAAACTTTAATTATAAAAAATTTAAATTCCAACCACTGAATATAAAGTGTACGATTTGTCAAAATTAAATATATTATAAAATAGCAGTCAATTCAAATAAATCGAAAGGTTTGGTGATGAAATAATCTATTCCTGAATTAAAGCAACTTAACTTTAATTCCATATCACTATAGCTAGCCATCGCTATTATGAACCCTCTATCAATTTGTTGGCTTCGAAACAACTACTTAATTTCCTTTATTAACTCAACTCCTGACTACTAGTGATTAATAATTACAAATACAGGTAGATAGGCATCAATGAAGTAGAGTAAATAGGCTCCATTTTTACATCGACATGGATTTTAGGCCTTCGACCTGATCAATTATAGGGTTTATTGTTAAGTGAATGCTTTATCAGCTTTGACTTCATACTTATTAAGTAATATTTATAGGACGTGGACATTAAAGTAATCATTGTCAGCAATGATAACTTTAGAACAACATTAATTAGTGAGTTTGTATTTGATGACAGATTTAAGAAATTTCGGACTCCATTCAGGAAGATCTAAATTTGGATTAGTAGTGCTCTCACCAAAATCCAAAGCACTTGTTGGTGGTTTTGAAGAGTCTTGTAATGCAGAATCACTTTTAACACCTTTGGATGGATTATTGATGCTTTTTGGAAAAAGAGAATCTTAAACTTTATTCGTTCCTGAGTTACTTTGATGCTAAGAACTCAATGGAGGTAATTGAGGAGATTCTTATTTAATTTTAGAAATTTGTGAAAAATGAGCACTCTACAAATCAAATGTTTAATCAGGTTTCAAGGATTATTGTTTTGACATTTATGTGAATGATAAGTATTTTGATTCATCATTTCTGTAATGAGAGCTTTCCTAAGCTTGCGCTAAAAGCATAGATAAAGATGTGTCAAATTTTTTTGGTTTTGCTTATTAAGCATAATATGCTTATTTCCCATTTATTGGCAAAGATTCAACTGTAAAAACAAATGTACCCATTAAATTATTATCAACAATAAGCTCAAGAGATTTACGAAGAGATCCAGAAAGTAAAAAAGCAATTATTGCTGCAACTTAAAGTTCAAGTTGTGTGCTCATATCAAAATCTTTGCAACTTGTTCTCATGAGTTTTCCAGTGCTCTTTAATACTTACTAATATAATATTTTCTATTAATCATCACGAATAGGAATGTCTTTTAATTGAAACTAAAAGTTATTAGGAGAAACTTAATGAATATCTATTCTTATTTTCTAACAAACTGTAAATTTGATGGCAATATCAAATAGACATTTCAAGACTTATTTGGTCTAAATTATAATGATTATTACTCTTTCAGAATCATTATTGATTATCATTTCTGCATCTAGAATTGGAACTATTGCAATCTCTTTAATTTTGAGACAATCATCAAAAATTAGTTATAATTCATCAAGAATATCTGTAACTTTGAATGTTGAATTTCTAAATACTAATTAGCTTGTTAGCTGTAAGGTAAGATCTTTCATTGTACTGAGAAACATCATAAATTTTTGAGTACTCATTCTCATTTGTTTTAAATATTCTTTTGAGACTTTACCAGCACATTTCTCATAATCATGAGAGCAAAGAAGGATTAAAAGATGAATAGTATTAATGTAATTGTTAGATTCAGAAAGAAAAGTCTAAAAGACATTTTAAAATTGAACAGGCTCATCTAAAACTCTTCTTGAGGATGATCCTTTTTAGTTGTTTTCAAACATAAATAGAGTATAATATTTTTGTTTCACTTCAGTAACTAACACTTTTACACGAATGTTATTAAAATCTAAAATGCTATTCTTTATTTTAAATAGGGTAAATGTAAAGAACTTCCATCTAAATTATAATTTTTATTTACTTTGTATAGTTTTAAAATAAACAATTGATCATTTATTTAATTTTATGCGTTGGTCCTTTTATCTTATAACGGCTATGAATAGTACTATCTAATAATAGAGACCTAAAATATTGAAATAATTACTCATCTTAATCTAAGTCTATTTCTGAATTTCCAAATAGATCTACAACTTCTCTGCTTCCTATCTCAATCGTTGTGTCTAAGAACACTTATTCATAATCTATCTAGGAACCCTTACTCTAATCTTTAATCAGTTTACCCATGAAGAAATTTTAGTATACTACTTCAAGATTTGAATTGTATACAAATATTGATTGATTATGTATCCAGGCCCTTATTTATAAATTTAGTTTACATTTAAGCCAAAATATCGTCTTCTTCATTGCATTATAAATCCATTACCATTGGACTATTAGGCTGATCAACTATTTCTACATCTGGAGACTTCAGCAAGTCACCCTAATATATATGAGACTGTTTTTCGAATTGATTTGACTTTTACTATTTGAAGGTGACTAAATTTGTTTGTTGTTCTTCTACTCCTTATTTAATTGTTATATGTTCTTCTTTCCACTTATCATACAAAGTTATGATAATTGAAACGATCATGTAGGGAATAGTGAAATAATAGCGAAATTGATTTGGTTCTATTATAGAATTAATCATAGATCCTAAGCTTACAATGAACTTAAGCGAGATCTCGAGATTAGTTAATAGTATTAATTGGGCACAAATCTATTATTAGGTGCAGTCTAATGCTAATAGAGCATATATTCCAATCCATTTTAAGTAGTCTAATGTTTGTTCAAGTTTCTGAATGTTGTAATATTTATGATATCTTAAATACATAATAATGAACATTAAGAGTATATTGGTTGAGAGCAATAAGTTCTAATACAATTCAAAGGATGGATTGATTAGACTAATGATTATTAACAAATATATTCTAAATTATTTCATTTAACTTTTTATGATAATTATGTATGTAATATATACACCATTCACGATATTTCACTTTTTTCCATTTTATGAATTTTATGTGTGGCAGAATCAAACATATATCTGGCAATTTACCAAATCTTGTTAATCAAAACGAAACGGTATTAGAGGGAATAAAGTTTATTCCTATTAAAAACTAATTTTATTCTAATCATCAAGATATTCAAAAGTTTGTGTATGGGGTTCTATGATTTCTTAGTATTCTTTGTTCATGGAACAAGCTCCATCAATTAAGGAGATGAGATAATATTTAAATATTCTTCTTAATTCATATAATAATTAAAAATGTATATAATCGTTTTTAGCTTGTTAATTTTTACCAATGCTAGTGTTGTACGAAAATCAGAAACAAAAGTTGACGAATAAGGTCGTAGATACCATTATAGTGAAAAGTATGAAGAGGAGTTCATTTATGAAAACGATAAATGTTTTGAGGATGAATCCGATGCATAACTAGAAGTCTAGCATGGTATGCTCATGTTATAATTAGAATTTCAATATGATGAAGATGTTGAAGGTTTTGGAGATAGTAAAGATGTTTATACAGATAAAGAGGAAGTTAAGGAAAATGTGGATGGTTTTGGTGATGGAGAAGAAGTATATCAAGAAAAGGAATTGAGTAATAGCAAAATTACAGGATTCGGAAAAGGAGTGAATATATATAAAGAAGAGGAGACCGAAAAAGCAGTTGTTGGTTTTGGTGAAGGTGAGGAAGTATATGAAAAAGAAAAAGAACCATCAAATTTAAGAGGATTTGGAATTGGTGAAGCTGTTTACACGAATGATTAAAATGAAAAGGAAACTGTTCAAGAATAGGGATTTGGTGAGCCTTTGGGAACTATTGATGATTACGAGAATGCGCAGTCTAATTTGATTTCTCTAAATAAAAGAAGGTTAAATAATTGATTTTACTTAAATTAATTAAAATGAATTAAGAAGAAGTGCCGCAGCCACCTAAAGAAGTTAAAGAAATCGAACCTGAGTCTGAGGAGGTAGAGAAGAAGGATCCAGTCTTACCTGAGTAAAAGAAGAAGAAAAAGAAAAATAAAAAGAAGAAAAAGTGGGGAGAAGAGGGTAGAATCATTTTTCAATTCTAGAGCCTATGACTGATTTCGATGAGGATTGGCCCAATAAGGTCAAGACATCTAAGATCTTACAGGATCCAGATCTGCCTTAGCATATCAAGGAGAAATATGCCATTTACGAAAATAATCCATACATGATGATTGTTTCAAATGTGCCTCTGACTGTACAATTAAAGGAATTAGAGGAGTATTTTAACACTCTCATAACATCATTGGATCCAAAAATAAGTAAATATTCCGATTATTTTAGCCGAAAGGCCGATTAAAGCAATAGAGTATGGTGCAACAAAATCATGGGTTGTGCTGGAGTGTAGTTCAAAGGAGGCAAAGAAGGCCCTCGTTACTTAGGATCAGGTGCAATTTGTTAACAATTGTAAAATCAAAGTAGAAAAACCAAGAAAATTTCTGGAAAGAATTCTCAACCCTTAAGCAAGGGATGAGTAATAAGGGGATCATTCGAAGTAGGAGGACAATACAAGATTATATCTTGGTGGATTGCCAACTTATTTGAGGGATGAAGATGTAATGAAATTGATCTAGTCATTTGGTACTACAAAGTACTTTAATCTGGTTAAGGATACTACATCGAATACTGAAATTTCTAAGGGATATTGTTTCTTTGAGTATGAAAACGCATAATCAACGGCCAAAGCTTTAAAAGCTCTAAATAATCTATAAATTGGTGATAAAAAGTTGAAAATCTGCAAGGTTCAAGGAGAACCTCAATAACCAAAGAAAGTTAATGGAAGAGATTAGCCATCAAATTATGCTGGCTCTTTTTTGGCTTCTTGTGATTTGTTGCGTATACCGTAAGTTTAATAAATGCTTACCATTCCCTAGTCTGCTCTAATTCCAAGTAAAGTAGTATAATTTTTGAATATGGTATTTGAATATTTAATGTAGTGTGCTGTTGAGGATTTGTATGAAGATGATATATACGAAGAGTTGATGGAAGATATTAGAAGTGAATGCATACGATACGGATAGATTGAAAAGATTGAGATCCCAAGGCCAGACAAGGAATCAGGGTAATTTGTGTATTTAAGTAGATTTTGCAATCCTGCAGTAGGAAAAATATTTGTCAAATTTTATTATCAAATTCCAGCCAAGAAGGCTAAATTCCATTTGGCTGGAAGAACTTACAATAAGAGAACTGTGATTACTTCATTCTATCCTGAGGAGCAGTTCGATTACAAGGACTATTTGATTAATGGGTGATTTATTAAAAATATGATATAAACTCTGACCAATGATTAAATTCCAGAAAACATTAAGGCTAACTCACTTCTTAGGGATGCATACATAAAATATTAAGAACTGGCTACTAGAGGTAAGTTGAGATTGAGGATCAATAAATAAATTAATTTTGATCTTGGATCTCAACTTTATTTCTTTAGAAGCAAAGACTCATTATTCTTTCAACATCCTGATAAATAGTAGGAATTTTATGAAAAATTATTGCATGACATTACATAAGAGATTAAGTAATTTTGAATATTCACAAAAGACCTTAGAGAGTGCAATCCTACCCTAAATAGTTGTAGTAGTAAATTAGAAATCTCAATCAATAAAAATATACACCAGAAACACTGAAATAAAGAGTGATTTTACTTTATAAGAGAAAAATCTGCTAGTTAAAAATGAGAAAATTGAGAACTGTATAAAATTATGAGGATATCAACCATCAACAACCCCTCATCGATTAAATAATCAAACATAGAATCATTCTTATTGACAATTAAATTAACACCCTAAATGAAAGACTAGCAAGATTAAAAGTTGATGATGGTATAAAAAATCATAATGAAACTAAGTAGTCTCTTCATAGTAATTTATTTTTGGATGATGCAGAGATTTACATAAGGGATAAAATATGGAAAAGAAAGTTAAAACAGCCGCTAATTTAAATGGGGTAGATGCTAAAATGGATGCATTTTTAACATAGATATGAGATATAGGAAAATGCACATAAGATTTTAAATGAAATGAGAATTGAAAACATCACTAAGAACAAAAAATATTATAACGATATAGTGTTAAACATAGAGGGAAAATTGAATCTCAAATACTGTAACCATTTTACCTTATAAAAGAAATGAATAGAGAATTAACTTTGCAATTGGCGGAATATCTAAAGCCCCTAAAATTTCATCCTATAGAAGATAGTCCTCACAAATAAAGATTTGATAGAATTCCTCTCATTATATTTACTGATTATGAAATGTAAAACTAATTGTATGGTATGGCAGCTAAATTGTTGAAAAATCCAAAATCTTTTGGAGAACAAAAGCTAATTTTCCATCTCAGTAATTTATAACATATGATGGATGGTTATCAGAGATATTTATATGCCTGGGACAAAACAGAGAAAAATGAATATGAAGGATATAGTGGATTATAGAAGTTAACAATAGAACTTAGTGCCTTTGATGACTCTGAAGAGCTGCTCAAATCTTTAATCAATCCTTTACCAATTTATCCAAATGTGAGTTTGTAATTCATGAAAAGTGATTGGAAATAGTTACTTAATATTAAAAATTTATAGCTCGATGAATTTTAAACATACACCTAAAATAAATTAAATTTTGTAACGATTGATGCTCATGTTGAGAAAATTGTAAGATTATTACCCATATAATTTTGCAAATAGATGTAAACATTCATCCAATAAGAAATTTCAACTATTAGATAAGATAATTATATTTTGTTTAATATCATTGAAAATCATGATTATGTGGAATACACAAGAGAATCCTTGAGATTAAGTTAGGTGAATGAACTCTATCAGCAAACAGAATAGAAAGATATATTTTATAGGCACAAAAGCAAATTTAAAAATGATTTTGTGAAAGCTTTCGAAGAAGTAATGATTGAGCTGATTCCTAAAGAAACACATCTACAAGCTTACTTTAATACTGCATTAAGTAAGATGAGAGAGTATGATCGAAAAATTCTTTATATCATAAATGCATTTTAATCAATTGAAAGGAAATTGACTTTTAGTTTATTATCGATTAGAGATTGCAAAGTCCATAACAATGTTGATTCAAAATTTTTAATTAAATAAGGAAGCAAGAATGAGCTTCCACCTTAGAACAGCAGAAGAGATGCTATGGTTTCATTCATTGATGCAATTGAGCATATGGAAGATAAATATTTTAGAAGTTTAAAACCAGATGTAAAGTATTGTAAGGTAGAAGATGAGATCACTTATGGAAATGAAGAATTACCTGATGTATTTGTAAAATAAAAGATATTGAACCCAATTTATGAAAGTTCACTTGAATAGCATAAAGCAACGATGACTCGATTAGTTCAATAAATTTCACTTTATATTAATAAATACGAAAAAATTAGTAGTGTGAAGAAAATTAATCTAATTATTAATAGGTTTTAATGTGTGTTAGACTGTTTAGAGGAAGAAGCAAAATATTAATTTAAGAAATTATAATTAGTGCAAACATACTTAGAATTATTTGATTAAACTCTGGATCAATATCATTCATATTAAATTGTGGATAAAATATTTGAAATTATGTATTCTATTCCAATAATGGACTTTGAATCTATTTACTTCCTTGATAGTTACTAATTAAATGTTAAATGTTTGAGTAGTGAAAGAGAATTGGTTCAGATGCTGTTAAAAAAGCAAAAAAGTGAAGAACTGAATCTTATTACATAAATTTAACATCAGTATATGTAGTTGAGATGCTCAGAGATTCAATAGGTTCAAAGTAGACCAATAACTCCTGAAGAAAAATAAAAAGCACCAGCAAAATTAGATGAATAATACGATTACTAATCAGTGAGCAATAAAATGTCTCAAATTTTTTAAGAGCTTAATCAGGCAAATAAGCAATCATAAGCCAATATGAGTTAAGCTACGAAGGACATCAAAATTGTGGATCCAAATGCCCTTCTCCTCCCATTTTAAATATACGAGGAATGCAAATCTGTGAATTATTTGGAATCAGTATATAAAGTCTTGGATGTTGTTAAGATTGTATATGGAAGTTTGAATTAATTGAGATAGTCATTTCCTCAAATATCTAATAGCGGATATTTAAGTTTATAAATTGCCCATTTATAGTAAGCTTTAACATGTGGAGAAGTACCCATTTTGAAAAGGGTTAATGATAATACAATATTCGATTGTGAATATGGATTGCTGCAGAAGTATTTGGAAAGAATAAAATAAATGGATACCTTATCTGTGATTTAACATGTTTCTTTATTTGATTTCGAGAGAACACTTAATCAATAAGCATTAGTTGTATCTGATATTTGTGCAATAGCAAATATGTGTGAATATCTTCAACTACGAAAATAATTTTTCAATACAAATATTGAAATGAAGATTTAACATAGAATGCATAAGAAAATCCATGGATACGATAAAATGAGTAAAACTGCAGATCTATATTTTAAGAGCAGTTTTAGTGATACATCAAGCTAATACAAGAAATAGCAATCTATGCGATTGTTTTTCTCTCCTTATTGTTTTGAAGTAGATGCTTCACCTGAATTATCTTTTCTGCAATTAAAAAATCTCGAATCTTTAATATTTCATGATGTAATTGAAGAATTTAGGAACATTGTTTTGTACGACAAAGTGAATTCAATGTTCTTGTAAACTCAAAATGAATTGAGATTTCTCTATTTGGATGATTATTTTAAGACTTAAATTGACATCAAATATTTATAGATTGGTTATCTGCCTGAAAACTCAAAGTTAACTTAAAAATTAATCAATATTCATGATTATAATGAAAAATAGTAAATCTTATTTCTAATATAGATTATTGGAAAGTATGCCCTAAAAACCATAAGATTTAGATGATCTATTACTGTTGCCTAAAATTGTGAAATCAGAACTCTTAACACGTTACATAAAGAAGTTCAGTGAAAGACAGAAACTAAGCCAGTTTTAAAGTGAGAAATCTTAATTAATTTACCAAAAGAAGGAGACGAAGTAAATTTGTCATTGAATAATAGTCTCAAATTGTATATGATTAGATAATTGATCCATGATTTCTTACACGTAACCATGCAGGAGGCTGTTAAAGTTGATTTATTATACACTCATCAGAGGGTATAGAGAATAGCTCAAATTATTCCTAATTACAGTCCACAAAGTTTATCAATAAAATTATTGACTGAAAGGGCTTAAAGTGTCCAAGTTTTGGAGACTAACATACATATTGATTAATTTTATTCAAGAGATGATTTTATCATGAAGAAGCTCAGCGGACCCAATAAACTTTTATTCAAATATTTCAAAAATTATGAACAATATTTAATTGAAATTATTCGATTTAACACAATTCACTTGAATTGGTTTGAATTAATGCACTTAAATGAATTATACTTATTTAATCTGGTTTTCGATAACTATGATTATGCTAAGGAAATGCTTTATTAATAGGGAAAGAATCCACTGAAAGGCTTACTTAGCTACGATAAGTATTTCTCCATAATATCATAGTAAAATGATGGATATATAGAACTGCACTTCTGATCATTATATTGAATCGAGAGCTTTGATAGCATAAGCAATTGATAAAATGATTGAAAAAATTAAGTGTTTCTTTTAAATTGGAAGAGTATTTGCCCCTTTGTTGGATGGAATAGAAGAAATGAAAATTAAAAATAATAACCAAGAACAATTAATCCCCTAATTAAAATAAAGATATCAATAACTCTATAGCAAGACGCACTCAATATATCATAGTTCATTGTTGTAAATCTCAAAAGATGTATTATTTAAATATATAATTAGTTTCCAAGTTCAAATTACAGTCATCATTTCAGACTAATTAATTAACACTTATTTTTGTAACATCAATTTAACCGAGTAAACCTTAACTTTTTTGATACTCAATTTATAGTTTATCCTGATAAATATGCAATCAAGTCCTCATTAAAATATAGACTTTTCAAAAAAAACAAATCCAACAAATTTTCGAATCAAATTCAGATGATCAAATAACTTATGCCAATTCAAAGGGACAAACTTATCACAAATTATTCCAACTCAAATTGCAACATAAGTCTCATGATTCAGATCCCAGGAATAATTGATGTTGATGAGAGGATAATGTTAAGAAAACAATAAAATTCCCATTAATTGTTGACTGAGGCATATATTATGCTTTAAAATCCAAAACATTACAAATCTTCATGTGTGGAGATTAAATATTTTTTGAATCTGTTGGAAGGTGAATTGAGGGATAAGAAAATCACTCTGAAGGAGGTGGTTTATCGCTCTTTTACTGAAACATCAATTAGAGCAATGCAAGAAAACGTTAATCTACTACAATAATACTTGAGCATCACTCCAGAGTATGTAGAGAGAAATGAATTAACTGATAAACTTGTATCAAAAGTTAATATTGCTATTCCGAGGGTCAAATATATTAATAGTTTATCAAGTACTCTTATAACTAAGAATACTGAAATACATAATTCACTTAAATTGGCATTTATTCAAGGTTTCTTGAATCGATTAAAAAATAAATCTATTTAAACTAATTTATTGACTAGTGGAATTGGATACTCTATTAGTTCACAAGATATTGAGGATTGTTTAAATATTTTAAATAGGGATTTATACACATTTGCAGAAAATGAACTCAATACGCGTATGGATACATTTAATATTATTTTTGAGTCCTAGCGTAATCAAATTAACTAATTGAAAAGGCAATTAAGTGATATTACTCTAGAACACAAATAATTATAGAATTCATTTGACGATAGACTTTAAGCCTTAGTGATAGCTAAATCTAATAAGGTTTTATTTGAATTGGATATGTTGAAATAAAAACATGCTGATTTTGTAAAGTATATATTATAGTGATGTAGATGCACTCAAGGATTAGAGGAAACTATAAGGGATTAAATTGAGAGTAAATATAAAGTTCATGTGGAATAATTGACTTTTGAAAGAGATAAAGTAATTGAGAAATTTATGGATCTGAAGCAAGAATTAATTACCCTTTTTACATAAGAAGTCAAAACTAATTAAGAAGCCCTTATAAAATATGTGTAGGCAAAAACTAACGAAATGTTATCTGAGGTACCATTGTATAGGAGAGTGAATACTATTTTAGTAGAGGATGAGCCACATCGCAATCATGCTAAACCTGATATTCTTTTTGAACCATACAAATTCACTAAAGCCCTGCATCAATTAAAGGAGAAGATGCAGCGAGAGAATGAAGACCTACGAGTGAATTATGAAAAATAATTAACGTACATACTTCTTTCATTTAGCCATTACAAGTCTTAATGTACTAGCTTTGAAGAGTTAAAGATCCAGTTAGGAGAAAGCCGAAAGAAGGAAAATACAATGAAAATGGAGATTATCACGCTTCAATAAACGATTAATTAATTGCTGAAACAAAAGGAAGAATTGACAGAGTAAAATGAATCACTTAAATTTGAAAAGAAACGCATACTGAAATCCAATGAAGACTACCAGCAGAAAATAAAGCAATACAAACAGAAGACTCAGGATGGTAGAAGGCGGAATGCCATATCTGTGGATAATTACTCCATGACTCAATCAATAGATAAGAAAGCATTACCTCAATTGTTCAGAAGTGAACAAAAACCAATGGCCAAACTTAAGCTTTGATTATAAATATTAAAAATATATGCAATAAGAGGAATACTTACAGAGTAGTTTCAGCAGTAGTAGTAGCAGTTCTGAAAGTGAGAATAAAGACATACCCTTCTCCCCAGTACGTACTCACCATTATCGTAGTTCAGGGAGGCCAATGAAATTCACCTATTTTCTGAGTAATTCGACATCACAAAATGGTCCAAACAGACTCTGCCTCCTAATCAATAAAATGAAAAGACTCCTAAGCCCACTAAGAAATCAGTAGGCAAGAAGAACTCTAAGTTGGTAACAAAATCCTCATCTATTTCACCCAACAAGAAAAAAATTAAAAGGGTAATTATGTGATTTTAAAGGCAGCCTAAAATGAAGGACATCAAACCTCTAAACCTGGAAAGTGAAAAGCATCTTTTTTTTGCACTTAAGGCTGCCTATAATCCGTAGTTTGAATATCTAGAAATTAAGGTAAAATTTGAAGTTTCCTTTTAGTAATTGGGAACAGACCAGCCTCATCGTAAATACGAGGATATAGCATTAAAAATAATAGATACTTGTATTAAGGAGTTTGGTTCTGAATTGAAGTATGCTGAATTGGAGGGAGGCAAATTACTTACTGTAGAAGAAACTGAATAGGCTTTTAATGATTACATTTAAAAATTGGGTGTACAGGAATTGATTACTTATGAATTCTAAGAACATACAATTGCTCCTACAAGTGTAGTTCATAATCCTACAGATTGTAAAAGCAAAGTGATTATTGGAATGCCTATAAATTACAGAGTGAATAGAATTGAGGGTGTTCTCAATCATGAAATAGGAACACATTTCATTCGTAAAATTAATGATAGATAACAGTAATGGTATAAAAAAAGGTATGAATATAATTGATCAAGAGCTAAATATCATTTGGAACCCTACTTAAAACACGAAGAAGGGTTAGCTGTTATAAATCAGATTCTGCCATAAGCCTTGAAACCGAAGGGCAAACCTTATTTATTCATGGCTGCTCTTCATTACATTTCAGTAAATTTCTAATAAAACATAGTCTATTATGGCTAGCTAAATGAGTTTCGCAAAGTTATTTCATGAATTGAGGCATTTCATTCAAGATGATGAGAATAGATTTAGAGAATGTTTGAGAGTGAAAAGAGGAATGAAGGATACTTCATAGCCAGGTGGAATGTACAAAGATTAAGTATACTTGACTGGTGCCATAAAAATTCTTAAGTATAGAACAAAATTGAATTTCATTCATCTACATAGTGGTAAAATTACTATAAAGGATTGCATAAGATTAGGTGAAATAGGGTAGATATACACTAAAAATATATACACTCCTCCCTTTCTATAGGATTTAGAGTTGTATAAAAAAGGATTGGATAGAATAGCCCAATACAATTTTATATATTGATTATTTTTGTAAAGTTAATAAACATCACTTCTTCTCTGGTGCATATCCTTCTCTCTATTATGCAACCTCTCTAGCTTTTACCAAACCTTACTCCCTATAATTCTACCACTCATAACCATGGAATTTAGTGAATGATCTACGATACAAATCAGCTGTAGCTTTAGCGAATCCTTTCAGAAATTTCACCAAATCGGCCCTCTCATAACAGCTTAGAGTACCTTTCATCATCCCTTTCCAGATAACCTCCTCTTTACATACATTTAGTTCCTTTGCATACAGCTTATGGGTTCTTTGCCCAAATATAGAGATTATAGCTATTCCAATATATTTTAGAATCCAATAAGGCCATTGTGTAATCTTCAAACTAACGTTAACTCGCAGCTGGTTTATTGTAGATCATGGCCAATGAAGGGCCACTTGACTCCTAGAAAGAGAATCCTGCCTTATATGCCCCTGAAAAGATTTCTAGAGAATGACATGGAGCACAAGCCCTCATGAACACTTTGGCACCCAATTACAAATCTCCATCAACAGGAACAAGCTTGCTTTTATCAGCATTGATGTTAGGGTTTGTTAGATTTCGATATGTTTTCTTTTCCTTGATTGTTTACAAAAGTGCTTCTCTTGTAATAGCATCGTCTATCATTTATTGTTCTTTGTGCATTTCTCTAATTTGATCTTGCACTTCTTCTTTGGACTTGCCATGTGGATTTAGTAATATTTTTTTCCACTTTTCTTGAGGGTCTTCTGCCATAATTTAGAACACTATTAAAATTAATTCATATTTTCAATTCATCTTTAAGTCTCTTCTCTATTTCTTCATCTGTTTCTTTGGTCTACTCTTATTGTACAATCTCATGATACACATATCCTGAAACATCCTCTCCTGTAACCATATCTTATAATAGTTTGATGTTTGGAATTTCTGCACTATCTTTTGTGACTAATACTCGCAAATCCTCATAAATTTTATTTTCATAAACAGTCTCAAATTGTATCACAAAATTAGTCTGTCTGTATTTTTCATTCTATTTATATAAAATTATACCACTTCTTCCTCTATTTTATTACTTGATTTTTGTATAACATCACTAATATTAAGCAAATCATTATCACTAATTTTCACTTTCAGTGTCTTTTGATTAGCCAACTCAATCAAACAATGTTTTTGATCCTTTTCTAAGGTTATTTGTTTCACCAATTTTCCTAAATACCTATTTCCTGTAACATATGAAGAGACTGTTTGTATTGCAAAAAATGCTGGAATCACTATGGCCCAAGGATGAACATAGAAAAATGTGACTCCTCCAACGCAACCCCACACAGTTAGGTAGGCAATGACTGAGCGTCTCAATTTTGCATGAAATCCTTCCATTAAGATAGAAATACCATCCACTTGCATTTTGTTCTTAAACACTGTGTAATTGTTGAACATTTTCGAACCTGTATATGCTTGACTCATGGAATCTAGTTTATTGGTTAGGTGCTCTTCATGATCAAGAATTGTGTTAATTTTATCTTTAGAAAAGCGAAAGACTATTCTCCTTAACATTTTAATAATGAGAATTGCTACTTACAATATACGTAATACTTAAGACTAATATATCAAGAGAAGGGAAACTTTAAAAAATGTGATTCAAGGTCTAAATGCAGATGTAATTGGCCTTTAGGAGGTGGCACTTCCAGAACTAGAATATTTGGCAGGTGACTATCAGATCTTTTTTGCACCAATTTAACTGGCATTTCCACTCCATCAAGACCCAGAATTCAGAATAGATGGGAATGCAATACTTGTAAGGAAGGGTTTAGAAGTCAAGAAACATGACTTTGTGCATTTAAGTGTATTCAGGAATATTTAGCATATTGTGATTGGAGATTTGCATATCTGCAACACTCACTTACATCATGTGATTGGGGATGATCAAGTTAGGAGTCATTAAATTGATAACATCCTCACTTTTGTTCTTGGATTACTGGATTAGAAGCTCTTAATCATGGGTGATTTTAATTTCACCCCTACTAGCCAAGAATACAAAAAAATGGCCTAATATTTCACTTCATCTCATTTTTAAGTCCATAATTGTGAACCTGAGATCACATTCCCCACAGGATTGATAGGCCCATTCATGGACACAGATCCAGCAGGAGCATTCGATTATTTGTGGGTTCGTGGATTGAAGGCCAAGGAATGTATAGTATTCGGGCAGGAAAAGATATCAGAAGGAGTGTATCCTAGTGACCATATGGGAGTATTGTCGGTTTATTGAAATATAATGAATTCAATCCATAGATAATAGGAGTGTGTTGGTTTTTGAGGCTATGACTTAATTTCTACAATTCTGCACAATGTCATTCAAGTAATGGTCTATTCTATGTTGTTTGAGGAGATCCTTCAAATTATTGTCCTTCTCAAACTATTTAGTCAGTCCGTAGGTCACTAGAATTTTATATTGTTATACCTTCAATTAATGGTTTGGCGAATTCATGTCTCGAGGTTTCTTTCATCTCCTAAAAGCACCTTGTCATTATAGTTAAAAGACTCTAAGAATTAGGAGTGTCATAGTATAGTTCTTCGCACTGATCAAAAGAACTATTAAAGCAAATAAACTTAAATGCTTCCAGCATATTCAAAAGAACGATGTGGTATTCTAAAAATTACTACATTTATACATTCATCTTAAATTAATTGTAAAAATTAAATTGGATACTTTTGATTGTGAATAAAACCAATTGCATAGGGTCGATTGACGCTCATCAAATTTTTTATTATTTTTGAGCAATTAGCCCTAATAGAATTGAATTATGTGTCATAGTGTTTGTGGTTAATCATTAGATTAATCAACTTTTATAAAATGTTCTATTCATAGTAAAGTATATCTAATCTAGATTGTTCATCAATTTTCAGAGATTCGCTAATGACTTGGAGGGCCAACAAACGCAAAGAATAATCAGATTCTTATTCAAATGCCAAATAAGAGACCAAACACCAAACATTCCTAGAACTAGTTAAATTTGTCTCAAAAGCACTTCTGTCTATGTATAGCTTGAGGAATCTTAGTAAGTTTTTAAGAACTACAAAGGGTTTCTGATCATTTTCAGTAAGAGCCTCTAAATAGTTAATTTTTTTGAGTTTTAAGCAGAGAATATCAAAAATTTTTATTGTTTGCTTGACTTCTTCAAAGTTCAATCTACTTAATTTCTCAACAAAAGTTGTTAAGAGCAAAATCAAAGAATTCATAAAATAATCATCAAACTCGATTTCTAAATTTTAAATGATATTTAGGATGCTAGGCAATATTTTCATTCGAATTAAAGTTGCTTGTCCCAACAATGATTTCTTGGAAATCTATCCTAATAAATATTGAATTTTTTCTAAGTATTACAAATCTTTTTCTTCATTATACATCCTGAGGACCCTTTCTCCAAGGTTTTACTCTTCAAAAATATAATTGAAATCATTTTCACTTAAATTTTATATTATTGAAGAGAGAAATTCTATAATCTCGATAGTCAGGTTTTAGGATAATTTTAATTTGATATCCTCATATCTGATTAACCGACTCTCTTCTTCAATATTTTTCTGCTAAAAACCCTCTGGTTAATTGATCATAATTGTTTAGCTAATTTGGTCTTTGATCTTTGGGGTTTTATTTCTGATTTCTCTGAAAAGATCTTCATTTCTCTATTTTCTGATATTCATTCGAAATTGCTCTTTCTTATGTGAATAATTCATAATAAAAATAATGAATTTTAGATAAACCCCATTTGTGTTATATATAAATTCAATGATTAGATAGCTTAATAATAGTATAAATGAATGAGCATAGACCTCCAAGTATTCCATATGTGAGTATACCATTGTATGTCCATTTACTTTTCCTTCTAGTCTCATCTTTCTCAAAATACTTTTTATGTATAAGAATTGGGAATAGAATATTCAGTGAAGCACCACCTAAGGCTCCAAGGATGTTTACAAAATATGCAAACTTAGGAATTGAGTATCCAATCAATCCTAAAACAATGTTTATAAGACATCTGATGGCCAATCTTCTGAAACTAGAGTACTTTAATTCAGGATTGATGTAGTGTTTGAGTTTTTCAATTCTTTCAAGTTGCTGAAATGCTGGTAACACTTGCAATGGGTAAGAACAAATTAAACCAAATGCATAGCATACCTATATGATATATGATTGTGGACTACTGTCAAGACAAAATATGACAATCTATTGTACTTTCATTTTCTCTCCAATACCCCACACTGAAATCAGTGTGAAAAATACAAATAACCCAAGACAATAATATGATACAACATTGAATAACTAGATTAATGATTTAATTACTCTTTCAAATTATGTTGGTGTTGCCATGGATACTCTAATCGCAAATGCAATTGGTAACACTCCAAAGCCATATACACTCACACCTATAATCATGGGGAACTGTTCAAAATGAGCTAAATTGGCAATATTATCTTTGATGTTGTCTCCACCCTGTAGTATTTGATAAAGATTGTAAACTCAATAGTTATGCACTCTTACAGATGATGTAAATTAATCCAATTAGGGTTAGAGTATTAGCAAAGAGACTTAATTTAGCGAACAAGGCCATGTTATCAATGAAGGATAGGGGCAACACAATACAGAAAGCCATAATTAAGTAGATCCAGTCACCAGCTCCTGATTCACTATCAGCCTTCTAAAATACATGTGCAAAAAAGGAGATAAAGAAAATTAAATACGCGATGGCTTTACCCAATTGATAGGCAATTAGTATCACTTTAGTTATTTGCTTACCCTTCTCTCCATAAGTGATTTCCGCCACTTCTGTCAAACCCTGATTTTCCTTGTTTTCTGCGTTGGCAACTTCTAAAAGATAGTGCATGCATAAGAGAAGTAGGTAAGCACTTATGGCAAATATGAATGAGGAGAGCAACCAGCCTCCGACATAAAAACTAAATGGCATAGCTAAAATTCCTGATCCCACATAACCCTTAATTAGTGTCATGGAACTCTGTTTGTATGTTCCTTTGACTGGTGCTTTACCAGTGTATGGTTTGTCTTATTTGTAAACTTCATTAAAGTCTTTCTCTTATGCAGGGGCTTCGACGTTGTTGTTACTAACAATTTCATAAATTTAAGACATTAATTAATGTAGCAACATGAACCATAGCCTGTTTTACAAGAAATACTTCCTAAAATAGATGTGAGAACACTCCCAGTCCATGATTAGAAAAAATTCCTATAAGCAAGAGATGATAACCTGATTGAATAAGTGTACGAAGATGGTTAAGAGATCGGATTCACTATTAGAGGTAATGAATAAATATATGAAATGGATTATGAAGAAGGGTAATATGGTTTGAAATTCTAGATTTTTTGAACCAAATGGATGTTATTATGATAAAGATTTTGAACCAAAGGGATGGTGGGTGTTGGATTGCAATCAATAAGAGTACTTTTACAACATAAATGGTGTGTTAGATGGAGAGGAGGATGATGATGGGATTATATAATAGTCATGATCGATCACGTCTTATTGTTTTATTGAGGGGGTATTGGGGTTCATTGCTATTTTCATCAATGTCAGGTGCTGCTTCAGCCTAAATTTACTAATCATAATACTCTGGCTTCCAGGAAGAACTCATTATAACCTCTAAACACTGTGTAGACATTGTATGCAATCAGGACCAGAATACCGTTGACAAAATACACATGAGCTTTGTTAGCAATTTTGAAGCCTTTGTTTTCAGCTCTGGTGAGAAGTGCATCCAATTTTTTCCAAATCATATTTTAATTATAAGCCACGAATATAACACAAACTTCACAACTTCACTTTTTCATTGCATTGGCCATCCATTCCATACCTTCATTAAGACCTAATCCAGTCAATGCACTGCATTTGATTCTAATTGTTAGTTATACTATACATTGTCCAATTTCTAGATTTCTCCTCATCCAATTAAAGGAACTCACAAATTTCAGTCTCACTCTTAGCTCCTTACATGTCCTAATATCGAAATATAAACACTTGTTTATTTGCCAAAATCAATAATGGTACACCTTTAAGTTCTTCTTCTTACAATAATATGAATAACTCTTCTTTAGAAGTCTTCAAACGATCTTTGTCAAATGAATCGATCACGTAAATGATGCCATTGGTGTTGGGATAGTAGGATCTCCAATACAATCTTTTTCACATGCCACGTATACCTGATTGCACTCTATCCTCCTAAGTCCCATACTTAAAACTTAAGGTTCTTATAAGTGAGTGTCTCGACATTGAAACCCATAGCTACATTAATAAGTACATACTTGGTGCAGTTTGGATTACTTCATTGAGATGTAGTTTATCTAATAGTTTGTATATATACATAAAATGGTAGTCTTTCCTGAATTATCTAATCCTAGGATTAGAATACGCATTTCTTTCTAGCCTACTAAGGAATTGAATATTTTAGAAAACACGAAACCCATTTTAATTAATAATGAACCTTGATAAGTTACTATACCCAATAATGATGCAAATTCGTTCTCTACGTCCCTACTTTCGTGAAAGTGATGATAATAACAGAATTGTGCTCGTAATATGTGAAAATGATTAAGGAATGTTAAAATAAGGTAGAGAGTTTTGTTCTCTGCATCTTGCACTTCATATTGGATCTCATTGTTCAGGGACCAAACCACACAACTATCACATTTGATAAAAACACATGCGATCTCAAGAAAGAGTTCCAAAATAAGTTGGACTGCATTTAACAGCATATATAGAACTCCGACCCGCAATCCCTGCGTAACCAAATATTACAATTTTATGAAGCAAAGGAAGGCTTCAGTGACTCAGAAAGCGAAGATGAGAGTGTGAGTCTCCAAATTAAATTGGTACTTTGTTATTTTTAAATAGACTGGCAGAATAAAGGAATTTAATCCTGAAATTCAGTAACTCAAAGCAGAACTTGAAAAAAAGGAATAAATGTTAGAATAATATAGACAAAAATTGAAATACCGACAAAATAGCTTAGAAATCATGGCACACAATCACCATAAGGAGGTTTCTGTTCTCAAAGTACAGCAAGCATTTATACCTGAAGATTCAGAGTTATTTGAGGTAAAGTACTTTGATTAAACTTAAATGTTGGAACCTGAAGTGATTGCTATGATGAATGAAAAAATCACAGACATCAAGAATCAATATGAAAAATATGTTCGCCAATACATGGACAAGTTTCAAAAATACCGCCCTGCTCCTGTTGCAGAAAGCCATATTGAAGATCATACAGCTTTTGAATTACTGAAGGCTGCATTAAAAAAGGAGGAAAATCCTTACTCGATATTTAAAATTATTCAAGATATCAAGTCTATCAATTTTATTTCAACAGTTTTGGTGGATTAGTAGAAGAAATATGGAATTGATTATGATCATCTCAACTAAGCATTAAGAGCCAATAATTAGGATCTTAAAAAATTAATTAATACTCGAATCTTAATGGAAGATTGCTAAGCACAGATCAGTGCCTAATACTTGGCAGATTTGGAAAAGAAAAAATAAGAAATCTTTGAATTGACTCAATAAATTACACAACAACAAGTAGAGTACTCTCAATAGGTATCTTAACTAGAATAAGTTATTTAAAATAATGATAATCCATCAAAACTTAATGAAGTCATTATATCTTAATAGCATAAAATAGAATAACTTAAAAACGAAAATTATAATATTAACACAATGTTACTTAATTAGAGATAACACTGCTAATAAAAAACATAATAACATTAATTTTTAATGAATAATCTCAAACATTTATTTAGTATCATTTACGCAAAATATAAAAATAACATAAACATTGATAGAACAGACTTTCTAAAAGATAAAAGTGCTGTAGTTAAGGATATTTTATAAAAAGTAAATCATCTCGAGGGGTATGAGGTATACTCTTTAACTTAAGAGCTATAATTACTATTATTCTAAACTGAGTCAGCTAATATAGTTAACAAAGTAGTACGTGGAAGATAATAAAATAAATAAACATAAACATTAACATCATAAATAATTCAGCATTCCCCAGAGGAATAAAAGAAAAAAATAAAAATTGATTAAAAAATTATCTTACATCATTTAGAATAGTTAAAATAAGATAGAATTAATGAGAATAAATATAAAACAGCTTTTACTTAGACTGAATAACAGGACCAATAACAGACAAGCAATGCAAACCTTAGTTAAGATTTTGAAACTGTATAACCAATAGAAAATTAACATACCAACTCTGCCTCTTTAAATTTGATTGTTTTAAAACCACAATAAAGAACATTACCTTAAATGAAATAATTTCAGTCTCGAGATATGACACCAGATCAATCATTTGAAAAACAATACTCCGTATTTGAAAAACTTTATACTCAATAAAAAACAACAAATCCAAGGTGGAAACAACTTAGACCTCTGATTGAAAAATTATCTGAGGAAGAGTTTTAGGAAGTAGTAAATACCTTAAACTTATATTCCTTTAGATAATAACAAGTAACATAGAATAATTCTCTTGATGTTCCTTAATATGATATTAGTAGAATATAATAGTCATAAGTTTATAAAACAATAAAAAAGAAGATGAGAGAAAAGAGCACTGAGCAGACTGCAAAGTATAAATATAATTTGAAATAGTATTTTTATTGAATTAGACGAGTAGAGAGAAAGCGCTCTCAAATAGTTTGAGTAATAGAGGATTGATACATACCGAAGACGAATTTAAAAACTTTTGCCTGTGCAACCTAATTAAAATCTTTATGTCGAAGAAAAGCTTAGGCCAAAAAGTAGGGTTCGTTATTGTAGTGTGCAAAAAACTTGATTACTTCTTTATATTCATTTTTTCTATAGGAACTTTAGTAATTACGAACTTTGAGTATATTGGAGACGGCTATTAGTTTATTATCTTTTGAGGGCCATGAGATTTTTTCCTACATGATCGAAACTCTGACTGGATTACTGAGTTTACTCGGGCTAAATAAGGGTAAGGAATACTTTTAGTAGTGGTGAACCTCTGATTGGGCCTTTATATTTATTTTTCAGTTTATCTGTACTTAGAGATTGCTGTTATGATTCAGTGAATTTTTCAGATTTCTATACCCTATGCCTCTTTTCCATAATAGTATCTCTCAATCTTTCTGTTTCCAAAGGTTTTGGCTCTAGATTTCTTGATAGGTAAAGTAAATTACTAAATATCTTCATTGGTTCTAATTTGACCAGTCTCTCTCTTAGCTGAAAATTGTCTTCTGCCTTTGGAAACTGAGTGATCTTTTTCGGTGTTGCAAATTTTGATTAGTGCCTTAAAGTGGGCTTCGTTAATGGAGTTTTGTAGACTTTTTTATGATTGATTAGAGACAAGTTTGCTGAGCCTTTCGAAAGCAGAAGTGGTTTTTTTATGTATAATCTCTACTGGTGAACCTGCTTGTAGTTTTTACTCCTACTTGATAATTTATTCTAAAGATTTTATCTTATCTTATTGAGATTTTATAATAAGATCCTTTTCTTGAGTGACTTCTTCTATCTTTTACATAAGGGATTCAATTTGTAGTTTTTGTTATTACTAAACACGAATATGTGATCTAATTGAGGCTTCAAGGTTTTAGATGATAGTCTCATAATCATTATTGATATGCTCTTCGAGTTGCTCTTCAAAAAGTGTTTTGATTCTAAATTAGAATATGGTTTACCGATTGAGATATGCCACAATTTGAAGAATGAATTCATATTGATTATTATCAGATTGTTCACAAATCCGCTAAACAGTTTTCTAACTCATTTATTGATAAGCATCAACAACATCCTATTATACGTTATTGGAGTACCTAATCCATAACATCAACAATATCAAGCAATAGTTACTTATACATACAAAATATTAATTAAATCAAAATTGCAATCCAGATCTGGTTAGATGAATATTGCTGTATTAAGGGATTGAACCCTTTAATTGTAGGATAATTTTCTTAGTTCTTTTTTGTTGATCAGCCACACTTACTTCTTCACGTTAAGTTTGACAGCTAGAGTAATCTTACTTTCCAATCGATTATTACAATCTACTCTTTTAAAAACAAATCTATCGCTTTTGCTTATCATTATTGACAGCTGTAGTTTTTCGTATTGGGATTGATGTTTTTCTCTAAGACAATGAACGATCCTCTTGATGATTGAAACCATTTAGAATATTTTATTATGACTTATTAGACATTAGTCTATTCATTTTATCGAATGCAGAGGGAGTTTTTTTTTGAGTAGTAAGATCCAGTTGAGAAAAGTGATTCAAGAAATTGTTATAAAGGTTGTTAGTACTATCTGCATGTTTCTCAGATAATTGTTACTGCAATTATTTTATTTTTTCTTCTAGAGAAGTGGTGAGAGTTTCCTTTTCTCGTGTGATTTCTTCAATCTTATTATTAAGTAATTCGATCTGCAAATTCAGTTAATACTGGGTTCGAATATGCTTTCTCACTTGTGCCTCCAATCCCTAAATGAGTGTCTCATAATCATTATTCAATTGTTCACATAGTTGTTACTGTAATCTCTACCTCATAGCATCTATAGACTGGAATAGCTGTAATATGTAGAACGCTAATTAAGAGTCATCTTGATTCAAGATTTCGGATTCATCGATATCGTTCTCTATGATGCTCTTTTTACTCTCAATATGGTACCTAATCCAATGACTACATGAGATCGAAATACAATTGTGCCAATATTGAAGTTTGCTTCTTATTCTTACGATTAATTGACATTATAATATTTTAAATGTTAAAATTGTACCACAATTAGCTGGTAGTGAAATAGAAACGTATCCTACTCATAGGCAGTGGACTAATGGCAGAGGCAGTGATTGATCAATTACTTAAAAGAAATGACGTACTATTTATGATTTATAGGAGAATTTCGTCGTAGTTGCGTCAGCCCACGTAGAGGATGCTAGAAAGGTCATCACTAATAAATAGAGATGCTCAGCTCATCATTTGGATGTACTGGAAACTTCAGAATTGAGAAAATTTGTAACCGACTCCGATATCGTCATTGCTTATATTCCACCTCAATTCATTGTTCCTATTGCTAAAGTTTGTGCTGAAGTTGGGCGATCAATGATAACATCCCAATATACTTTCCCTGAAATAAAGGCTATGGAATAAGAGTGTATTAAGAAAGGAATTATAATGCTGAATGAAATTGGATTAGATCCAGGAATTGATCACTTAGCAACAGTCAAGGTTAGAGAGGAAGTATATGCAAAGGGTGGCAAGTAAATATATTATTTATTTAGAATCATCGAATATGAATCATGGTGTGGAGGTGTTCCAAGTCCGGAGTTTTGCGATAATCCATTTGGTTATAAATTTTCATGGAGTCCTTTTGCAGCAATAAGAAATGTAAATAACGATGCCAAATACCTCGAAAATGGAGTAGAGAAATACATTCCTTAAAATGAACTTCTTTATTCCACTGAGATCATCCATGTTAATCCATCTCTGTAAATGGAAGGATACCCCAATAGAGACAGTCTTCCATATAAAGAATTATATGGGTTGAAGGATTGTTAAAAATTGGTTAGAGGAACACTTAGATATTAGGGTCATTGTATGTTGATGGCTGCAATGAAGGCATTAGGATTTACATCTGAAGATGTCATTAAAATTGATAGAGAAATGAATTGGTTTGAATACTTACTTACCAATGTAAGATTTGAATCTTGTTCATCCAACTTTTTGGGAGATCATTAAATTACAAAATTGGCAAATACAATTGAATAAAAAGTATTTAAATTAATTCAAATTGAAACTTTATTGACAAAAGTATTCAATAGGATATTTGCATAACATTATTATAAAGGAAAGACTTAATTGTTTTAAGATGCTGAATAGATTACCCATACTCTTAAATGGATGGGAGTATTTGATCCAAAAAATCTAATACTGAATAACGTGACACATGTTCATAATTTTGCAGCTCATTTACAAACATTAATGAATTATAGGCCAGGAGAAACCGATTTAGTTGCCATGTAACACATTTTCAAGATTGTTTATCCAAATGATCCAAGAGTATATGTGAAGAAATCAACTCTTGTAAAAATTGGTGAAAAGAATGGAAAGTATTAGAATATATATATTAGATCTGCTATGGCAATAACAGTAGGTGTACCAACAGCTGTAGCAACATAATTAATCTTGGATGGAGTTATTAAAGTGAAGGGAGTACATATGCCTAACATAAGTGAAATCAATACACCAATTTATGATGAATTGACTAAGTTGGGAATTTATTGTGAGGAATAAGATTATTGATATTTAATGAATATTATTATCATCCACTTTTGAATAAGAGAATGGCAACTTATCCCATGTAAAAATAGATGAAATGCTTGGTTTCGTGTGTAACATATGATCCAAAGTTTCTACCCACAATGCAATGCCATGTTGGATTGTATTTCTTATCAAATTCTTTTTTGATGAATGCCTACACTTTAAATATGGGAATACCGCAATATCCTTTTCAATATTGAATTTCTCTAAAGCTTGGTTTGCACAATCAATAGCATCTTATTGCATTTCTTCTGACATATCTGCATTCTTCACTACTGCCTTTCTATCAGCTTGAGCCATTTGAGATATTTATTTTTTTTAAATTTATTAATAACTACTGCCGACATTCAGATAATATTTATAGTACCATTAATTCAATCAAAGGTAATGGGTGCTCTGCATTTTGGACATTCACTTCTTGCTTTAATCCAATCAATTATACAAATCCGATGGTAGATGTGATGAGGATGGCACTTCAAAATTAAATATTCTTCTCCAGTTACGAATTCTTGCAA
Source organism: Paramecium caudatum (assembly GCA_000715435.1). NCBI lineage: Eukaryota > Ciliophora > Oligohymenophorea > Peniculida > Parameciidae > Paramecium > Paramecium caudatum. Next base: position 32,820 of record JMSD01000067.1, on the reverse strand, counting down.
GCAAATCACACATTCGTTATCTTCTGTTAATTTTTCATTTTCTACTGTTTTAAATTATAATCTATTAATGTTAGCATCTGTAGCTCCTGATCTATTTATTTTAGACTATAATCGCATATGTATGCAATATGCAATAGGTGCAATAAGTAGGTACAGGATGAAGAGTACTAATGGCAAACCCACAGTTATGTATCGTATGATAAGGAACATGAAAGCTATTCCCCATGTGAAATCATTTTCAGAGTCTCCAATTTCACAATCGCTCTTTAAGTTACTGTAGATTGAAATTTATGCTTAAACAAATATACTTATTTCCAAACTATATAAGATAGTGGCATTACATTATAATTATGTACTTTTGAAATTTAAAGCACATATTATTATCAGCAATAGCATCTAGAAGTAGTTTGGTGCTTTGGTATGAATAATCAGGATATGGTAAACGATTAGAAGCTCCATTAATAGCTATTTCTCTTAAATCTAGTACTGATATATATATCAAGTGTAACTATCGGAATGCTTGCTAGATTAATTTGCAATAATTACAAAAGAATTTACTACAATGGCTAAAATGAACATATCTCTTAAACTTGTTTTGAAACAGTCATGTGGTAAAAACACTAAAGCTAATATCATGAGTGTAAGTTCAATAGATTAAAATATTAGCCGCAACAGCCCATCATTTCTAAGTTACTTGAATAGTAATGACATTTCAGCCAAATGTGCCTCATTATTGTTTATTGTTTGGTTCTACACTAAATCTATAGTCACTTCATCTATACTTTAAGCTGTCATATTGAATGTCTATTCATCAGGAATCGGATCAGGAACGATCTATTACATAATTAATTATATAAATTAATTGACATCAGTTGTTGCTAATCACAAATTACTGGAACTTATTAATGATATCCTTCACCCACTCTTTAAAATTCTATTACATGTCTACTGTCTTTTCTTCAATTGTTTCTGCTTATTGTTGTAATTATTCTATATTCTCTTAAATTACATGGATAACTTATTTCAACCTATCGATTTCAATACATTCTAAACTTGTACGTTCTATCAGAAATTTTATCTCCATCTTTTTTGATTCCATTTCTTTTAAGAGTGATTGATGCTTATCTTGGTGTTCTAAAAATATTTATTTCATGACTTTAAGTTCTTAGGTTGAATCACTTAAAGAGATGATCTCCTATTATACTAATTTCTTGCCACAATCTAATTCTTCTAATTATTTTTGTTTTCCATTTAATTTCATACGAAGTTCTGAAGTAGCCACTTATTGTACTTACAATAACTAATCCACACTATTTTTTTGTTTATCTAGTTCTTCATTTAATTCATTTTTATTAGGAAGAATGAATTTTAGTATACCTTCTACATCTTTTGTAATTAAATAATCATAAACTTATTTTTTACCACTTGGATTGGTTTTGTCATGGAGAACTTTTTATTCAAATTGTAAATCCCCTAAATCCATGTCCATTAAATTTTCGTCCTCACCTATTTGAATGCCTTTTTGTGGTTCAAGGATTAAGACAGTTTTTTCAAACATTTCGTATTCTCTTCCAACTTTCAAACCTCCTGCCGTTAAAAAGTGTGTAGAACTTGCCAATTTACATAATGTATCGGTTTTCTCTTGTCGAATTCTTTCAAGATTTTTTTAGAAGTTTTATAATTAAACCAACATGGCCTACGATTGAACAGTAAGTTAGTGATCTTGTGCTTCTAATTCTTTGGCTTTCTCAATTGATAAAGGTTGTGATGATATTTAATTTCTTTTAATTTCAATTGCTTTATGTAATTTACCTATTTCTGTATCTACTTCCATTTGACTACTCATTGTTTAATTTAAATTTGCTCTACTTTTCTCTAATTCCAGTTGACAATCAGAAATCTCAGTTATCAGTGTTCTAAGTTCTGTCTCTAATACATTGTGTTGATCTTCCAATTCTTACAGGTTTGGTTCTTGAGTCTTTACTACATTTAATTCACATGACAGTTTATTAATTTCTTTCTAAATATTAACATTCTCTATTGTAAGCTTTTGTTTAGCATCTCTATAATATTTCTCTAATTGAGATTCCTATTATTGTTGCGTATATCCATATTACAAATATCTCTAAATATGTAGAATTTTACTCTGCTATTAATTTTTTAAATTTTTGAGCACATGATAGGCTTTCATCTTCTATCCCTTAGTATTGTCCTTTCTCTAATCGTTCATTGATAGTTAATATTAAATGAGCTTATCTGCTCAGCCATGATAATATATGAAGTGATTGCAAATATGTATGTGAAGAGCCAAGACTCATGAAACGAGTTTTAGATATTTATTTACATGGATAACCGAGTCTCTTGAGGAACAGCTAGAATTTTTCATCACTAAAACTTTTAATTTCGAAGTAAGGATCAATTACATTTGCAATGAGTTAGAGTAAATCTAATTAACAGAAATTCTTACTTAAGTAGACTGTGTTTTGTGTTTTGAGAGAGTGTTTTAATGATGTGGCATCTGAAAATTGAGTTCTATTTATTCGCGCCATCAATGATAATATATCCTCTATGTAGTCCATTTCATTGGCTGGATCGACTACTAGTCCTTATTTTTGATCTGATTGTAATTTGAATGAAGACTACTGCTAATTGCCACGCTCTGCTGATTGAGATTACCTTTTACGATTCATTATATAATTTTATATCATTCTTTCTTTGTTTTCTTCTCTGAGTTCCAATAGATGATCATCTAAAACAACACAATAAAATTAAGCACTAAACTCTCCACATTAAGTAGCTAAATAACTTTAAAGAATACCAATAATAGAATGTCACTTGAACTCACTAAAACAGTAAAACATCTTGCGGCAGCTCCTGCAAATGACAGAAAAACAGTGATAAAGGACAATTATCCAGTTGTTTTGTTCCAAAAGTTTAACCAAATTTATGGGAGTCTAGCAAATGCAACTAAAATGGAATTTAACTTTACTCAAAGCCATATTGACATAAATTGCAAAATCGAATACACTGTTGGGGACGAGGCCTGTGAAAAGTGGTAAATTTAATCCTAAGAATATGAAAGCATGACTCAAAAATCTGGTTTTGCTGAATGATCCTTCATACCACTTGAACAACACACTAATCACAATATTTTGTATTAATATGCTGACATTCTCTCCATATAATTTGAATGGATTTCCCTTATGAACATTATAAGCAATTGAAAAGGAGTATAATAGGGACTATGTTATAATATGTAATACTTCATTAAATATTGAATGGAATGATAATCCTGTTACTTTTGATTGTTGTACTATTTTCAATATTTAGGGCACCTTTAATATCACTGAAAGTGCAATGATTCCAACACTAATGATTTCTGAGACAGTTTTCTTGAGGCAATCAATATGGAAGAAATTTTTGTCCAAGATTAGAGTTTGATAGCATTCCTCTGAAAGGACGAAAAAATATGTTTTTCCTGATTGTTACTTCTAATCTACAGCAGCAGCTGCTGTGCACAATATGGCTGCAAAAGCTATCAACGAAAGAATATATTTCATTAATAATATTTAACTAATTTCAAACACATGGCATATGGATAAAGATTAATAGATATAGAACTCTTATCAAAAACTAAAAGAGGAGGCCTTAATATACATTTAATTTTTTATTTTATAATACTTGATGAGTTTTATAATTTTCCTAAATTTTTTAAGGCTTTTTTCTAACAATGTTTTTTAAGCTAAATCAAAGACACAAGACCCATTAAATATTTAATGAATTCAGAAGACCTAGAGATAGATATTTTACCTTCTTCCGGTTTGGATGGTATGTTCAGTGATGATGATCACGTTCATCCATAAAAACAGATGTTAAGCCATCAAAAGCCAAGTACTAAAAGCAAGAGGGGACGACCACCTAAGTCCAAGAAAAAGTTTTCATCATCCAAAACTTAAAGTCCTGAAGAAAGAAAATTTGACACGAGTCCGGAGGTGATTATGATAGGTTCGTCGAAGGCCAAATTGGCTAAGGCAAACACTATCATCAAAAAAATTAAGAAAAGATATACAGCAGGGAAGATAAATAAGAAAGTGGCACCAGTTGGAATTCCAAAAGTGACAAAGTAGTAAGAACCAAAGAAAGATAAAGCTTCAGAAAAATCATCAATTGTTCAACGTCTACAAATATTTTTCAAAGTCCTTAAAGGCTTTTTGGAGAAAACTTTAGATGATACAGAAAAAATTATGAAAGATATTGATTTATGATATAAATTCTATTTAAATATCATTAATTGCTTTCCCTTACTAAAATGACTTCTTGTAATCGTTTTTTGTATTGCTCAAAAGATATAAATTACTCCTCAATAGGCACACAATCATCCTTCATAAGGAGAGGTTAAAAGATTTCATCTAAGTCTTCTTGAATATTTTAAATCATGGTCTAATGGTTACTAATATCATACATCATAAAGATTTGTTTTTTCCCTTGGATATAGGCCTTTTTTATTCAAATCCTTAATTAGCCTACAAATAGACCAACTTCTATTCGAAATGTGATAAAATGTCATTACATGATAAAATCCTGTCTTCATTCTCTATTACGTTTTGACCAGAGTTTCTGATATTTCTAAATTTCCTTATGCCACTTTCAATAGAACTTTGAAAAATTATATGTATTATTTATTTTTCCAGACATATCTCTTTAAGTCTTCTAATTAATCGAAATCAACTGGGTTTAGGGGTCTTATCGTCTTAATAAATTAAGCCTTAGAAGTTGGCTCTGGAATATCAGTTGCTTTAAGCACATAACCCAAAGTAGGGTAATTCATTTTATATCCCATTTTTGTTGTAATGATTCCCGAGACTTGCAATCCATCAGTATCGCTTTACTTTATAATCAATTAATATGGAGGGATTTAACCCTTTTTAGCAGTCTGTTGTGGTTATTTTTAAAGTTCTTCATTTTTTGTTGCTTATGATTTATCGAACCAAATGTTAATGGATCGCCGCAAATGAATATGGCTCTTCCTTTGATTAATGATCCTCTCACCCTCCACTTAAATCAAACTTTTCTTTATTGCTTCCAAACTTTTATTCAAGTAGAAGGAATTTTCCAGGAAATATTTGGCATTGTATTTTGCATCTGTTTGCACAGTGATCCCTTGAATATTATCAATGCACTTTAGGGAAGGCTCTTAATTATTTAATTTTAATTTTTTTCTAATCTAATCTTCTATCGACAAATTATCCTTTCTATCGAATGTATGCCTCATTTTTAATTCTGATATATGTGTAACATCATTTTGATCTTAAATTTAGGCTACTATGGTTTACTCTTAGCCTTCCCTGAGAATCTGCTTGATAAATTAATCATTAAATTTCGGATAATATTAACTTAGTACTTCTTCAGTCATTAATTTATTTTTATTTTCTCTACAAATAGGTAAAACGGATTTATCAACCTCCTAAATTAATTAAAATATATATTTTTTAGTTCTTCCTAAAATTTTCCTCCTTCTCTATGCATCAACATGAAAAAGATATGACTTAAAATGAACAAATTCCCCAGAATAGTGAACAAAATAACAACAAAATACGAGAAATATGTCAACAGCTCTAATATATTTGTACTGCTTCTTGCCAACTTACTTGCCCTCCAATTTCTAAGAAAAATATCAAGAAAAGAAAGAAAAAGTAGAAGCAAAAGGACAGTGAAGAAGAAACTAGCGACTACAACAAGAAAGAGTTATGTTCCAAGTGTCAATAATAAGAATTAAAGAACTTGGAAAAGAAGATGACTATAATTGATGATCTCTAAAATCTATTGTAATCAATGAAGGGGATGCTAGCCTCCCTTGAATGAGATATATCAATGTTTATTTTTTTACCTAAACATAATTATAAAGTATATCAAAATCAATACTAGAAAATTGTTCTCGTTAATTGTCAGTGGAATAAGAGAAGAAATAACATATATATTTACAAAGAAAGCTATAATTTTACTTCTAACTATATCTCATTTGAATTAACTGATTTAATTTATATAATAAATTAATTTAAAAGTGGTAATATATAACTATTTGTAGCTCAAAGAATCTATTATACTTCTAATATCAGACTTAAGAATAGAAAAAAAATTTTTAAATTATTATTTCCTATTCCACTAAATTTGTAATTATAATTATAAACTAGATGGGAAGTATTTAAGAAATGAACAACTTAATAATATATAAAGAAAATAATTTTTCATAAAACCATTAGATTAATTAATACAAAAGAGATTCTAGAAATCATTGAACAATGCAGCACTATTTATTCTAAGCTTTTTTTCTATTTTTTTCGAGATTCTGATTCAACATTTTTAAAAATTATTCTTCCTTAGGGTCAAGTTCCAATTTTTATTTTCTTTTATGAGCATTTTTACTGACATCCGTAATGGTGTCATTGTTATTATATAGGTGAGGCGATCTAGGTAAATCGAATTCATCAAAATGAATCTCATGATTTCTATCGCTCATCAATTGAATAATCTCAATTTTCTCATTTATTGTAACCTCGTATTTGGCTCCTTATCTGATCTCCTATCCTTTGCGATCAAACCTTTATAACTGAGCACTTTTTGCTTTAGAGTCTTTGTTTTGGTTTTCTTTTTTCAATACGCTTTTGATTTAAGATTTTTGTTTCATTATTATTTTTGAGGATTTAACAAAATAATATTACTTACGAACTGAAATAGTGGTTTCAAAATTAAAGAAAATGAAATAAAGTACTATGAATCCTTCATTAATATCATAACGCATGAAATCAATTCCTTCTCAACATCATTAGACATGAACTTATTTCAATTACAATTTTATAATAACATTTGATAATTAAATTTTGGATAGCTTCATGAAAAAAAGATGTTTACACTTTTTATGAGTAACTATATGCTTGTGTCTTAATAAATCACATTTATTCAATAAACTTTGAATTGCATTTCATCTAAGAAAGAAGATTAAGCAATTTGGATGACCTTTAGAATCATAGTAAGATAAAGAAGTAGGAATAAGTGATCTTATTGTTATAAATTCAAATAATCAATAATTGTTGTATAATAGAAATCATTTGTATCAATATAATTTATCCTCTTCAACTTCTCTAAAAAATACATTTTTTTCAAGCCAAGAAGCCAATAATTTAGGCTTTAATTGTAGAACATCTTCGAATTTCATCCATTTCTTGTCTCCATTCTTCAATTTGACAAGCAGCTCCTCCTTTTGATATTAACACACTTCTATAATTTCTTAGTTCATTTTTAAATTTAATTATACTTTCAATTAACTATTTATTTAGAATGAATTTAAATATAGTTTATTTGATCTCATATATCTTGTTATGTATTTTCAGTGTCTATTATGTTATGTGGAGAGTCTACGAGAATATAATCATTGGTACTTCTACTTATTTTAAGTTAACTAATAGAATGGTGACTTAGAACCAATTATTCCCTCCATGAACCAATTTTTCATGCAGGTATAGAAATATTATAAAGGTAAGGGTAAAACGGATTTTATTGTTAATTATAAATAAAATGAAAATAACCTTGCTTCTTGCACTATTGCTAGTTAGTAGCATGGCTACAGAATTTGAGGAGTAAATAGCAGAACTCGAGGAAACTCAATTCGGACAAACAATTTTGTAAACAATTTAGATGGAAATGTAAACAGATGATCCAGTGGTGTCAAATTTGGTTGATATAATGCAACATTTGGAATAAACATTAGAGGGTGAATAAAAGAGAGATGATGATAGAATGGTAAGAATCAAATAAAACTGTGATATTGCTTTAAGTCAATTGACAGAAATAATTAACACAAGCACAGTAACTTCACTCACTTTAAAAAGCGATTTGGATTCCTTGAATCCATAGAAGGTTTAGGCTGTTGCTAGTTTAGAGAGAAAAAATCTAGAAATTGGTGACTTGAAGGCAGAGTTAGAATACTAAACATTAAAACGATAAAAAGAATCTGCAACATATCAAACGATTTTAGATAACTTGGAATAAGCTTTGTTTGGAGTTAACTAAGTTAAAGGATACTTTAACAAATACTTAGATGTCTTAGTAAAGAATAGAAACAGATTTTAACAACCAGAACCATCTTTTTTGTAAGAAGATTATAGTTTCTCATATACAGAGGAGGAAACTGAAGAAGACATTGATTCTAGAGGAATTACAAGTTTTGCTTAAGTTGCCCAAAAGGTCAATAAATTAAAGCACCATGTATTGAAATTAGCTATTTAGGTTCATTTGGAAGGATATAAATCAATGATTGAAATAATGAGTTAATTGGCTAGCCAAGCACATACAATGGCAGATGAACCATCTTAATGTGAGGTTTTGACAAGAAAAGTTCTTTCAATTTTGAAATAAATTGAAAATTATATTCAATCTGAAAGAATTCGTGAGGATTAAGCTGAGAATTTGAGATAAAGTTCATTCTAAGATTTATAGACATTATTAGCTGATTAATTAGTGAAAGCAAATCAAGATAAAACTTATATGGAAGGTAATTAAATAAATTATTTTTAGGTTTGATTGATTCACTTGCTAATAGAATCTAATAAGCCAAGAATGAAAAATTCGAAGTCGATTAAAAGATTTCAACCAAATCAAAGGAAAAAGAAGATAGAGAAAATGATTGTAGATTAAAGAGATAAGAGTTTGAGACTGACACAGCCAGCAGGTAATTTTAAAAGTATATCTTAGAATCAAATAAAAGAGATCTGTTGCAGTTGCTGTTGACCTAATCTCATCGAAATTAGGATAGCTTAAGAGAAAATTGTTAGCAAATTGATAGATTATCATTATTAAAATAATATATTTCGTAAGAGTATTAAATTTAATCAATGGAATAAGAATTAATCATAAGTCCAAATGATAAAAAAAAATATCTGGTTAAGACACTACCCAATCAATTATAAGTATTGATAATTAGTGATCCAAATACTAAAATATCAGGGGCTTGTCTTGAAATATGCGTAGGAATGGTATTATAATTATTCAATCCAAGCTTGATGATCCTGTGGAATATTAAGGTTTGGCTCATTTTTGTGAGCATATGCTCTTTATGGGTTCTGAAAAGTATCCAGGATAAAATGATTATTGTTAATTTGTGTAAATGCATTCAGGAACATATAATGCATCAACTTGGTTATAAAGTATAATCTTATTCTAAAATAGGAACTAAATATTATTTTAGTATAGAAAATGATGCATTTCTTGAAGCATTAGACAAATTTGCTTAGTTTTTTATTTGTCCATTATTTGACCCTAGTTGTATTGAAAGAGAAATGAATGCAGTAGAAAGTGAATTCAACTTATCTTTAGCTGATGATTAATGCAGAATGTGGGAGTAAGTTTGTTGATTAATTTTAGAATTTTTACAGCCTAAAGTGATCCAAATTCAACTTTTCATAGATTCGGATGTGGAAATCTTTCTACTCTCAATAAACCAGACATAAGAGATTAATTGCTTAAATTTTATGATAAATATTACTGTTCTTCTTTAATGAAACTTGTAGTACAAACCAATAAACCAATTTCAGAAGTTGAAAAACAGTAAGGATTTTTCTTAAATTTAGGGTTGATGAAATATTTTCACTTGTTCCAAATAAAGGAAGATAGAACCCCAAACATCTAGATAATCCATTCAAGGAATAAAGTATGTAAATTGATGTTGTGGGAGTCAAATAAGAAGATGTTATTTATCTTAGTTTTGTAATCCCTAATTACAGAAATAAATACTTAAATTAACCAGAAAGTTATGTTACACATGTGCTTGGGCATGAGGGCAAAAACTCATTGGCTTCTTTCCTAAAGGATGAAGGATTAGTGACTGAATTAATAGTTGGTTCATAGGAGTTAAATGATGCTGTAAGTGAATTATATTTGACAATTACCTTAACATAAGAGGGATTTGAAAATTATTAAAAAGTTGTAGGATTTGTCTTCTAATAAATTGAAATCATAAAATAAAAAGGTGTTAATTAGGATATCTTTGATGAATTAGCATAAATTAAGCATTAATAGTTTAAATTTAAGGAAAATTCATCATCTGTTCTGAATTATATAGAAACTTTGAGTTGCAATATGCATAAATATCCATAACATCATATTGTCTATGGAGATTATGCTTATGAATAATTTGATGCAACATTGATTCATGAAATTCTCGATTTGTTGATTCCAACAAATATGACATTATTCATCAGAAGCCAAGAATTGTATTTATGTAATTTATTTTAGTGGTCAAGATAATGAAAAAGAGTTCCTTATTGAGCCTTATTGCAAAACTAAGTATTAGAAATAATCTCTTCCAAATGAATTCTTTTAAATCATCAAAAATTGTAAGAATTTAAAATCCGAGAAAACCCATAAAATTATAGACATTTTCCCTAAAAACATTTACATACCATAATAATTTGATTTAGTAGCAAATGATTAATATACATCCCCCTATCCTGAAGTTTTAATACAAGATGAGTTGATAAAATGCTATTATTCGTGTGATAGTTAATTCAAAGTTTGCAAAGCTTCATTTGGGATTTAATTGTTCCCTGTTTAAGATTTTGTGTAAGATGTTAAATAAAGAGTATTATTTGAATTATGGGCTAATATCATTTATTCATAATTAGAGGAATAATTATACAATGCTGAATGTGCAGGAATCAATTATAATTTTGATTAAGCTTATAATTTTTTTTAATTTAAAGCTCATGGATTTAGTGATAGTATCTTAAAATTTTACCCAGATTTTATACAATATCTTGTAGCTTTCCATACAGAACCTTAAAATTATGTGAAAAAACATATTTTTGAAGTTCAAAATGAAGATTTATAGGACAGATATGAAAATTATTTTATGAAAAGTCCAATGGATTTGAACTTCAGTTATTGGAAGTGCATTGTCTATAAAACAGGTAAATTTTTTAAAGAAGACTTAAGTGAAGTTGATTTGACTTATAAAGAATTTATAAGCTTTACAAAAAAGTTGTTGAAAGAATTGAAAGTTTAACTTTATATTCATGGCAATGTCAGCAAAGAATAAGCTTTGAATATGTGCTCGCTAACCACTAATCAATTCAAAAGTATCGCAAAACCTAATAAATCAATATTCCCATTAGAAATAATAAAAATTGAACCAAATCAAACTCTTAAATTTGAGAAACTCCTCAAAGAAAATCCAGAGGAACCTAACTCAGGAATAAGAATATCATTTTAAGGTGAGCAGTCACTTGATCCTACAACTGGATTATATTTTGATTTATTGAACTCCATAATAGCTGATCCATTTGAAAATCAGTTAAGGACAAATGAATAACTTGGTTATGTTGTTTATTCAACAAAAAATAATAGAAGAGGAGTATGTTTTTTCCATTTTATAATTATATCTGAAACAAAGTCAACCATTGAATTAGTAAACCGAATCGATGACTTTTTATAGAAATTCATTTCAGAAGAGCTTTCTTAAGTAAATTTGTAAATTATCTAGTTAAAAATTGAATAATTTGAAAAAGTTAAATAAAGTTTTTTTAAGGATTCATCTTAAGATTATTAGAACATGAATGAAAAATTCAAGGATTTTTGGAGTGAAATAATAATAAATTAGAAGGATTTTGCAAAAAGTAACTTTATTAATTATTGTAGAATAACTTTTGAAGGAAAGAATCGACTCAATTACCTATGAAAAGTTCCTGGAATTCGCCTTAAATTTATTTAAATAATCAAAGAGATTGGAGATACATGTTATTAATGAGAAACACCTAAATTGGCAACTATAAAATGAAAATAAAATAACTGGGTGCTAATGGTTTGCTGATGCTTTTGCAATTTGAATGTTATAAAATTATTTTTATATTATACAAAATCAATTGTCTCATTTGAAACAGATTGAATTATAGTATGTATTATTTAATGAAAAATATTGTTTTGATATTCATATTTTTGAGCATCGTATTAGCTTAAGATTTTTCCTCTTTAGATAACTTGGTAGAAGCTAAAATAGCTGCTAAAATGTTTCCTGGTATATAACATTATTAAAGAAAGGTGCTGTGATTGGAATTCAATAGGGAGAATATCAATATACATTTAAGTATGGAAAAACTGAATATCCAGGTGACCCAGAAGAAATGGCATTATTAAAGACTTCTCTTTTTGATTTGGCAAGTGTTAGTAAAGTTGTTGGATGTACAACAGCAGCTATGTTATTATGGGAATAAGGTATATTAATAATTAACAAAGGCATATTAAATATTGAAGAGACAGTCAAGTATTATGTTCCAGAGTTTCCACATAAGACTGTTACAATTAGACATTTATTATTACATAATTCAGGATTACCTGCTGATGCTCCATTAGGAGCCAGAATATGGACAAAACAAGAGATTCTTGACTGGCTTTATAATAATAGTACTTTATTATCAGAACCTGGAACTAAATATGTCTATAGTGATTTAAGCATGGTTACACTCTAATAAGTAATTGAGAGAATTACTGATAAAACATTAGATGTCTATCTTTATGAAAATGTTTATAAACCATTAGGAATGGAAAATACTTAATTTAATCCTCCTGAAGATCAAAAGTATTGTTTATTATAATGAAGATATCGTATTCCACCAACATAAAGGGACACAACAGTAAGAAAAAGATTAATTTGGGGTGAAGTACATGATCCTACAGCATATTATCTAGGTGGAGTATCTGGTAATGCTGGTTTATTTTCAACAGTGTTTGATCTAATAAAATTTATGTAGATGATGCTTGGAAAGAATACTTTATTTAAATATGAAACCCTCTTATATTGGACAAAGGTAGAAACAGGATTATCCTATTAAAATAGTAGAGCATTAGGATGGGATACTATACCTATATAAACATATCCTCCATGTGGTCATAAATTTTCATCAAATTCTTTTGGTCATACAGGATATACAGGAACTTCAGTATGGGCAGATAGAGATAAAGATTTAATTGTTGTAATATTAACAAATAGAGTGTATCCAAATGATAGTACTTCAGTAGTATAATTTAGATCAGATGCTACTGATTTAATAGTGGATATATTATAATCAAAGGAATATGAAATAATTTAATGAAATAATTGGATATTATATAAATTATTCTTTTCATAAATTCATTTCCAACATTTCTCTCTTTAACTTTTCAATAACCTTCTCTACTAGTTATACTAGTGTTTCCTCTGTCTTTTCTCTTTCAGTTCTGGTCTTCTTCAATTATTCTTGAATTCTGCCTGATATTTCCCTTAAACTTTCAACAATTTCTTCTTCCTTGGCTTCTCTTTCTTTCTTTTCTCTAGAATACTTACACATTCTACCTTTCAAATAATTCTCTGAGATCATTCAATTATTCGACAAATTGATGATAAATTTTTTCCTCTACATCTTTTCTCTCTGTAATTTCATTTTGCAATTCATCAGCTATCTTTGGTAAATCTTCATTCAAATATGAATCAATATATTCATGGGATGTAGATTATGCCTAAAATTACTTAAAATGTTACCAATCCTTCTTTTACAACTTCTTATTAAACACCTTCAATTTATTAACCGATAGCATAAACAATCTTTTTTTCTTACTCTACTCTTTCCTTTGAGTTCTATTCAATTAATCTTCTTGCATGTCTCTCTAAATCTGTAATTAATTTAAAGGTTTCACTTTCTTATCTCTCACGACTATGATTAAAATGATAATTACTTTTCTTGTTCTGATTCCAAAAATTCAGTGACTTATCTGACTTTTTATGCAATGTATGCAAACTTTTCTTCTTTTTAGTCAGATAAATGTTAGAGTTATGCTTCAAAGGCCATAATCAATTAACTGATAGTGTGGAAACGATTGTTCTTTCTAAAATATACTATTATGGATAGAATACTCATCCTAGACACTAGAAGAGATGTTATTCAATTTCTCAAAGATTGATGAGACTCTGTTTTGGATATTCTCAGACATTTTGTTATTTAATAATTTTTATTTTTGTATATTTAGAAGATTTATGAATACCTAAAAAGTTGACATATTCAATACTCCTTATAGAAAGTTACACAACTCATATTATTAGACTTATTCTTCACTTATTAAATAAACAAAATGTTACTCATACTTGTTAATAAACTTTTAATATTGGTTATCCTACTGCAGCTCGACACATTTAATTCAATCCATAACCAGGACCAGGAACATATAATCCTTAAAAATAAAAACGTGAAAATAAAGTCAAGTGAGAATAAGAATATTTTTAGTTTTTCAGCAGCACAACGCTAGCCTCTAATAGCTAAGTAAAATTCAGATCTTGGTCCTGGAAGTTTTGAAGCAGCAAAACTTAAAAGTACTTGTGTAAAAATTGGAACTTCAGTCAGACCTCCACTTGCATTGCCTTCCTCAGCTCCCTTACCAGGAAAATACGAATATTAATCAAAGATAATTGAAACACAAGGAATTAAGATAAAAGGAAGTTCCTATGATCCAATAACAAAAGAAATACATTCAAGGCCAGGTCCTGGAACACATGATCCTGTGATGAAGAGTACAGCTCCCTAATTCCTAATCCCAAAGAGTTAGAGATATGATTTTACAAAATAAAAATAAGGAATTCCAGGTCCTATATATGAGATTCATGAAAAACCTTCAACTCCCGCTTTCAAATTTGGCACAAGTAAAAGAGATGAGATTAAAAAAATTGATAGTCCTGGACCTGGTGCTTATAGTTGAATATTAATAAAATTAATCGTTAATGTTAGCGGACAAAACAAATACTTATTAAAATAAAGAAGTTGAGGGTAGTATATCAAAGAAGCTCTAAACTCCAATAGACTTACATTACTAACCATAGATGTTTGAGAAAACCTCCTCCTTTATAAATCTTCATGATGAAGATGTCAATCATACAGATTAAGAAAGTGTGATATCTAAGGACCCAGAAATATAAAAGTCTATTTGCTTTCAAGAAAATGAAGTTCTTAGACTATCCTAGGCATTTGCTGATAAATACTATTATGAGATGAAATTTGAGTAGTATCAAAATTTGTTAGCATAATAATAATGCACTATTTCAAAACTACTGAATGAAAAGAAAGACTTATAGGAAAAACTTGAAGAAGCAAGAGTTAGAGATAATCAATCTCACAACGTTTAAGAAATTAGCATACAATTGTAAGAGTATCAAAAAAGGAATGATTTTCTTGAATAAAGATTACAGGAGTTTAAATTGTAAAATGATGATTTGTTTTAATAAAAAGACATAGCTGATAAATAACTTGAAGAATATAAAAGACTTCTCTAAAAACTTAATAAAGAGTAAGAGAAATTATCATAGCAATTTCAGGAATTCAAGTTACAATCAGTAATGAAGGAGTCAGAATAATAATAATTAATCTAATAATTATAAAATTTATAATCAGAATCATAGGTTTAAGTATCATCTAAAATGTATACAGAAATTCAAAAGTAAATGAATGAAATAAAGTAATAAAATAACTATTTATTTGATTAATTGAGTTAAAAGGAATAAGTTATTGAGTAGCATTTTTAAATGTAAGTAGCAAACATTGTAGAAAAATTAAATTAGGAAAAATAGGACTTAGAAGATGAATTTAAAGCTCAACTGGAAGATAAAGATGAAGCTATCCATTAATTAGAAATGCAACTTAATGATGTTACTAATCAGGCCTAAATATTATATTCAGAAAATCTCTAATTACAAAATTAATTAGATTTATTAGGATAAAAGTATCATATATTTATATATTTAGTTATTAAGAGGATATTTAATAGTAAGCTAACATGTTAAGTCAACAAGTAGCTGAATATAAAATAGTTATCAATAACTTGGAAAACTAATTATTTGTAATGAATGCAGAGATCTAAAGAAGAGGAAGATCAGCTAGTAAGGAATCAGGGTCAAGATAATTTCCAGGATATATGAGGAATTAGCAAAGGTAGAGTGGAGGGGAGATGACATTTTCTAATATTACTCCAAGCTCAAAACAATTTCAATAATAAAACCTAAAAAATTGATTCATATCAGGATATTAGTTTTTATGTACATCCTCTTATATTTAAATATGTTTCTGCTGTGGCCTTTGGGCAATTTCTGATATAATTAAAGACAATAGAATCGCAGTAAAACAATTAAGTTAGTGGGTCCTTGTATTTAGCCTAATAATGGAATTATTGATATACTTCAAATCCTGTAACATCACAATATCTCTTAGGTGGCTTAAGTGAAGGAGGTGCTTCGATTGATAAATCTCTTTATTATAATATATACAATTAAATGCCGCATTGTTAGTTTACACTTGTGTTTTAATGTTATTGAACTTTCGTGATTAAGATTGTCTTCTTGACTTTAATTCCTTTTTTCTGGCTTGCCACTAAGGATTCTTGAATTAATATGACATAAATATAAATAATATCAAATTAGGCAGAATGTGAATTTCCGATCTCCCATATTATATATAGATCCAAAATAGTGGAAAAATACTCCTAAGAATACAAAGCAATGCCACCATTGATGACTGTGTCCCTAAAATAAGTTTAAATACTTACATAGATATCAAATTTTCCAGGCATAAATCTCTCAGGTATTCTTAAGGTATACAATGCTAGACCAAATAAATAACTGGATCCCATTAAAACATAGAAAACAAATGAATGTTGAAAAGGTAAATAGTCAGAAATTTCTTCTCTATAGAATCTAAAGTTAGAATAATATTTATACTCTCTGAGATATAAATGCACAGCTGGTACTCCAGCAAATAAACCCAATGATCCATACATTAATCCTTTGACCTTTCTCCATTTTTCAGTATGGATAAAATCGAAAATAGAAACAATGTAAGCTGCTAAGCAAGCAGATCCAACTGTAATGAGATAAAAATATCTCAAAAATTGATCACAATAGAATCCATAGTAGAAAGGAGGAAAACAGGAGCCCAGTATTAGGAGAGAAATCCCACCATAGTCAACTCTCATCAAATATTTATTGGCTGCTTCACTCATCTGATAAAATAGATGGAACAATGCAGAGCCAGCCATGCACATTAAGCCTGACACTAAAAAGACAATTATTGGCCATCTCGAAACATGAAGTGGATCAGTGTTTTATCTCATAAATAATTCTTATTTTAGTATTGGAGCATGTGAATAATCATGTTTATAAATTTCAACCCAATCGAATGACTCACTATCAATCTTTATTTAATATAAAATTTACTTCTTAAATTATTTTATTTCGAAACAAATCGAGTTTATTTTGAAATATAGTTGCGTATTCTGCCACTTCCTCTAAATTTAACAATTCTTTTGAAATTTTGATAAGGTGTACACATTCTTTGTATGTCTCAGAGGTTAAGACAGAATTTTAAATGAAATCTATTTTTGTAAATATTTCTTCAAATTGTGAATGGTTAGCTGTAGTGACATTCGAATCATAGACTTAATTTAAACTAAATATTGATTCTATATCTTGCTCTACTCTTGTTCTGTCCTCTGAATGTGATGTTATTATTTATAAAATTAGCAAGAATGTTAGAAAAGTTCCAATTATATGTGTCCAAACATTGATCAATTCATTATGTTTTTGAAATAATGATTTCAAAATGAGCCAAGGTGTTGAATAATTGATTCTATAACCTGTAAGAATGTAAATGTTGTCCACAGAGTAATTTTTAGCAGCTTAAGAAAATGAACCAATGTAAGCTTTGGTTGAGTTTACCATCTCTTCTAGTCTCATTATTTAAATTAATTATTATAATATCTCTATTGAAGTTGCTCTTGAATTGCTTAAATTACGTAATCTTGAATAACCATATGCAATTTAATTATTAATCAATTTTTTACCAATAAAACTCTATTATTATTAAAGATTAAACAAATAAATTAAATTAAATTAATAAAATATTACCTTAATTCATATTTTAATAATTTATGAACCTATTCCTTCTAAGAAATCTCATAAATCACTAGCATTTTTAAATAATATAATAACTCATTATGGCATATCGAATTAAGAAAAATCAACTCCTACTAGTAATTCATCAAGCAAATTATATTTTTCTTTGATTTTTTCACTCTTTTACTAATACTCTCTAAATAAATTCTTAACATACTTTAATAAATCTTCATCATTTGCTTCTGGATCTATACTCATTTTATTTGCCAAATAAACTCTAGTTAATCCTTGAATTTCATATTATCTCGATTGTTCTGATTCAAACTTCCTCAATGCTGAGCTGTAGAATGAATATTTCATCATAAAGAATCCCCATATAGGAAGAGTAGTTAATACATTACCCCAAATAAACCATCTCATACTTGCCATCCCATCTCTAGATTTGATGTATTAATGTACACCAAAGAAAGTACCTAATCCGAATCCCCATTTCAAAGCTGTAATAGTAAATGGAAACCTAAAAACATATTTTGCTTTTAGATAGTCAAATTTAGTGTCTTTTTCTTCCTCACTCATATAATTAAAATATTAATGGGTTTAGATTGTTCAACAACTAGAAAACCTATCCTAAATTCAGTACCCTTCCATATACTTAAAGATATCAAAAAGAGATATCCCTCTGCATCTGCACTTATGAAGTCAGAATTATCTCCCGTTATCAATACTCCAATGCTCAAAATTAAAGATAAGATTTATTTAAAGCTTGAAAGTCATCAGACATCTGGAAGTTTTAAAATAAGGGGAGCATTCCTTTATTTTTAAGCAATAAACAACTAATAGATTGTTGTAGCAAGCACTGGTAATTTTGCAAAGGCATGCTATTATGCATATAAGAGCACATTTTAACCTCCTTTTTAGAGCGAAATAATTGAGTAAAATGACTAATAATAACAATTTAAGAAGCCACAAAATGGTTATGACTAATATGTTACACCAACTCCTGGTGGTGAAGATGAAGATTAATAAGAAATGTAGTAAATAGTAAAAACAGAATAAAAAGAATTCGAGTAATCTAGTTTAGTGATATTTGTACCTGAGAATGTCAATAAGTAAAAAATAGCTGAAATTCAATGTCCAATAATCTATTTTGGAAATGATTGTGTAAAATGTGAAGAAAAGGCTAGATAATATGCAGCAGAACATTAAAGTTATTACGCTTCTCCTTACAATGATATAAATATGCTATTGGGTAGTTGTACTATAGGAGAAGAATTAGAATAATAGTATTCTTATTTATAATTAGTTTTAATTCACTAGGAGAGGAATTAGATTATGTATTTGTATCATGTGGTGGAGGAGGTTTAATTGGGGGTATTGCACTTTATTTAAAGTATCTAAAATAAAAAAGTACAAGAATTATTGGAGTGCAGCCAAAAGTAAATGCTGCAATGTATAATGTAAATAAATTTACTATGTAGATATTGAAATAAAAACCAGATTAACCACTCTTGGATACAATATCAGATGGAACATCTGGTGGAGTAGAAGAAGATGCAATAACAATTGAAATTTGTAGAGAATTAGTAGATGATTGGATATTAGTGAAAGAGGAACATATTAAATAAGCATAATAAAAGTTATTGAAAGAACAAAAATTAATCGTGGAAGGTGCAGCAGCATTGGCTTATGCTGGATTTTTATAATATCCAATTGGTCATTGTACATGTACAATAATATTATGTGGATCAAATGTTGATTTGTAAAAAGTAGTAGCTGTTTGAAAAATATAAACAGAAAACATAAACAATTGATTATTTAATCAAACTATTTCCTAATTATAGCTTGGTTTTTTTGACTTTCTTTTACTAGATGCCAAAATGAACATATAAATCTTATGAATAATTTCCTATGGTTCTACGTCTTCAGGAATATCAAAAATAGGAATTTATTTTGATAATTTGGAATGATCTATAAGCAGGTCCTTAATATGTTGCTTGTATGGTTCTGAATGAGGAAAACAAGCAATGATATCAACAGTTTAAATAATATCTAAATTTAGTGATTATTTAAATAGATTCATGATCCCTGGTGTATCATAACAATTCAATCCATGAATATCATTGATCTTCACTAAATGTTTTTATAATTCTATTCTTAATTCAATAATATACTTATTGTAGGACCAAGAGTTTTTGAGGACACTAACCTTGTCTTACCTGATCCAGATGGACCAATCAATAAGACATTGTATTCTGTTAAATCGTTCCCCTAAAAACAGGAGATCTGACCCATTAATATTTATATTTATATACTGTAATTCATATTTAAATCATTTAAAACTTCTATGCGATTCTATTCTCATCTGAATATAATTCATCAGGATTCATGTAAGTTTCATTCCTATCAATAGGATGCAAAGAAAAAGGTAATATCTTTAATTATTCTTAAGTTTCTAATGCCTCTTAATATGGTGGTATTTCAATCTCTGTATTCACAACAACAGGCAATAAAATATCAACATCATCAGTAAAATCTTTTATAAAATAATATCATACACTTATCGAAACATAGTTGTAGTATGATAACATATCTCGATCCTACTTTTTATCCACAACTTTATGGTATAAGTCCATATGTTGGGGATGTTGTAAAACTAAACATTCGATTTTCTATTTCTTCACCTGGTTAAAGCTCTTCAGTTTCTTCTTTTTAAATAATATATTTGGGCATTGCTTAAAACTTACCCTTTATAATAAATTCGAGACAAAAGAGAATTTCAATTGTTTTAATCTTGATTTTTGAGAATTTATTATCTATAGAAACATTAATTTAGAATCCATCACTGCTGTTTAGATAAGTTTTACTAGTAGAAATTTCTATAAATATAGGCTATAATTCATTAAATTAATTACTAAACTTTTGCGACAAAAAAATCCTTAAGATGCTATCATTTCACTTTTATCTCTTCTTAATTGTTGATCAAAATCTTAAAGATTTTATTATGAAGGAAATATTGATATATTTTATTGTTCAGATATTTTTCTATTTAATTTACTCTCATCCCCAAATCTAACTTTTACTTTTAAGAAATATTAAATTGAGCATTAGAGTGATCCTTTTTGAAACTCGAATGAAGGAGATTTTATTTGATTTTTTATTGTAAAAGGATAATAATAACAATCTGCAAATAATCTAACATATCAGATTTTAATTACCTTGAATTTTATGTTAACTCAAACTCTTCCTTATAAAATTTATTTGGTTTTACAGTATATTCATATTTTTTGCTTTATTCATTCCATTGATATGTAGCCTTTTCAATTCCGAATAACTAAATCACTCAAGAAATTACTGTCAATCTGATTTGACAATTGAGTTGAACAGCCAATATATTGATGAAAATGGTTCCATTAATAATCTATCCTACTTCAAACTATGTGTTATCAAGCTTAATTTGCAATTAAATATCCAATGGAGCTATCATTGTTCTTCTGTTCTCCCTTTTCCAAATGTTCCCCATAAAAATATATTATATATTCTATTTATAATTATTCAAATTTAATTAAA
>JMSD01000067.1:0-11022 GCA_000715435.1 Paramecium caudatum | reverse complement strand
TAATGATCAAAAATTTAAAAAATATATGAAAAAAACACATGGAGTTACTTGGGATAAGGAGGATCCAGATGAAAATCTTGATTATATTATATCTAGATCTTATCCATAACCAGTTAGTTAAAATGGTAAAAAATATGAAATGAATTGGCCAAGACTTATTAAAAAATAATGTAAAATAATATACTCAAATAGAGATAATTTAAAATAATAATTGATAGATGTTTACATGAATCAATAATTTTAGAAAGTATTTGGAGAACTCATAAAATTAAATGATAATAACAAAACTAAAATGTAAACAAAAGAAATTTTAATGAGTTTAGTATATTATATTCAAACAATTAATTGAATAATTATATTTATGTGTAGAACAGCAAGATCAGGATCACTATTACCAAAAACAGGAATCACTAGTTTAAGGACTTCAGCATCTAGACTTCAATTAATTAGTGTTAATTCATAACCAAATTTGACTTCATATAATAGTGGATAAGTAACAAAGGTTGACATATTAAGTATTACTATGACAAACACAGATCCTTTAATAAGGATATTTCAAAAGTATTCAACAAGTTTAACAGAATAAACTATACTCCTTAATAAAGTAGTTTCCAAAATCTCACTCAGGATCAATATGTTACAAGAATACTACCTAATTCACCTTCAGAAACTCTATTCATAGATTAACCTTAAACTAGTAGATAATCATCTAATAGATTTATTCATCATAAGGCTAATTCATTGATTACTGTATTGATTTGGTTATTTTAGTTTACGCAAAAATAAAAATTGAAAAATGCTGGATCATTATAAACAACTAATGAAAGAATGGTATTAATATTATTGAATCATAATCTTACTAAGTACAATTTTTATAATAACTTTTTTGATGTAAATCAATAGATAATTTGAGATATTGTTACTTTAATATTCCTATTCCAAAATAACGTAGTTCATAGAGAGAAGCTGAACTTTTACTTCATTAAGTTGGTAAAGAATTACTAGATTAATTAAAACTTGGATAAATTGAGTTATATTTTTACTCTAAAGTATCATTTAAGTTATGTTAAGAAAGGAGAACCAATTAAATCTTTATTTGATTGCTTTGGACATAAAACAATTATTGTTTCACCTACAAAATAATTTAATGGTATACCTGATACAAGTTCTGTTTTAGGACATCTTGAAAAACTTGAATCTGTATTAAATTACACAAATGAAGTCAAATCTGAAAGTTTAGAAACATTTATTAGTAAAAAATATTAATAAAATATTTAAAATCTTGCAGATTATCTACAATAGCAAGATGATAAAACATGTTA
Source organism: Paramecium caudatum (assembly GCA_000715435.1). NCBI lineage: Eukaryota > Ciliophora > Oligohymenophorea > Peniculida > Parameciidae > Paramecium > Paramecium caudatum. The sequence continues at coordinate 9,700 of JMSD01000067.1, read as the reverse complement.
ATTTAGAATGAATTCAGCATAAGTTGAAAGTTTATATAGAAAATGTAAATAAAAAGCTATGGCAAAAATCGATTTTAAGTAAATTTTTAATAAAAAATTTAATAATCTTAATGAAATGGAAACTCCATTCACAGAAAAATATTAAACTTAAGATGATTATTTATAAGATGATGGTTTGATAACGATTTCTTCTAAATAGGTTGAAAATGAACATATTATAAGGCAATATAGTAGAGATTTATAGATTTTACAAAAAACTATAATTTAAAATCATGATCCTGATTCTGTTGCTCCAAGTAAGATTTGTGTTTATAATAGTGGTTTTACTCAATGGAAAATTAGTAAAATATGAGGACACTAGATACAATGATTAACATGTTCAAAAATTATAAGAATTAATGGGTGAGAAGGTTTAACCTAAAAGCACTTATGAAGTATAATTTACAAGTCCAAAGAATGTTGGAAAAAATGTATTCTAGAAACATTATACAAAAAAGTAATTACTACAATCACTGCAAAAAAGATAAAAACTATTATTTACCCAAAATATTCCTCAATTAATATCAGAAACTAAGTTAAATAGAAAGGAACTCTATTAAACATTCATTTTATATTAAGCATTAGAAGCAGTTTCAAGTCAAATGGAGGAAGATTATACAATAGGAGAAGGGGTAAGCTTTGAAGCTTTTCGAAATGGTATTTATTAAGTTTCAATGCAACCAACAGATTTCGCTAAACAAATGTTTTAATAAATAGACTATAATTTTTCAGGATATCTTAATTGGAGAGAATTTTTAAATTTAATGGTTGCCATTAGAGCCAAAACATTAATGGATAGAGTTAATTTATTTATTAAAATTGCAGATAAAGATGGAAATAAAGCTTTATCATATGATGAAGTACATAATTTAACTAAAATGTGTTTAACAAAATATATTAAGGTAATTATACATAATATTATAGGAAGATTGTCAACTATTGGACAAACTTTGTGATTATTTTACAAAACTAATCTTTGAAACCTTAGAAGTACCTGTAGATAATGATATTCCTTTAGAGAAAATAAAATAAACAATATTAGATGGTGGAGCCAATAGTGAATTGCTTTGTATGTTTTGTGGAGCTGATTTATGAATATAATATTAAATTAAATAATGCTTGTTCCCTTATTGATACTACTTGGAATTTCGATTCTCTTAATTATATTACTTAAATTATTTGATCGATAAAGAGGAAAATAATTAGCTGTAAAAAAACTCTTCAAAGATTGGAGGGAGTAATTAAATAGAAATTAAGGATAACCACTATACTTTAGAAAATTGCAATGTGAATTCGAGGAACAGCATAGTGATTTAGCTGATAATGATTTTTGGAATCAACTAGATGAATTGAGAAAAAAAGCTGGTATACTTATAGGTTAAGATTATTGGCTATTATCCAATTGATAATTATTATATACCACTTGAAATAATTAAATATTAAAATGAAACCAAAATATTAGTAAACTTGGAATGATAACAATACTCAGTTAAGAATCAATATCAAATATGATAAACCTATTCAAATTGAAGTCCTTAAATAGAGTGGAGAAAATGTTAAAGAAAATGAACCAATTGGAGCATACTTTTTTGATGAATAAAAAAAGAATATAATTTCAACATTTAATGGATTCATTGCTTGGGCATAGAATGCACCTAGATTTATAATAGAGAGTGGAGATTAATTTTATACAATTGGGATAATTTATAAAAACAAATCAGATCTCTCTAATTTGGTATTGAAATATATAATTCAAAAGGAAGACATCGAGATGCGTTCCACTTCCTCTTCAATAGTACCTACCAACAATTATTTTAAACTTAATTACACATAACTTACCCAATAAAATTGCACAGGTTGTATCACAGTGACAAAATGGAAAGTCAATATTGGAGATTTTATTTCTCCAGCTATGATACTTGGTACATGTACAGAATAAAATGAAGAAGAGATCATTGATTTAAGATGTAAGGTAAAAGGAAAAGTCATAGAATTGGCAAAAACAAAATAATAATATAATAAGGAAGAAACTTTAATAATTATTGATGGAACTCATGTTTGTACTCATTTAAAGGTAGAAAATATGATTTGTTTATTTTGTCATGAGAAGATTATCAGAAAAACTGAAACTCTTGATTTAAATTATACTGATGATATGTTAAAGAAAATATCAAAAGAGACTGTGATTGATATTTTGAATAAAAAGAAATTGATAATGGTTTTAGATTTAGATTAAACTATTCTTCATGCTATAAAAGTTAATCCAAACTTCAATAGGTAAGAGTTTTGCGATATGCAAAATAAATTAAATGAAAATAATTCATATAATGGATTTAATTAATTAGGATTTAATATTAAGGAACATTTTTTGGAAATGTATTGTGATCAAACAAGTAAATTTATTATCAAATTACGTCCATATTTTGAATAGTTTTTTTTGACTCTTATTCCACTTTATGATATTTATATTTACACAAAAGCTAGTAAATCATATGCTGATTTCATTTTGGGATACATATCAAATAAACTATAAGAAGTAATACCTGAACATTATCCATTCTTTCCAGCAAATAGAGTGTTTTCAAGGGAGGATACAATATGTATAAACAGTAAGTCTTTGAATAGACTATTTTACCCAGGAATTGCTTAAAATTTCCTGGTTATATTAGATGATAATGCTGGTATGTGGAGTTAATTTTCTGAAAATTTAATACATACTAAACCTTTTGTTTATTTTCAAGAACATTGTTCATCTAAAGATAAATAAGGAATTAATATTGAGATAGAGAATTATGTAGAAATTTATAATAAGAGTGATTTTTGGTTATACACAACAACATAAAAACTTAAGGAAATATCAGATAAATTTTGGAGTCTTATTCAAATTGCATAAAATGATCCTAATTATATCGCAGCATTTGAAACTTATTAAGATCATTTATCTAAATACAAAAAAGCTTCTAAAAGTATAATAGAAGAAATAGATGAATAAAATGAAGAAAGGACTTTGTTAGATCTAATTATAAAAAGAAAAATAAGTGCTCCAAAAATATATTTAGAGATTCGAGTTAATGTATTAAAAGGTGTTACATTATTTTTCGCTATTTCTGAAGCTCATGAAGCTAATGCCAAAAAAGGTTTGGAAATAGCTAAAGAAAAAGCTTTTTTCTTAGGTGCCAAAATATTTAGAGAGTTTAAAGAGAATGACTTTGTTGGCAAAACGAACACATTCATTATTACAGTTGGTAGAAGAAAGATAAAAAGTATCTTAATAGCTTAAGAAAAGTCAATACCAATAGTTCATTATAAATGGATTGAGGATTGCGATAATTATTTATATTTAGCTGATTACAGAAATTATATAGAAAATGATAATGGTGAGAACAGTCATTTAGATGATGAGAATAGAGATAAGATTTTAAAGAGTTAACTACTATAAATCTGATTATAATAAAATAAGTGCATATTTCAAAGTACATTCCATGTACCTTTTTAGGCTTTTGCAAGAACTTTATGAGCTTATCTTCTAATATCTGGATCAGAATCTCTATTAAATTATTCTAAAGCATCCATAACTTCTAATTAAAGTCTATTTGGAGAACCATCACAAATGATGTGCAAAACTCTTGCTCTAATTCGAGAATCAGGATCATCCACCAATTAAAAGACTCTTGTCCAGAATTCTGGAACATCTTCTTAAACCTTGCATGGACATAATTGAGATGTGGCAGCCAATCTAATATCATCGTCTTCACTTAATGTGTAAGCCAAGATTTCATTAATATCTTCAGTAATTTTAATTCTTTAAAGTGAGTCTTTTTTTGTTTAATGATCTACTTAATTAGCTTTACTTTTATTTGATTTTCCTTTTGATTTCATTTAAAATTACTTTAATAAAATACTTTTGTTATGAAGTATTCATAAATTCTTTACTAAAATTAATGATTCTATTTTTGAAGATCAGAATCTAAAAGAAACTTATATATAAATAATCATAATAAAAAACTCATTCAAGCAATCTAATTTCTGATTTAAACAATCCTGCAGCAAAATGATACTATCCATCTGGATTAACTTTAAAAGTAAATTGCTATTTATTTATTTTATATACATTGCTACTTCCAACTTTAAGAATTGTAATTGAATGTTCAGGACCACTCCATTATAAAATCAATTTATCATTCTATTCAAAATTAAATCCAACTTTTTTTGAATTAATTGATCCATCATTAGAACTAAAAACATCTAAATAACTTAATTTAATACATCCTCCATGATATAATAAATATAAACCATGTCCTGATTCATTCCAATCATGGAAACTAAATGCTCTTCTTCCTCTTGATTTTCTTTCATTCATATCCATAACTCCTATGTAAAGATTCTATTTTTTAATTTAAACTTACTCCTGATCTTTCTTTTACATCTATTGTTAAACTTTAAACTTAATCTTTTTCTAATAATTGTTCAATGCAAACCAATCCCATTGCATTACCTTTCTCATATACAGTCTCTTCTCTAATAGTCACTGAACCAGCCTTTAAACTTGGACTCCATGCATAATGCATTCTAATTCGAATAATCAATACTTTTATAAAATTAAAGGACTTTGTAAATGTTAGATGTGCATATAACTTTATAATGTTACACTACCTAATGTTTTAAGAGCAGATTCAGCTTAAGTACTTAATTCTTTTAGGATTATTTCATTTTCCCTTTTCCATTTCTCCAACACTTTTTAAGGTCCCAATTTATTAAATTTTAATACATGTAACAATCCTTAAACATTTAGAGATTATGGAGGATTCTATTCATTCAATTATGTTAAAACTTAATTGATTGAAACCTTATCAGCACCAAGTACATCATATGCTTCTATTGTTCTATATACATAGGGAGGTTACAAATACTTAATTAAGTTTTCTTCAAAGTTCTTTACAGACTCATGCATTTACACTGATCTTGATTGAATTGCTTTTATCAATTCTTCTTTACTGAATTATTAATTGATTTGTTCTCTAACTTATTGAGTGAATTATGCTTTGATTAGTTTCTAAAATTCAGAATATAGTTAATAATCATGAGATTTGTGTGAATGATTTTCATTTTTAGCTTTAAACATACGACTTGATTAATCACATTTTGGATCTATACAAATATATTACTTTTCTTAAACTTCCTTATGTTCTAGGTTATCTTTATCCATTTTAATTATAGATTTATATATTAATTATTTTATTAAACACATATATATAAGAAAAAACATTAAATATATGCAATATCTTTAAAACCTAATCAAATAAATCGAGGAACTTAGCAGGCAACTGCAAATAAAAGAAGAATAAATTGAAAAATTATTACTATGAGCTAAAAGAGAAGCTCAATAAACATATTGAATTTTTGCAGGATTTATTCAGAACCAATGAATGAGTAATACTAAAATGTTAAAAATAAAAAATGAGAGTCCAATATTTTTTGATAGATTTCTAAAATCTTTCTCTATCTTATCATCAAAGGCCAAGTTTACTTTTTAAACAAAAAGATTCATAAATAAATGCAAAACAATGTGAAATTAAATGTTACTGTGGTATCAAAATAGGAGAAGGAGAAATAAAGAAATTTTTATCATTTGATAATAAATCTAAACAAATAGAACAATTGCTTAGATTATAATTAAAATAAATATACTTGAAATATAACCTTTTAAAAGAAAAGTTAGCTACCATGCAAATTATGCACAACAAAAACATATAAAAATATAAATGATATCTATATAACTATTATAAAACAATTGTTTCATTAGTTCTAACTCTATCATTGTTATGGTTACTTAATGGCTTATGGATGGGTTTCTTTTGTTGAATAATGCTTTACATTAAATTAATGGATGATTAGCCGCTTAAGCAATATCAAATCGCTAGTTTGGATCTATTACTAAAATAGACATGATAAAATCTTAAGCTTGTTCTGTAATTTTCTATGGAGCCTTATCAAATGGTAGGTAAGGGTGCTTTTAGTGTAATTAATACATCTTGTCTAATTCTTTTTTATTTTGAGCATCAAAAGGAACATTTCCTTAAATTAAAAATATTGATACCAGTCAACATCTCATAAAATACTATACCAAGTGCCCATAAATCAGTCTTTGTTGAATATTAATAAGTGTAAAATACTTCTGGAGCCATATACAAAGGAGTACCAACCTATAATACATCTCTATATAAATTATCTTAAATACTTAGTTTGAGGTAAAGATTAATCTATTGCAAAACCAAAATCAGCAAGTTTAGGTATTTGATTTGAAACTAATATATTTGGTGTTTTAATATCTCTATGTATTATTTTCTTGCCTTTCAAATATAATAGTGCTTTTATGAGATGTTTGAGTATTTTCACAGCATTATGCTCTGGTATATATCCTTTCTTTTTTATGATAGATTATAAATCCCCTAATATAATGTTAATTTATATACCATCTGCACAAAATTCTGTCACTATGTAAATATTATTCACTGTTTCGTAATAATCATATAATCTGAGCAATGATTTGTAATTATTTGCCTTTAAAATATTGATTTCATTTCCTAATAAAGTTCTGAAGATTGAATTATTTTGAACACTCTTTCTCTCAATTACTTTGATTGCCACAACCTCATTTGTACCCTGTTCGTAGCCCTTGTAAACTTAACTAAACTCTCCTGTTCCAATAATTTCGTTTAAATTGTAAACATATTTTCCAATCTCTTTCTATAATCAATATAATAAGTACTAAAAATTGTTATGGTTATGATTGTTTTGTCTCAAACTTAATCATACCATAAGGACTAGTCTATGCTCCTTCAATTTTTATTAAGTTTAGTGGTTGTTAGTTCATAAAAATAATAATAAAATTCGTTAACAACATGAATGAACAAATATTTTAAGAGCTTAAGAATCAATCCTTTAGATAAATTATTGATAAATGCACATACTTAAAAAAGATATCTAACTCATTATTCGGAGATGCAGAATTAATTTTACATCGAACTCATAATGTTCAATTACTATTAATGACTCGAATTTACAATAGAAAAGAATAAATAACAAAACTAATTCAAGAAACACAATTACGTTAAACTATAATTTCTGATAAAATTCTCAGAATAATAGCTTATAATGGTATAAAATAATTAATCTAGTAAAGGAAGTTAATGAATTATGTGGAAGCTTTTTTCGAGTCCAATGGATTTATGAATTTTATGGACATACACTCTACGATAACATATAATATCGGAAGAAAAAGAATCTACATTTTACAGATTTTGAGATTATGACAACTCTTGAGAGTATTTTAACAGGATTTCAGAAATTTAAATCTCTCTCAATTAGGCATGGATATTTTTAACCTAAACATATTATTCAAAACAATAAAACCTTATAATTACTAATATCTGATATTAGGTTCATGAGTTAAAGTTTTGAATTTCAGACATTTCTTAATATCCAACAATAAACAGAAGAATGTTATCTTTCTCCAGAATTACTAAAAGAGTTATAAAAAGGAGTGCTTGAAAATTCTACAAATTTTGAGAAAAATGAAATATTTTCAATAGGATTAACTTTATTAGAATGCATGATGCTTCAGTATCCAAAAATTTATGATATATCTCGGTTTGCAGTGAATCAATAGAAGCTATCATAATATCTGGATATAATGGAATAAAAATATTAAACAACTACACTGATTAGGGAGATGCTGCTAATTGATATATATTTAAGGTAATTTTATAATTAATTAGACCTTCTCTTGAATAAGTAATATCGCTACTTGCATAATTTAGATACAAGATTTCTGTGAAATCACCGGTTTCAATAAAAACAAACTATATTTTATAAATTGATTAAAGTAAAGAGAATGTGGAAGAGCAAGATGATATCTATTACTCGAAAAAGATTTTAGAAATCACTCCCATCAGGAGTCATGATTATAAATCAGGTAAGAAACAATAATAACTTACTCCAGTGACTCATTTAAGCAGATCACCTGTTTCTGTCATTAAACCAGACAATTCATTTTTAAATGATTCTTTGGATGCACTCAATTTAAACAAAACTTTAGATTTATCAGTAAATTAAAATCCTTACAATTTTACTTATCGCCCAACTACTCCAGAGTAGAAAACTAAACCCTGTCCATCACCATTTAAATAAACTAATATGAACTCTTAAAGAGAGTAGAGCTCTAACTAATCTAATTCCTAAATTTCAGCAAAAAGTATAAATTAAAGTACATCGATTACTTAATATTAGCTACTTTTAGTTATGAATTTGTATGTGGTATTAAATTAGATGCACCATCATCTTTAAAAGAAGAATTTTATAAGTTAAAAACCTATAAATGAAATTAAAACTAAAAAATATATAAAAGAATATTTTATCAGCCTATCAAAATAAGTAATTCTCATCCTGCTCCTCACAATTTACCTATGCAATTTCTTAATATCAGCAATAATCTCCACTATTTTTTCTAAAAATACTTCTGAATTAAACTTAAATTATGCTTTGAAGTAAAAGAATGTTTTTATATTATTAATTAAAAATTTTCTTAGAAGTCGATGTCGTATAATGATTTCTCTTGCTTACAAAATGAATAAGATGAGTTAGTACAGATATCTCGTGCTTAACTTGAACAATTGCTATAATAATAGAAAAAACCTTAATAACCTCAGCCTTTAAAAAAACCTGTAAATAAATTGTAATCAAATAAACCGGAAAAAACCCAAAACATATTAATTCGCAGACGTCAATTATTGGACCAATACTGCTTTTGATTGGGATATAAACGTATTGGCTGCACTTAAAGGAGCCTTTGGTAAAGAATAGTTTAAAGTAAATCAAAAAGCTATAATCAATTGTGTACTTGCAGGCAAAGATGTATTTGTATGCATGCCAACTGGATATGGTAAAAGTATTACATTTCAAATTCCAGCCTATGTTGAAGATGGTACAATAAACTCTATATAGGTGTCACAATTGTTGTAATGCCATTAATTTCTCTTATATATGATTAAGTCTAATATTTAACTAGTATTGGTATTCCAACCTTGAATATAAGTGGTTAAAATAGAATCTATACAGCTAAATAGATATTAGAATTAAATATCAAATTAATATACACTACTCCAGGTAATAATATTTGTTACCATAGAAAAACTTGAAAAATCAGAATTTTTCAAATCAATTATGGGAGAATTATATTCCTAAAATCTCATCAAACGATTTGTGATTGATGAAGCACATTGTGTTAGTAAATGGGGTAGAGACTTTCGGCCAGACTACTTAAAATTGTCCAATGTTAGAAATGAATACAAAGGGATCCCAATCATAGCTCTCACAGCCACAGCTCCTGAAGAAGTTAAAGAGGATATCATAGATGTATTGTAAATTAAAGGCTGTTTATATCTTCAATCATCTTTTAATAGACCAAACTTAATTTACTCTGTCAAACTAAGAGAAGATTATAAGAAAACTGTTCAAGAAATAGGTTCCTTCATTAATTTAACTTATCCAAGATAATCTGGAATTATTTACTGTCTTACTCAATAGGAATGTTAAACATTAGCAAAGGGTTTACAAGCCTTAGGTATGGATGCAGATTTCTATCATGCCGGATTAACTGAAA
>JMSD01000066.1:175476-218050 GCA_000715435.1 Paramecium caudatum | reverse complement strand
GATCTGCCATTACTGAAAAGATTGATGTACGACTCACAGTTCAAAAATAGACACTTGGGTCTCCTACTTCAAAAGTTCAAGCTATTAAATTAATTAAAATGTATAAAGAAGATAGGTTTAGATGAACCTCATATTTTGCTTTGTAATTGAAAGGACTCTCAGTGTAACTATATTTCTTTATTCGGTTGTAGGATTTTTAGATTCAGATCATTAAGTTAGGATTTTGTAATATTGAATATTTTTATTTTATGAATAATTTAATATTCATTTTTTAGCTGTGACAGATAATTTTACTTAACCAGGAGAACTAATAATTAAGTACTGGTTATTTCCAAGTGATTTCAATTCACATTTTTTCCAAAATCCTTACTTGCATTTGTAATTAAATCCGTTATTATAATGGTATTAACTTGGGATGAATATTATTGTTTCGCAACCCTTAATAGATTTATATTTTAACTTGTACTCAACTTATTTATGCTTGAAGATTGAGTAATTTACTTTTTATGCACAAATTTATTGTGCATAGGGCCGAACTAATGCTTATGTTTTATAATTTTATAGAGTTCCATCTTCATTAAATATTCCTTCATCAAACATATTAGAAGCAGTAGTATAATCATTATAACCCTTATATTGCCAATAGGTCCATGATTGCAAGTAAGTATCAGCCTTTTTCAAAAGATCATTTAAAATATCTTAAGAGTATTTTTGATTGGGCAATGCTCCAAACTCAGTCAGCATAGAACCTGTACCAAGGTGATTGATGTTAAGCTTTTTAAGTGGATACATAAGCTTGTATAATTGCTTACATAAAAATTTAGAGACATTTTCTAAATAATACAATATTTATACCTATACCACAATAAAGATGATAACTTAAAACCTCTTTCTTTTAGAACTATTTGCCTCCAACATTATGTTTAAATCCTACTCCTAATACATCTGTGAAATATGGTTCAAAAAATACTAATTTTTCAGTATCAACTTGCCTAATATAAGAATTAATAATTTAATAAAATGGCATAATCAAATGTTGATTAGCCCAACCTGGCCATACATACTCTAATTTATTTCTTTAAAAGTTTCCACTGGCTGGTTCATTCAAAATTTCGTAACCTAAAACATTCCATTCATCTTTGTTCAGTTCAGCAACTCTCTTCCAAAATAAACCAAACATATCTGCTACTCCATTTTCATTTTTAAGAATTGATTCGACATTTCTGCCAACATCTGATGTCAAGTAAAATTTTGCAAAATTATCTTATTTTAAGCAATCTTCAATTAATGGATATCCTTAATCATCTAATCTTAATTCAATATTTTATGGTGAAGGAAAATCTGTTTTAGTTACAGCCCAATCTGGAAAACCTTCACCACAAAATTATCTATTAAGTAAATCTTAATGTGCATCTAATATAACATATATATTATATTATGCAGCCAATCTAACAATATCTCTTATATGTAATAAATATTCATCATTTAATATACCTCTTTATGGCATACCTGCTTCAAATGCTACATGTAATCGAATAACATTAAATCTATAAATATTATTAGGTTTTACCCCAATGAAACAAGCAATTCACAATCTTCTTTAGAAAAGGAGGTCATTACATCAAAATGATCTGTGATTGGAAAATATGGAGGAGGCTTATAAACAACATTAAAGCCATGGAATACTCTTATTGCATTATTCTATTAAACAATGAAATTTAAGTACATCATCAACGATATTACCTTGTTTGTTAATATGAAATCCTAAAACAACACCTAATAATAAAATAAACATAATTAATTTAATGAATAAGTCAAAGATTATGATAAATATTATTATTAAATACATAAATAAGTTTGAATACATTTATTCTTGATTCATTTTATCAAAATATTAAAGTATTAAAAACAACATTATTTCTTTGGTTTTATACCTAACAATTTTTTTTGATTATTTTCTTAAATAAATTACTTCAACACAGAATAATCTTAGGTTATGAAAATAGTGAATCAATTTATTCAATTTGCCCTATTGAAAGGCAAACACAATTTTCAATAGTAAAACTAGCATTTTTAATATAAAATCAGCTTTTACTTATTAATTAAAAAATTCGTTAAAAATAAAATGGGCAACGAACCATCTACCACAAGTGAAAAGATTGACTTTCTGAGACCAGTTCCAAAATAAGCAACTGAGCCTTCTGCTCCAGTAGTCTAAACTAATTAAGTCCAATAAAATGAATGGAGGATAGGCCTGCAACATCCTCATCTTTTGCAAACTTTGAATGGGTAGCCGGAAGGAGACTAATATCGTTACTTCTTTGAATATTGTCCTATTACTCTTCACTCTCTACTTTCAGAGCGATATGGATCTAAAAAATACTTTCCTGAAGAGGATCTTTAAGCTTTGTTGTTAGGAATAAGTAGTGCTTTGAGCTTTTTATAAGAGAAGGGCTTATCCCATGGAGGTATATTAATGAATTATGTAGACATTTGTACTACTGAAGTATTCTTTGATTCTAACAGTTCTTCATTTAAAGTGTTAGATTCAAATTTAATAAATGGAAGAGGGGCAGGAATAACTTAATTATTAGGAGGAAAGTTAAAGTACTTAGCTCCTGAGATATTACAGAACCCAACTTAACCATTCTCAGAATTATAATTGAGCAAAAATGACATCTGGTGTTTAGGAATGGTAATGCTTGAATCTTGTACATTGAAACAAAATGACAGTCTTTATTAACAGGGTCTGTAATACCGTTTAATATAAGACAGAATCAATGAAGTGGCTTAAATATACAATCTATAAATGGCTGAGAATCTTGCTCTTATGTTAAATTTCAATCCAAATGAAAGACCAGATCCAGTTAATTTATTCAATTATTTATTGGAATAATAAAGAGTAGCCTCTGAATAAGAACAATAGGCATCTTAACAGTAGTAATACCAATAATTAATGTAGTAATAATAGTTATATCAATAATAATTACTTTAACAGTAATAATAATAGCAAGTTTTATATTAGTAATCTTAAATTAATACTTAATAACTTTAATAAGCTTATTAACCTTAATCAGTTCCATAATACCCACCTTAATAACCAGAATAATTATAAGTTCCATAATAATAAGTTTAATAGGCTTAATTTTAATAAACTTAAACATTTTATCAGTAGTAATAATAATAACAATAAGTTTAATATAATTAATATCAATAATCTTAGGTAGGACATTAATAATATGTCTAATAATAATAATACTATTAATAAAATACTTAGCCATAGCCATAATAACAACCATAACCACAACAACAACCTTAATAATAATAAAGAGGTAATTATCATTAATCTAAACCTTCATAAGATTATATGATGACTACTTAACCAGATTTTAATGGAACTATGTAATAACCTGTTAATACTACTATTCCACCTTAAGGTGCAATTTCAAGAGAAAGAGTTCCAACTAAGATTATAAAGAAATTAGTTTATCCAGATGGTAGAGTAGAATATTAAGAAAAATCAAATTCTGCATCAAGAATGGGTATTTATTTTATTTTTATATTTAGTTCCTCCTCCTTAATAGTAAATAATGTAAGCACCTTAGCCATAGCAATATTAATAATAAAATTACTACTAATAAAAGACTGTACTTGGTAATATTGAAAATTAGGCACCATATATGTCAAATGAATAAAATGTTTACAAATTGAAATAAGAAATAGAACACTCTAAAACTTTGATCCAATAATATAATCAATAGAAACCATAAGTTTAAGCTGAATCTATAGAAGAAAGAATAAGAAAAGTGATTGCTTAATCACAAGCATTAAGAGAAAACTTTGCTTGATTAATATAAATTATTAATGTTACCAAGATTACATCCCAGTTAATCTGTCTAGTAAATGAGAACGTCTGATGATGCATCCTTAAATGAAGCTAAAAAGAGAAAGAAGTAACTTGAATTAGAGTCACAAAATATACAAAATCGAATTAACTAGCTAGCACATGAGAATGAGAAACTGTCAAAAAGAGTAGACATAGCTGAGTAATTGGCATTAGATGTTTATGCATAGAGATTAGCATAGAAGATCAAAGTATATTATCCATATATAAAACTATAGAAAGAACAAAAATAAAATCAATTATCTACTGTTGACCCTACTAAATATTAAAAAACTTAGTATGAAAGAATGCATTTGAAATAAATGAAACAAGATATCAAAGAAATGAAGAAATCTGATGCTTAAGTAATGAAATAATCACTACGATATGATTTAATGAGAACCAACGAAGAGAAAGCATAATATAATAAAAGTTTAAAATTGAAAGCAGCTTTAAAGAAAGAAGAAGAAAAACTATCTTAAGCTTTGATTCAGGAGAAACTTTATGAAAAGTAACAAAAGGTAAGATTAGAATAAGAAAGAGAAAAATAAAAGATTTTAATGGAAAATGAGCAATATGAGATGTTTATAAAATAATTAGAAGCTAATGAAATTAAATTAGTAGAGAAATTATAAGAAACATAACAAAGAGAATAAGCTGTTAAAGAAAAGTTGATGGCAGCAACTAGATTAGCACCTGAAGAATTCGATAAAACTTATTTAGGAGGGTAATCAATAGTTGAAGAAAAACATGCTGTATTATATAATATATAATATTAGGAAACTGGAGAGGAAGAAAAAAAAAATGAAAAAGAGGAAGAAGAAGAATAAAAAGAAAAAGAATAGGAAAAATCTGGAGAAGATGGAGGTCAGTAAGGAACATAAACTGATTGAACTGATTTATAAATGTTAAGAATCAGTAAATATATAAATTACAAATACTATCCGTCTTGATTTTTAAATAAAATTAATAACTATGGATAAGTCAACTCATTCAAATATGAGACCAGCTAGTGGTAATAAAGATAAGCATGAATAAGTTAATAAAGATCAAGTAATAGGATAATTAGAATCAATATTAATGGATAGAATCAAGAATATGTTGAAAGATGTAGAAGTAAGTTAACTGTTATTAATTAGATTGAATAAGAAAGATAATTAAAACAAAAATAAGATTAAGGGAAAGAAGATTAAGTGGCTGTTAATTTATGGATAAAAATAAAAGAATGGGCAACAGAAACAACATTTAGTAATACTTTATTTGAATTATTAATAGAAAAGTTAGGAAATACAATCTCTGCTTGTGACAAAATTCCATAGTAAGCTAGAGCTATTTATGGAAAGGCATTTTAAGATTAGCATAATCTGTTTTTCTCTTTAGAATAAGATAAGACTAAGGCCAAGATAAAATTAAACAATTATTTTCAAACATTAGCTAAATCAACATCAACAAATTTAATGGCTGTTTCATAAGCATTAACAAGACTAACTTAAGCAGGATGTTGTGGGAAGGGAGAAGCTTTAAGGAATTTCGAAAATGAGTTTAGAAAAATAGAATTAGACTTTATTTAATGGAGAGCATTACCTTAATTAGATAATAATAATGTAGAAGTATTCGTTGTTAGAAATACCTTAAACTTAGATGATTATAGAAACTTCCTATTGAAATCATTAAAAGAATATTTCCCAAGTGTTACAGGTGAAACTAAGATTATAGAGAAGCCTGTTGATAAAATTGTTTATGTTGATAAACCAGTTGAAAAGATTGTTTATGTTGATAAACCAGTTGAAAAAATTGTTTATGTAGATAAACCAGTGGAAAGAAAGGTAGTTGAATATGTTGAAAAAATTAAAGAAGTTCCAGTTTATAAAGATTAACCTGTATAGGATGATAGAATTAAATTAGCTCATGAATGGTTATATGGAATTGGAAGATCTTAAAATGTTACAGAAGCATTAAATATTTATTATGAATTAGCTGAAGTTTAATAGGATGTTACAGCATATAATATAATTGCTTAAATTTTTTGGGAAGGTAAATTTTTCCCAAAAGATTTGAATAAAGCATATACATATTGGGAAAAGAGTGCTGCTTAATAGAATCCTGAAGGCCTTTATAGAATAGGTAGATTATTGCTGGATAGGAGAATTGATGGCTCTTAATTGTCATAGGGAAGACTGTAGACCAGAGATGAAGAATTAGGAGAAGCAGTTGTTTTTTTTTAATAAGCTTGTGAATAAGGACATTTGGATGCTTTAGTTGATTTAGGAGAGATTTTCGAACTTGGTTTACCTTCAGATGACAAACCAGATACAAGTAATATTTTATTCAATAAATTAGTGATATAAGAACCATAATTAGAATAAGCTGAATTCTATTATTAATAAGGAAAAAAGGTTCGATATCCAAGAGCAATCAATGCATTAGGAATGTTTTATTTAAATCATCCAGATTATTAAGAAAAAATAGCTGGAAATAATGCAAGAAAAGCAATTAAATATTTTGAAATGGCAAGAGAATTAGGTTATGCAAATTCTTTATATTGGTTGGGTTAATGTTATGAATTTGGTTATGGAGTAATAATTAATGTAGAATAAGCTAAAAGTTATTATAAAGAAGGAGCAATGAAAAATGATTCACTTTGTAGATAACATTATATGCATTTTATAATGAGAGATAGTAGTAATTCAGGAAAATAAGAAGATTATTTATTTTGTCATCAATATCTTATTCAAATAATGATATAAAATCCTGAATTAACTGATGTTTATTTCTATCTTGGACATTTATATGAGTGTGGATTCGGAGTTTAAAAAGATCCTTAAAATGCAATTCATTATTATTTCAAAGGTGCAAAATTAAAGAATGCTTCATGTATGACTAAATTAGGTGATTGTTATCATTGTGGTTTTGGTGTTCCCTAAAATTAAAGAGAAGCATTAAAATATTATTAAGAAGCTGCTGCATTAAAAGATTCAGAAGCACTGATTTGTATGGGTCTTATTTATGAATAAGGATATGAAGGTGTAGCTATAGATTAAGCTAAAGCATTTAATGCCTATGAAGAAGCAGCAAAATTAAAGAATCCAAAAGCAGATTTACATTTAGGATTAATGTATGAAGCTGGAAAATATGTAAAAAAAGACATAAATTATGCAATATAAAGATATTAAAAAGCAGCTTAAATGGGATGTTAAGAAGCAAGAGAATTATTATAAAAGAAATAAATACCTATGCTTTATGATGATTCAGTAGGTTAAAATTAAGAAGGAGAAAATGGTAATTTATATAAATATAATTTAAGATTATCATGCTGCAAACAGAAATGCTATAATGCTTAATGAAGTTATTCCAATGATTTAAAATCCATTAATAGTATAATAAGGAAAGAAAAATAATTAATCTATCATTGCCTACAAATCATAACGTTAAGAAATGGGTGAAGGAAAGATGATAAGTGTTCTTGCATAATAGGGTTCAACTTAGTAAAATTTTGTCTAGAGTCAATTCTAGAGACCAGGATAATAATACCATTGATATTAATTATATAGTTAAAAACCAGTGATTCTTTATTTATTAAATAAGTAAATTTCTTCATGATTAACAAAAGTAATATCATTAATTTCTTATATTGAAATATCGCAGAATCTTAATTAAACAATATACTTTAAACATAATATAAATGTAGGAACTTGAAGAGTTTTTAGAATAATAAAGAGAAATCAATCTTAGATTGTTACAGGAAATGCTATCATAATAGAGTCTTGTCTTGCATAATCTTCATGTTGGATTAGATTCTTTAAAGAAATGTGTAGAATCAATACCAGAAAGAATACATACAAAATAATGTATTCAGTCTAGAGTTACAATTGCAAGAAAGATGTATATATTAAGTGATTTTAGGCAACATGAAAACATTCTATAACAATTTGGAAAGAAATTTTATACAGCAACATTGAATTTTGAAGGATAGATTAAAGAAATTTATAGAGAAAGAGTATTTAGTTTACCTGTTACTATAAGAGATATAAGTGGAAAAATAATTGATGATGAAGACTGTCCAATTTATGTAAGGATGTAAGAATAATGCATATTTAAAAAGATACACGACTGAGAAATTGCCAAAAGAGGTTTCAACTAATATTAAGGGAAAACCAATTATTAGAGGTGAAGTATAAACTATAATTAAAGGAAAAGGAGAATTTTCATAAATAGCAATAACTGAGGTATTTAATTTGTAAATTTGTTAGGTTTCCTCTCATTTTCCATCAGGAAAATTCATAATTGCCATTTTGTCAGAAAAAACACATATCAAACCCCTAATTTTAGATAATATTGTAGTAAAAGCTAAAAAGCTCATAAAATGATATATATTTTTAAGATTTAAAAATTTAAATAATATCATCAATATTTAAAGATATAAGAATGTTTTTTCATAAACATTTCGAAATCTATATTAATTATTCTAAGATTATAAAAAATAAAATTAATGTTCAACCATTAATGACAGTTTCTAAAGAATGCTTCTTTTCTTAATAACTTCCATTCAATATCTTTCCTATATATATCAAAATAATATATTTTATGTAAAAATTTTAATAGTTGATAATAAAGCAAAACTAAATTGTGTTAAACAAAGTCAACTAAAAGTTAATACTTATTTTTCAATTCTTAATAACACTGATTTGGAATTATATTGCTTTATAAATATTGGCAGAAGAAAGTGGAGAAACATTGCGATTTTAGGTAATATATTACTTCAGTTTACCGACATTGAGCCTATTTTTTGAGATTTAGCAATTCATCATTCAAGCAATAACTCTTATATTTTCTTTAAGTTACCTTATTGCTGTTTTATTTGCAGGGGAAATGAAATCATCAGTATAATTAGTTAAGTTTTTCTGGTTAGCTTATCCGAATGCTGTCTAATTGGTGATCATACATAATAGTGCATATGCCATATTTTTAGATAATGCTAACTTTATATTAGCTATATTGAACATAATATTAGCAGTATTTATTAGTTAATTAGTATCTCTATACTCATTTCACTAAAATAATTCTTAAATATTATTAAGAAGTTACATAGAGAGAAGTACTATTCCATTTGCCTATTCTATGCTTGCCTTTATAGCTGGTATTGCATTCAAAAGCAATTTCCTTGCTTATGTGTATTTAGGTGCGTAATTAGGTTTTGATTTATATTTTGGACCACTCTATTACATTATTCCACATATGTAGTTTATTAAACTAGCAACAACAAAAATCACTGTTCTATTATCAATGTTAAGAGTACCAGTAGTTGGATTTTCTATATTTTATGGAGGAAATGAAATATTTTATTTTGCATTTTTCTTCATACCTATTATGATAAAGTTACACTTAATTCTATGGGATTAGAGATTTATAGCACTGATTTACAGTAGAAACATGTTTTTTTAATTTGTTTGCATTGATAAATATAGAGAAAATAACCCAATGGCGGAAACATATTTAGCTTATTTTTTTGAAATAATCACATATAAGGCTCCATTCAATAGGATCCTTATGTTAAGTTTATTTTGTAATCATGTAAACTTATGTAAAAATTTAAAATGTTTTTGTTAAAATAAATAGTTTTATGAAAATGTGTAGGTAACATCAAATTTAGCAATCGATTTGATACCCATAAAATAATAAATTAATTATGTAATAGGTGAAGGAGAAATCACCTTATGTTATAAATAATTAATTTTACTGTTTTTCACTAACTTTATAAAAAATTCAAGATTTACACCAATTCAAGAAACATTGATCTTAGAATTAAGTTTATTTGAGGTTGATTCCTTTAAACATAGATTATTTCAAAGTAAAATAAGATTTTAACGCTTAACAATAAATTATCCAAAATATCATCCTCTATTTATTTAGAGGATTGCTACAAAAAAATTAATAACAGAATAACTATAATAATTCATTGGAAATTAATAAACTCTACTTTTAGATGTTGCTAATGCTTTAAAATATTTTCAACTTTTTGATGATATTAACATAAATATGTATTAAATTACAAAAGAAAAGTTAGTTATCTTGTAAATTATAAATAGTAATTACTAAAATTCTCAACCATTTCTCTTAAATTAAGAAGTTGCCAAATATCTCATAAACTGTAATAATTTAGAATTTTAAATTAAAGAATTAGTAACAATGAATGGTAAAGCAGAGGAGGTAAGAGATTTATAGAATGATTTTTATTCCTTAATTAAAATTGATTACAATAGACATAATGTTTATAAAAAAACATTGATGCCATTCATCAATGTTAATCCAACTGCATATGTTATGTGTTAACATGATACATAATTGAAAATAATTGAATATTCTAGCAATTTTATACCCATGATCAATTTAAGTGCTTAAGTAAAAGGACTGGAAATCGAAACTATTGTTCCTGCTCCTCTATAGAATTATCATAGAGTAGCAGTAGCATCTATGATAGAAACAGGAAAAACAAAATTAGTTAATTAAGGACAATATTAACTTATAGTAAAATCAGAAAAATATATTTTAGAAGTTGATGCTTTGTTAAGATTTGATTATCGTGATCAAAATGCTTTAAAATTCATAGGATTTATGTAATAGAGAGATAAAGATAGTATGTTAATACTTGCATCAGAATAAGGAAAAGTTGATTCTTATTCTCGTTCAACTGGCACATTATTACATATGAATTAAATAGATTTATCTGTACTTAATTACTTTTATTTATCCCCTAGTCTGGTTTCTTTAAAAGATTAATTTGAATTTGATGGATTTATTATGTTGCCTAGAAAAAATTCAAAAAAAGATATGCTATCACATTATCGACATTATATAAGTTATCCTGATGAATGTTTTGTTTTTTTAGTGAATGCAGAACATAAAACTACAACATATACTGCAGCTAAAATTCATTGTTTAAAAATCAATTCATTTTATTAATTAAAAGAATCAGATTTCAAAGTTATTGCCCTTGACCTTATGATTAGATAAATTATGATTCTGAAAAAAATTAATAAATCATAATATGCCTTATAACCAGACACAGTTCGTAAGATTGAAACATTTCGGAAAACTTTAAGAATAGTAGCAGCACATTAAACACAGTCTTTAGAAGAAGAAGATCAATATGATTTAGAATAAGGAGATGATTCAGAGAGAAATATCCAGTAAAAATAATCAATCAAATATATTATGCCTGATTTACTTCCTTCTCTAGATTCAGTAAGAACATAATAAGAAAAACTATTAGTTACAATGGATTAATATAAAGATACTTCTTATCCAATATTAGGAAAAGAATTCGATTAACATTAAAAATTAGAGACAATAGATTTTGGATCTAAAAGTGAATAAGAAACAATTAGTAAATAAATTAGAAATACTCATAAAATGATAGAAATTGAATTAGAAGCTTCTGAAGATTAAAATATAGAAGAGTAGTTTTAAATAATATAAAAATGTGTAAAATAGCAAAGAACAAGAGCAGAATTAATTGAAATGAAAAATTAAAGAAAAAATGGAAATATTAAAGCAAGTACTTGGCATGGAAGTGGGTAATTGTAATAATAAAAATAATTAATTGTTGCAATGGTAAATGCCTTTTAATCAACTGAATTTAATCTGTTAATTTATTTAAAAAGTGTTTCTCCTTTATTAATGGCTATAAATATAGCATTTATAATAGGATTTATACTTAATAGTATTTTAGAATTAGAGGGAATATAAATGGATTCAAATAATAAAACATATCCCTTAATTCTCCTTTCAGATCTTAATTTAGTTTTACTTGGATTATAATTAGGAGATTGGGATGAATCTTCTTTTGATGTTGCTTAATCATTTATAAATACAGGCGGTGATTAATATCATAATATGAGTGTGTATGTAAATGATATAGAAATGGACTATCATTTATTTCTTTAAGATTTAGACGAAGAAACGATAACATTAGTAGAAAATGGAGTTGAAATCGTTTATAAATCTAAATATTTCTTTAAGAATTATATGATATTTAAATTAAGAACAATTTAAGAAAGTACAATAGATTTATGGGGAAGTGAATCTTAATTTTTATTTACTAATTATCCTTTAATAGCCACAAGATTGTGGGATTTAAAAAATAAAACCACTGATGATGTTGTTTAAAGAATGGATGAATTAACTTAGAAATCAAATCTATTACTAATATTCTCGATTTTAAGCAATTTTTTTGTTGCTTGCTTTTATGGTTGGCTTATTCTCAAAATATATTAATGGAGAAATAAATTATATTCTACCCTCTTCCTCTTTAATAATATATAATCTTTAATAATTTCACTAGCTTAAAAGATAGATTAGGATTTTAATGAAATTAAAACAACCAATGGAAAAAATGAAGAAAAAAATAAAAATCTTCAACAGTTTTAGAGAGTCATTGGACTTATTATTTTACTTACTCTATTAATTCTCTCACTTGGATTTTATATTCCTTTATTTCTGTATATTGATTCTATTAACACTGAAACACTAAATGTTAATTAATTATTAACTGATGTTGCAATGATGTAACTTAAAGAATCTATTACACTTAATTGGTATTTTGTAAATTCTACTAACAATGAATATGGTGTAGAACTAATTAAAAATACTTCAATTATAGCTCAAGTGATTTAAGAAAGCGCTCAATCCGAATAATTAGTACTCTATGTACTTCCATTTGACAGTTCATATAATTATTTCCCTCAAATTCAACAATATTCAACAACTCCATTATGTAATTGTTCTTTGCTTAATGGATAATTGCAAAATGGTTACAATGGATTTTACTAATATGTAATATAACATTTAACTGACTCAAATCAGTTGATTGATATTATGCAAGCCTATTAAATAGTAGTAGATTATCAAATATCAACAAAGAGTATTTACGATGACTTAATGCAAGTAAGATTAGCCAATACAGTTTACAATATGAAGTTAATTTTAATTTTAGGAGTAATTTCAATTGCTATTTTGTAATCAATCCTCCTTACATGCGTATATTATCATCAATAAAATATTGTACGGACAGCCAAATGGATACTTCATTTATTTCCACCTCAACTTCTTGCAACAAATAAATACACTCTTTAATTATTACTGTAATATGGTATAAAATGATAATATATATCAATTAAATATTATAAAAATGCGCTCAAAAAAAAAAGAAAAATCGCTTCTAAAAGACTTAGATGCAATAAAGCAACTTAAAAATGAAAGTTTCGATCTTAAAGACTTAGAAGATAAAATGTCTAATCTAATATTAAGAGCATCGTAATATTATTAAGATTAATTGGATAATAATATGGCTTAATTTTATTATGAATATGGAAGTATTCTAGTTCAAATTTTGGAATAATCTTAAGAATCTCCTGAGAATTCCCTTAACTGTGTAGAAATTTCACGTAATGATAGAGAATTAAAAAATACATAATTAGCATTTGAGAATCTGGAAGCTGCAAGAACTATCATACGAAATAAATTAGATAAACAAAATATTGAAATGAGTCGTCTATAAGAATAATTATAATGTAATCTATTATTAATCCTAGAAATTAGACAAAAAATAAGTGAAACAGAACTAGAAATGAGCTTGGTTCTAATACGGATTGGAGACCTTCAAACTTGGAGAGAAGTATACAAGGATGGGCTTTTAAATTTTACTGCAGCACTTGAATTACTAAAAAATACTGAAAATTATAAAGAATTGAGTGCAACTCATTTCAAAATTGGGAATGCATTATTATTATAAAATGATAAAGAATGCGAAAAAACTGCAATTCCTCACTTAGAATTATCATTTCGATATTGCTACAAATAGTTATACAATCATGAATGTCTACTCGATTTAAGCGAAAAAAAGATATCATGTATACAATTGGATAATCCACTCCTTAAAATGTTATTGGAGAAAATAGAGGACACATATAGTTAATTGAGGGAAGTGAATGCATGTGCAAAAGAAATAGAAAAATGGAAAAGTAGTGAGCCGATATTAGGTCAGGAGATTCAATATCTAGGAAAGATAAGTAAAGGGAGTACATCTATAAATGGGATTCCTATTAAAAGGAAAATATGAATTCATATCAATTATCTGTTTTCATTTTTAATAAATAAATCTAATGAGTTTAAGTGGGTTCGAAAAACTTGCTAGAAGGGCAAGTGCTTATTGGATGCAATAATTTCATGATCCTTAAACAATAGAGAGAGATGTTTCAACTAATGATGGATCACTTATTCTATAATAATCGATTCTAGATATTTCAGCCTAAAAAGCGTCATAATATTTGTTTCCAGAAATTTAAGCTTGCTAAATAGAAGAAAAAATGAATGAAGAACCCGAAGCAGTAAAAATAAAAATAAAACATGAACTGGAAATCGAGAAAGATGAAGACGACTATCCCAGTATTTCTTCATGCTCACAGTGTTAAAAAATAAAAAAACATTAGAGACCAAGAACATCTGCTGGTATTAAATTTTATGGATTTTTTAGGAAAAAAAAGATTTACAAATTTCGAGAATACATTAATATTGTAGTAAATTAATCAAGGGAAAAATTATACTTAAAATGGCAATTCTATTCCAGGTGCTACAAGAAGTTAAATAAGGCATCAAATTTTAAAAAAATTGAAATTATGTGATCGAGTCAATGATTTGCAAGTCGATGGCATATCAAAAACAGTAGTAAAATTAGAGTAGTTACTTGAGTAAATAATTAACAATTATATTAGAGATGAAAATCTAGACAAAAACGCTAAAATATCAGAAGTAAAAGAACTTATTTCAAATTTAGAAGGTCATTTGCACCAAACCAAGCAACTTATCTTATAAAAGTACTTGTATCTGTTTCAATCATGAAGAGTCTATATTATCTTTTAATAAATATATATAAAAAATATCCTTTCTAAATAATCAAAAAAATTCTAGATACACTCTTTTTGTAAAATGATTTATCCTTAGTTTTTAGAAAAAATCTTCCATTTCTGCACCATTTGTGAAAAATTTACTCTCTGAGGACACCTATGATAATTGTTTAAGATAAAGCATATTCATGTTTTAGTTGGCAATATTAAAAATTAACAAATGAATGTTTTTTTTCTCTATTAAACTTTTTAATCTATTAATAGACATTTAATTATAATTGTGAACTCCTTCACTAAAAATACAAACATATCGAATAGTATGTTCATCTTTTTCTTCATCAATATTATCAATATCAATTTTATATTGATTCTAGATTATGTTAAAATGTACCATATTTTCATTCAAACTAACATTATCAAATTATTAATCTTCATATTATTTCAAAGCTTATGTAAAACCTCCTGAAAAAGTTAAACCTACTCTGGGAGAACTAGATCTACATTTAAAATCTAATTAAGAACAACGAAATTCATCCTATTCTATTTATTATTTTATTAAATTTGATTTCAAATGTAATGATAATTATTTATTCTATTCAGGTTTATCTTTTTCAAATAATGACGCTATTGTTAATTCTAAAGCTTAAAATATATTTCCTTATCCTCCAGGTTTAATTAATATTTTTTCAACAGTTGATTCAATTAATTTTTTATATGTTCCTTTTAATTGTAATGGAAATATTTCATGTAGTGATTCATTGAATGCATATAATCCTACAAATGAATCATCATTAAGTTATTGTACAACATATTAACACATAGAATGAGATAGAGTAAATTATTCAGTTGTCATATCTGCTGAATAATCAAGTAAAAATATTAATTCTAATTTTTTTGATTAATTTTACTATTGAAACTTCATCAGACAATCACGATCTACATTACATTTTTTAAATATTTTAGATAAAGTTAATAAAACAAACTTTTGAAACCCTGGATCATAGTATCCTTCAGCCTTTAAAATAGATACAAATTTTAAACAAGCTTCCACATACTCTTCTTTTATAACCAATAATAAAGCCTAAATTATATGATTAATTACTTCCAATCCTGATATTTTTTCTCTCAAAATTTCGAGAGGAATTTCCCTGAAAATATCAACAAAATCTTATAAGTCTAATTATTTTATATTTTTATTTGATTCAAGGCTTCTGAATAAAGTTTCTGCATCCTTTAATTCCTGGTTTGCTTGATCTAACATTCCTGCTCGAATATAACAAAAGGCTTTCTTCGTTGTAATATTAATTTTCATGTATTAAATCGAAAAAGAATCAGGTAAATTTTAAAGATCATCGAAAATATCATTAAATTATTTAACACTTTCATTTAAAAAAGTAGATTATGAATTCTTCATACTATAGTTAAATAAAATACAAGCTAACTGATATTTTCTAAATACAATTTTATGTTCAATAATTTATTACTTTTTGTTAAAATCATCTGTTCCATTTTTTTAACCAATACTCAATTTCTTTGGACTAATTGCATTTTCGACCTTTTCACTGATTTGATCAGAAATTTCCTCCCTTATAGGATTTCTCTCCTCACTGCTTTTCAACCAATTACTATTGTGTCTAGGTGTAGACCTCTAAAAGTTAATTTCAGATTCAATAGAATTTTTCAATTAACCAGCTTCTGTAGTTATTTTTTTTTAAGTAGTTTATCTTCTTACAATTCCATATTATGAACTTTATATCACTTTAGCTTTATTTTCTAAATCCTTCATAACATCTTTCATAACTTTTTCATCCTGTCTTTAAAATTTCTAAAGAACATTATTTTTCAATCTTAAATACAATTTAACTAATTGTTAGTCATCCTAAGCTTATGCTGCCTAATTAGCATAATTTTCCATTTCTTTTAAACTCTGTAAATCTTAATTTGCTATTAATACTGATTCCTCTTACTCATTCATAGCCTCTAAATATCGTTAGTTTCTCATATGAATTTTAGCAATATTATTTGCACAAATACCCACTGCTGGATTATTATTATATTTCTTATAAAATCGTTTAGACATACTTAATATTATTAATGCTTCTGCTTCATCCATATCCTTCGACCCTTATAATAGTTTATTATTAGAATATTTAATACTATTCAAATAATTGATAATAACTTCATAAAATTATCTAATTTCTTTATTATTAAACATTTCCTTATAACTTTCAAGATTAAAATCTTGTATCTCTAAATATTTCATATCAACTTTTGTTAATTTTATTAATTAATTAATAGGTACTTCTAATGACAATGCAATAACTACGCCTTTTCTCCAAAAATATAAAATTAATGCAACATGTAAAGCACAAGCAATTATTAATTAATTCATCAATTAAGTTGTTGCTTATAAATTTTATCCTCCTAATTGAAGATAGTATTACATTGACATTTATTAGAGATATATCATTCCACATTTTTTCAATAAATCTTAAGTTAATGTTATGTTAGGATAGTCAGGGTGTAAAAAATAATAAGATGAAAAGAAAGCTATTCTTTAAACACCCATACCCTCATATGCTAATCTCCATTTTCTCTATTCTATTGGATAACTAACTAATTCATAGAGTTGTTTTGTAATAGCCTCTGTTTAGTTAGGCCAAACTTATAAACTTGCTTCCATAGTACTCTCTACTAATTATCCTTAATTGTTTACCAAATTTACTGTTCCATTTATTATAAAAGCATAATTAATCGGTTCTGATGATCCATAAGTTGGTAAAACTCTTGTTTTTTAGGCATGTAATGCACAAATATTACCTTCTATACCAGTTTTGATTCTCCATACTTCATAATTTAAATTTAATGTTGGATATGAAATTTAATCTGAATATGTATTAATATACTCTAAACAATCATCTACAGCTGTACATTTAAGTATTGAAACATTATACCAGCCAAAAGATTAATTATACACATTACTATAAAATGATATTCCTATTCCATTTTGACAGAGCATATGAAAATGATCAAATACACCATTTTACATATATTTATTTATTAATTTAACTACTGGAGAGTATAGTTAAATAGTTTAGTATTATGAAGGATGATTTCTTTATAATTAAGTTAATGAAGTAACATTGCTATAATTAAATTGCCAATCTATTGATTGAATATCTCCTTAATCTGATGTAAATTTATCAATCTTGCTACTTAAACTTGATATTGCATATAGTGAATTAATTAAAGGCCTATTAGATCGACCATAAAAATATCTCGCAAATCTGACTCTATTCTTTTATAATTTACATTTATACTAATTGAGTTTCATTGTAAATTTCTTGGGATAATTTCTCACTCATTGTTCTTAGGTCATTTCCAAAGTATTATCCTAACATTAAGATTAATTCAAAAAGAAAGTAGAAAAGGGAAAGAAATATTATCATCAGCATCAGTTTAAATCTCAATTTCATATTTTATATATAATAATAAATCATTTGATATCTTATTAGTATTTTACTATGTTTTCTGTGATAGTTTTAAACTCCAAACTCATCTAGTATATATTTATGTAGTACAGTTTCTAATAATTTAGCCAATTCATCAAATTATTTTTCTACTCTCAAAACTTCAGGGTCAGTAGATGGTTCAGTTCTTGGAGCAGGGGGAAGAATATATGGATTTGGATTTTTTTATTGCTTTGAATTACTATTTCCAGAACAAACAGCTCCCATAAATTTTATTAATAATATCATAATTTATCTTCATTTTATATCGTATTCATTTCAATCACTTCTTCATTACGTGTTTTTTAACAGTATTTATATAATAGGAGCAACAGAATTAAAGTTAATAGAATAAATACAGTTAGTAACCACCAAATAAATGGTTATTTATTTGTTTATTGGATTGGTTGTTGGAGTTACTTTTCTAAAGGTTGTTCTTCATTGAGTTAAGAATTCAAATTTTCATTTACATGATATTAGATAGACTTTTTTGGACTCTCAATAACTTTACTTAAATTTAATGTGTGTGAGATGCTATTTGAGTTACTTACTGAAAATTCATCTAATTTATATTCGAAAGAACTGTTAATTCTGCTTTAAACAAAGTAAGATTGAGGAGCCTTCTTTGGATCAGGGTTACTTTGCTTCTTAAAATCTTAATCACACTAATAATGAATTTTATAAATTTCTGATTAATTAAGATTTAATGTTAAACCCTCATTAAATGGGTCCCATATGCCAGTAATATTAGATTTATTGACGATGGTATTATTGGAATTTAAAATGGCCATCTATCCTGAATAACAACCACCAAAATTAAACGTAAATAGACTATCCTAAAATGATACTATTAAATAAGGATAACTTATATCAATAATTGCTAATGCAGCCATTATATTTCTATTAACATTCCCATAATTAGAATATTTTTCAAGTAATGGAGTGTTGTAATAAGTTAAAGGAGGCCAATTTTATAATAAAATAGAAGTTGTTTCCTCATCCCCTAAACTTGATTCTTTTGGTTTTTTATAATTATTGGCTTCTATTAAATAAGTTAATGCTCTAGAATTTTATGAACCTTTAATATATTCTTTTGACTCTCTATTTCCACAATTACTATTTTCCTCCCATCCAGCTGCATAGGCCCAATCTTCATAACCTCCATTTACTGCATATACTTCATCTGTCATCTTACCCAAAGAATATGTATATATTTCAAGTTTATTATTTTAAGCAGCTATATCTCTCATTATTCGACCTATGAGAGCCATAGCATAATCATCTGGAGCTTCTGTTGCTTTACCATTCTTCATATGATTATATGTTCCCCAAGAATATGATATACTCTATGTTTTATTGTATAATTTACATTATCTCCTCCATGAAATGTTATTCCCAGTTAAATTATGAATTTAGAATAAACTTATGCTAATGCTCTAGCTGCATTTGTTTAAAAACATATTCTTCTTGTATTATCAATACTAAAATCTCGATTTGCATCAAAACCTTTCTCTTCTCTCACTTAATGATAATATCCATAAGGATTTGCCATAGGATAAAGAAGAATTCTCCTATAATTAAGAAATTCCAATCGTGTATTATCCTATAAATATAAAGCCAATTCTGTAACAACATTTTATCCAATAACTTCATCACCATGAAATCCTGCTAAAATGAGAACTGTAGGTAAATCATTAGATACTTATTAATTTACAAATTCAGCATAAAAAAACTAACATTCCTCACCACCACAATCCAATTCACGAGTATTCTCTATTCCTTTAAGTGGATAATGAAGTGTAAATTTATCACTATGTTTTTATGCTAATTCATCAAATATGTTAACTATCTCTTTATAAGTATAGTATTTATAGCAGATACAAAAAGAGAATAGTATTGGTAATATAATATTCATTATTTATTTATTAACTCAAAATCCAATTCTATTTATGATAGAATGTAAAAATTAACTTGTTGAATATATTCCACCTATTACTGCTAATATAATAATCAACAATTATGACCAAGTATATATTTTACTTGTATAAATTGTGATTAATGGATCAAATTCATATTTAAATACTATTTGTGGTAATCTTTCACTTGAAGGCAATCTAGCTAACAAATAATATTAAATATTACTTTTATTCATATGCTGTGAATGAAAATAAATCTGCTTCTGTAAACAGTGTTTCATATCTTGTTTCTACTAATTTCAAATAATATTGTGTGTCTTATTCAGGAGGAAGTTCATGGAATGTTTTATCAAGGGGTACTGTAGTCTTTAAATATGATCCATAACTTGAAACACTCTTCTAAGGTGTGAATTCTAAGTGATGAATAGTATGAGACAATGAATATTCTCCTTAAAGTAACTAACATATTATAAATAGTATTACAGCTGCAGCTTCTCCTTTACCATGAAAACTAATGTGAAAGTTTCCTGGTATCTCTTTAATATAAAAATGACCGAAAAATTAACAAGATTCCCCATATGTGAATGCCATAGCAGTTAAATCATTCATTGTTATATATTATGATGATCTTCTTTCTTCTCCAAATTCTTCTGTGAATAACAATCTTCCATTTTTTTAAATATATGAGTATTTACATTACTCAATTGTTTCCCTTTTTGGAAGTGGCCAATCTCTACTTGTATATGCAAGTAAAACATCTTAACATGTTATGCATTTTTAACCTTCATATAATTATGCACCATAACAATCATTAACTTCTTTTTAATAATTCCATCTAAAGAGAGATTTCTCAAATTATTTAACACTTTCTGCATAAACACTGTCAACAAATTAACCATTTCTCATTCTTAATTTATGAATGGTATATTCCATGTCTTCAAGATGTGTACCTGTAATATCTTATTAATCTAAAGATAAAGCAAAGCATGTTGTATTATGTATAGTAATATTTAAATTTACACGTATTCTTTCATCTAGATTAAAATTATCAATCATTGTGTTAACTTCTAGTTCAAATGATCTGAAAATCTCCTAAATAATGAGTAGGAAAATTAATAATATAGTGGCAAGACTCAATAATCCCCCACATGATGTTTTTAATACCTCACCCTAATATTTGGGAAACAAATTAATTTGCTACATAAATATAATTAATGATTGAAGAAGAATTTAGACCAGAAGAAAAGCAATCTCTCAAAAAGAAATTCAAAATAAGGAAAACTCTAGCATCTATGATTAGGTAAAGAGGATATTTCCATCCTCAATAATAATTGAATGAAAATGAAACATGGGAAGAATTTGAAGCCAAATATCGCTCTGATAATGTACCAGGAGAATATATATTTTTTAAAGTAATTCCAATCTAATTTTAGAATGGTGATGATTCAAAAAGATTATTAATAAGATTTTATACTAAATAAGGTCCCTTAACCCTAGATGATGCTAAAAAAACAATGAATGATGTTTAGAGATATTAAGTGAATACTATAATTATGGTATTTCCAAGTGACCCCTATGCTGCTAAACCTATTATGGTAGATAAAAAAGCAAGACTATGGATTGAATAAGTGAATTCCATAGGATAAGAATATTCATTCGAATTATTTGGTGAAGATGATTTAGTATATGATGTAACTAAACATGAACTTGTACCATAACATATCATTTTAAGTACAGAAGAAAAAAAGGTAATTATTATTTCTTCAATTAGCAACTCCTTGTAAAATATAGAGTTAATGAAAATTAATTGCCAAGAATACTTTAAACAGACCCAATAAGTAAATTTTTAGGATTGCATCATGGAGATGTTGTAAAAATAATTAGAAAGAGTGAAACAGCAGGTCTTTATGTGACATACAGAATAGTTATGTGATATTTAATCAAGTTATCATTTTAAGACCATATGTACAAATTTCGATGATTCTTCATTAAATCTGACATGTTTTTATGATACATTTTCACTAGAACTCGAACTATGCAGAGATCCTCTACTTCTCAATATTCCTTTTTTTTCTATTGATTCCCTTGAAATATTCAATTAACTAGGGTTATTATGAAAGGAGGTATTCCTTGGACAATTAAATTATGATTCTTTTTGAACTTATTTAATGTTTCTATGTTTAAGCCGCAATGCTGAACCAATCTCATAATCTAATTATTCATCTTTATCTAATATGGAAGATTGAAAACGAGGTTATATTTTATCAACATCTGCTTTTGTCCTTACATTTAGATTTCCTAATCTTTCATAATTGGTTCTTAAAGGGGAATCATTTTATTAAATTTCTAAATCCCAATCAGACATTATTTATTAAAATATTAGCAAAGCTCTAATATTTGAAGTACTTTTCCAAATAAACTGTTTCTTAAAAACATCAAATAGATAGAAATAGAATAAGTATAATTTATAAACTCAAATAGTTTAAATAGAATAAGTATAATAAATTACAATAAAAATGTATATCTCTATGAACATTGGTAGGTCTATAACTGAGGAACCTGACCTCAAAAATAGATTATTGTACAAAACTCTTGAATTAGAACTGAAATGTAATATAATTAATTTATTTAGATGGTGGAGGTTTATAGGTTGTAAAAAATAGCTTTAATGAAACTGAGAATGCTGAAAAATTCGATTAAAGAAAGAGATATCCTTTGATTCCAAAAGATATTGCATCAGGAACTCTTAGGGAGGATAAGGATTATACTTTACACAAAACTAAACAAATGGGATTGACTCAAAAATTCTAATAAACAATGAACATTACATAAAGAATCCTTGATGAAGAAAATATAAATGATCATGGACATAATGGTTTGTTGAGTTCTCTGATAATGGAACATTAAAAAAAACATGAATACTTTGAATAATTGAAGAGTGAAATCTCTGATAATAATTTAGATAATCCAAAACCTGTTGAAATCAAAACATTCAATAATCTTAAGTTGATGGTTTGTATCACTATGTACAAGGAACCCCTAACATAATTATAAAAATCTATTGATGGAGTTGTGTAATCATTGGACGCTTTTCTTGGTCAGGGAATAGCTCCTCACTAGGTAGCTATCACTGTATTTTTTGATGGAATAGAAAACATTCATAATGTTATTGATGAGAATGGTTCTTCTTTTCATGATAACATTATATGTATATAATTATATTATATTAGCTTATTTTAAAGGACATTTAGATGATGAATATGGAATTAAAGGAAAGAAAACACTTGATTATTAGTATTGGGAATATAAGAAACATAAAAAAAGAATGCATGATTATTCTCCTCAAAATATAATCAATATGTAAAGAAATAGAGAACTTTTACTAAAAAAATACAAAAAATATAAAGCTAGCCTTTTACCAACAATGAAAGCAAACAAAAATGGTATATGGATGCCATAAGATGAATGGATTGAAAGTCATATTATTGAAGCCATGATTCATTAATATCACTTATCTAAAAAATACATTGATGATAGATTAAACTCAGCATGGGTATATTAAGGTAGACATATTCATAAAGGATGTACAATGCCTATATTTTATGTATTTAAATTTACTAATGGATCTAAATTATCATCTCATTTATGGTTTTTTAAAGGATTTTGTTAGGAACTATAACCAGATTATTGTTTATTAATGGATTGTGGTGCAATACCAGGAAAAGATAGTATTTTTAAATTAATTATGGCTATGGAAGCAGATCCTAAATTAGGGGGTGTATGTGGAAATATGAGAATTGAAGAAGAAAAAGAAAGTGATAAACAAAATTAACCAATGGATATTTTAAGTAGAGTACTAAATTAGAATTTCTTTTCTATTTAAAAATGTTAATCATGTGAATATGATATTGGACACTTATTAGACAAATAATATGAATCATCATTGAATTATATTCATGTACTTCCAGGTGCATTTTCAGCTTATAGATATTTAGCTTTTACATAACAATATGTTGAAAATTCAAAAGATTTAGAAAAAATTAAGTCAGCATTACATAAATGGTAAGAAAATATTTCAGATTATGAATCATAACAATAAAGTTAATTTTTATTACATAATAATGTTATATAATAAGAAAATATTTTAGATACATATTTAAGATAAGTTTTGGATAAAAATTATGAATATGGTAGTATAAAAGAAGCTAATATGTTTTTAGCTGAGGATAGAGTATTGTGTTAATTATTATTTTGTAATAATTATTATTTAAGATATATACCAGATGCTTTAGTATATGTGGATGCATGTTTATCATTAGTTGATTTATTATTTTAAAGAAGAAGATGGATTAATGGAAGTTGGTTTGCTTTAGAATATGTAGCTGATACATATCATGATAAATTATAAAATTGTAAACACTCTAATTGGGATAAAATGCTTTTTAGATTCAGTATTGTATTAGCCAGAATTGGTTAATTGTAATAGTATTTCTTTTAAACATTTTAAATTGTGTGGCTATTTATGATTCTACAAGTTGCTATAGGAGACAACACAGAGAAATCAAACAATCTTACTACAGAAACTGCAGGCAATATAATTGTTTCTGCAGTAATTGCTCTCTATATATTTCTTATTATGACTCTAATATATTTATCAATTACTTATAATGCATCAATACTCAATAATGTAAAAGGAAATAATGAAAAAGATAAGTAATAAAAATAAGAATAAATAAAAACATATTACTATTCTAAATATTATGGAATATCTACAGTATTGGGACTAATTAGTTTGGCTACTGTGGCATATACATTTTATTTATTAATAGATTAGATTATCATAAATCAATATTTCACATAATTTATTAGTGCTCCTAATGTACCTTAATCATATTATTACTTATTTTTAGTGATAAGTTGTGGAATTTTAGCATCTCCTTTTCTTTTAGCCCTTTTCACTTCTCCAACTTCAGTTTTTAGTGTTGGAGTAAATAGCATACATTATTTTTATTATTAACCAACATACACTCATTTGTTTATTACATATGCATTTTGTAGAATTGATGATTTATCTTGGGGAACAAAAGGTTTAACTGAAGATAATGAATAAAGAAAACTTAATACAGACAAATAATACAAAAAGTTTTTATTTATAACAAAATGGATTGTTTCAAATTGTCTTGCATCTGGAATTTTAATATTATTCCTTAGAATGAAAGTATTTTTACTTCCTTAATGTCTAATTTTAATAGTTTCAGTAATCCTTACAGTTATTAGTATTTTAAAAGGACTCTTAGCAATAATTTATCATTGTAAATTTTATTTACCTGGGGGATATAAAGGTAAAAGAGATAAGTATATAAATTTATATATTCTAGAATTATAACCAAGAAATAAAATGAATCAACATTAAGTAGAGGAAAAGAGTATAATTCAAAATTAACAATGTATTTTAGTGCAAAATCTAGTAATTGATAATTAATTCATTTTAATTCATTAATTTTATTTTCAACATCGCAATCTTCAGAATTATCTGAAGCCTCTGATTTCTTAGAATCAAAACTATCTTGCATTGGTGTTTTATGTGCTGGTGTATCATCCATAGGATTAATAAGAATATTTGATGGATTAGAAGATATATTCTCACTTTTCCTTTCACTCCTTCTATTACTATTTATTTCTCTTGCAGATCTAAAATTTATATTTCCTTTAAGATTCTTTATTTAACTTACTCTACTCTCTCGTTTTATATTACCATAACTTTGCAGTCTCGAATGCATACTATTTAAACTTTCTAATCTTGATTCTTCCAGCATTGGCGATTTAATGATTCTTTATTTTT
This sequence comes from Paramecium caudatum, assembly GCA_000715435.1. NCBI lineage: Eukaryota > Ciliophora > Oligohymenophorea > Peniculida > Parameciidae > Paramecium > Paramecium caudatum. The sequence goes on along the minus strand of JMSD01000066.1, from coordinate 191,999 downwards.
CTTTATAAGAATGTATTATATAATTTAATTCGATTGACTTTTTTTATTCTAAATTTTTCTCAATTTTCATAATCTATATTAATAAAAAAGAATACTCTTTATCTAGATTTTAATCTTTTCATTCTTTATTCTAAATGCAAATCTAATTCTTCTGATAATGCAGTATACAAACTCATTAAGTTTGAAGTTAACTCATCATATAATTATTATGATTATTCCAAATAGTCAAGCACCTTCTCATTATTTTTGTACAATTATTCGAGTCTGTTTTCCATAAACTGTAATTCTCTTAAATTTAATTAATCTGAAGTAGCTTCAGTATCATTTTTTGTCTCAAATTTTGATTTTACCCTTTCAATTTCCAATGTTTCATCTTAGTCTTTTAATGTTCTAAATAGATTAATTCCCATAATTGCTACTGGCAATGAAATTGTAGTTGTTCCTAAAATGGCAGCAATACTGGCAACAAATTTTCCCTATATTGTATGAGGTATCAAATCTCCATAACCAACAGTCGTCATTGTAACAACACACCACCAAATAGCATCTGGTATAGATGCAATAGAATCTTAATATATTTCATGTTATTCGCATTCTAAATAATATATTATTGTAGAAAAAAACAAAACCATCATGATGAAAACAATGATCAAAATGAGCATATCTTTAATTGAGTTCTTGACCGTTTCTGCCTTTATTAAATCGTTAAATTACCAACATTAGCATTTCTTTCATAAACCTGGATATTTTAAATAGACGAAACACTCTAGTAAATCTGATCAGTCGCAAAATTCTTAACTATTTGAATGATGTGTGATCCAGAGCCAAATTCAAAATGAAAGGTAATAAAGCCATAAGATCTACTAAATTCATAGGGGATAATACAAATTATACAAGTGTTTTATCAAATGCAGTGCAAGAGATAAAACGTAAAACTAAGTTAAAATAAGAATTACAATACTCCATTCCAAAAAAGCAAAATAAATATGTTTCTATTACTGAGCTTATTAGATTATATTCTTAATTAGATGTTTCCAGTATTGAATCTACAATTAGAGTTATGCATGATAATATTATACTGAATAGCATGCCAATTTGCATTATTTTTGCTAACCAAGAACTCGAAGGGTCTTCCAAAAACAAAAATACATGCTATTAATATTCCTTAAACACAATTAAGCATTTGTCGATCCACTTCTTATTCATTAATTTTCTTTTCAAAGAGAAATCTTCAGTTTTCAATTTCTTGATGTTGCTTCTATAGATGGATGTGGTTTTTGTTCTTTAATTTGAAAATTCTTTTTTTTTACTTAATTTAGAGGGATCTGAGCTTTATGATGAATTTGAGTTTTTCATAATTAAATAATGGAAAGTAGAAATCTAACTGAGTTACATCATTATTCTACTAAAGAAGGGACAAATCGATATTCAATTTAGAGAGTTGTTTATCCATAGAATATATATGCAAGTAGTTTAGTATAAGAGGAAACACTTTCATAAAATAGAGATTCTACAGATGATGAAACATGTATTGAAGGAGAATGTTTTGTATATATTGCAGGGTTTTAAATATTCACTATTGAAATCAAATAGCCGGATTTCTTTCATTAATAACTCTGCATAGATTTGTCAAAAAATCAACATCCTTTAGAATGCTTAACTGCTTTTCCTTTACCTTAGGGATTTTAAAACTCATAACATATTTTACCATTAAGCACTGGTATACTTGTTTTAAGGAATGTCAATAACACATAACAACTCAATTTATATGACGATATCTCTAAAGAAATCAACATTGAATTTGCAATACCAAAAAGAATAATTTGGATGAATTCAAGAAATTTATAAGACAAAGTAATACTTATATTTGGGTTTAATGATTCAGCTGTAGGTGTATATTATATAGAATTTGTCAAAAAAGGGGTATCGTAAATAAAATTCATTAAGGAATTCTAGTATGAACAATTGATCATTTTTAATGACATATTTACTCATAATTCAGTATTTCATATTGCATTGACATCCTACAATGGAGTTATTTCAATGTTTCATGTTGATTTAGAATATCATATAATTGATCATCATGTACATAGTATTAGTAGAATAACATCTCCACCTAAATTTTATCTTCATTAAAATACAGTTCATTTGATGGTGCCAATTCAAAATGGTTAAATGTTACAATATGTCAATACTCAAAATAATGGATTACAGAATTACAATATAATAAAGTACTAAAATAACAATAAATCGATGATAACTGCATTTGATATAGAACCAAAGAAGAGTGATTCAAGATTTGAGTAATGTGATGAATTTGAAGTATGTATTATACATTTTGATGGAACTTTAAGTTTATATGATTTTATAGAAAACAACTTATATATTGAAATATCTAAGCAACTTAATGGGTCTAGGTTCTATATTTCAAACATGTAATTACAATTTAAATAATTTATTTTAATGGGATCTGATGATGACATTGAAATATATTAAATGTCTTTTTATCATATAAATTGATGTATATAAATATATTAGGTTAAAATAATTAGTTTATGGCCATTTAATATATATATCGAAAATAATCATAATTCAATATATTCTTATATATATTTAAAAATGAAGGATATTTCTTTCTTCATATATAAATTCAATTGCGGGACGCAGTATTAATGGTAATACGTCAGTCTCCTAATCTGAAAGTGAAGGATCAATCCCTTCCGTCCTGCTTTTTTTTATAAATAAAATTATGTAAATTTAAAAGACAAAATAAAAAAGATTGTCTCATGTCATTTTTCTGTTAATTCTCTATATCCTTTCCAATCATTTGGTGCTTTTCCTCCTGAGGAATGAATAACTTCTAATAATGTATTTGATGGTCCATCTTTATGTTCAGGTATCATAGTCTACTATAGTATAAAAAATTACCAATGTTTTTTAAAATATTTATTAAGCCTCTCCCCATTTACCTTTAATATATAAATCGAATCCAACTTTCCATGTTTCATAAAATTACTAAATACAAATATAATATACTTAAGTATAAGGTTCTCTTGCAGCTGCTATTTCTTCATCTGTTTTAAATTAATCAGTAACATTAATAGAATTATTCATAACTGATTTTAATTATTAATCCCTTTTAAATCTATTGACAACTCTAAATTTTTTAGCTTCTTTTGGTGCCATAGTTGAAACATCAAACTTATCTCTTAAATCTTTGCATTTAGATTAGAGATTCTTCATGGACATATCAACAGTATGTAATTCTAGGATTTATTAAATTAGTACCTAATGGTTATATACTTCCTTTGACAGTTACAATATCAATCATTCTCATTTATTATTAACATTCATCAGTTAAATAATTTTTTAATACACCACTGACAAGTATTAGAGCACCAAATTATTTTGTTGCAGCTTCTAATCTTGATGCCAAATTAACATTTGGACTCAAATAAGAGGCATCAATTTTAAATCCTGATCCAATAGCACCTTCAATACCCCATCCCATATGTAAACCAAATCCCATCTTTACTGAATAATCCTTCATTCTTGCATTTAAACCTTCATGTTTCTTATACTTTTCTAATTTCTTAGAAGTGACAATTGAGGTAATGATCTTTAAGAATGATAATACAGCCATATCACCTCTTTATTTAATGTATTTGTCATTCTTTAATTTTAAATTTTTAGGATTATCTGGGTCAGGATGATAATCATTTGCAGAATATTTCCAAACTAATAGAAATGCATCACCAATATTTTTATTAGCTGATCCACTCATTGAATCTACTAAGGAATGAACAATTTCTGCAACTTCATTAACAAAAAGCATAACTTCTTATTATAATACTTCAGTAGCCTAGATTTAGTTTGAATATTTACATCAGTGAAATTTCTTATGTCACAAAATCCAAAAATAGCTAGAATTTTCTTCCCTGGAATCATAGGATCAACACTACCACCTTTTTTAATATTTTCAGCAATAATTTCAGATCCTGCTTCACCAAATCCTACAGCAAGTAATGCTCCTACTTTCATAATTAGTCTTTATAAAACATATGTTTCCATATGTTTTTCCATTTCTGCCTACTGTAATTTAGCAACATCTTATTATTTTTCTAATTCTTCCATAATTAAATCTTCTTATTCTTCAATATTAACTGCTTCTAATGGATTAGATGCAATCATTTCAATTTTATGCATCATACCTTCAATAGGATCTATTACTAGATCTGAAACGTCTTTATTAAACATCAATGCAGAAACAGCCAAAACTATACAAACAAAAACTGTCTAAAATATTGATAATATAGCATTAGTTTAATTATAAACAACTAAATCTGCAGCAGAGTAGGCTTATAAAGTAGTTCCATCAGACATAACATAATATTATAAATCTGAAAATCTATATTTATTGTATTCTGAATATGCAGGTTCTTAGAATGATTAAGGAGTTGTTGAATAATTCCATTATTTCATATCTGTAATATTTTCACCAGGTAATTTGACATGAAGTGAATAAATTGGATAAACCTCCCCTGAATGAAATTTAACATATTAATCTACAAGCATATCAGTTATATCAGCATGATCAGCAAACTAATAAATTCTAAAGATTCCTGAATCATAACTACTAATGGTTTCTTAATATGTATCAATTGAAAGAACTGGTATACTTATTAAGATGGCCAAAATGATTGTAATAACTCTTCGCATGACGAGATCGGATAATTCAGCTCCAACCTAAGATTCTTTGACTTATCCTTCTAATTGAGAAGTTTGAGAAGATTTTAAATGAGAACTAGATTGCATAGAATTTTTATCTGGAGTTCTAGATCCAGCTTCAAGATCATTTTAAGATAATTATGGGGCAACTTAATTTAATTATGCTGGTTATCCATTTTAAATAACACTATCTACTTCTTAAAATTATGGTTATTATTATGTTTATTATTATTGTTATTATTAATCTTAACTTTTGGCTTAAGCTTGACGAATGAGTTCTTAGAGCATTTTCTTTTATTTTTCCCTTTCTATTTATTGTCGTGCATGTTTATATAATTTTACTAATCGAACAAGTCTGATAACTCTGATGACTCTTGCAGCTTTTCTGGCTGCTCTAGATGCAGTACCAATAGATTTAATTTGGGCAGCATTAGTGAGATCTCCAGAATACCAAGTATCAGTAATCCATCCAATATCTAAAATCATTGTAATTGTAGAAATTACATCTAAAACAAAGTAAAACTAAGATAATTTACAAAATTACATTAAGTATATATGAAGGTTTACAAATACTAGAAAGAACAATTTCTACAATGAATGCAACCATACAGATGATGGTTAGTACAAAAAATACATCATCTCCTTATTTGTCTACAGACAGTATACGTATGTCATCTCCAAACAAGGCATATATGGTGACAAGTGCCATAATTATTGAGAATGGCAAGCTTTCGGTTATGTATAAAATTTTCTTGATGAGATCAGATTAGGCATGCTTTTAATGATGATGTTTTGGCCGTATTTTACTATTCATTCTTTTGATTCGCTTCTATGACACCTCTAATAATAATTTTGATTTTTACAATTGCTAGGAGACTTAGCACCACCTGAACTTTTCATAGATATATCATCTTAACTGTGATGTCCTGAACCAGGTAATTGTTTGTTAATCTTTTTTAACTCATCAGCTGGTTCAATTTTCTTTATTAAGGGCTGAGCTGTCTGTTTTTCAGTTAACTAAATTACTAAAGTCTTACTAATGGTGCATTATGATGTCCTTAGTTTTCTGCTTGTTATTTCACTGACCTATCAGAAGGTAACTGAAGCTATTATTTTATTAATGATTACTGGATGGGGTTCAGATACCATTTGATTAAAATTCGATACCACTTATGCTGGTACGAAAACTTCACCAAGTCCTTGTTCTTCAGCCACTAACTTATCTTGCTCATGATTTTAAGCATTCATTTTTAATAAATTAAATATAGAGAAGATGATTAATAATGTACCACCCTTATTTGGCATGTATAAGGAATAGTGGATAGAAAATACCACTTAACTTCGTGATACCCTTGAGAAATGGGATTAGTTTCAATTGAAATAATGGTTATAGAGGATGGAAAGTTTACATTTTTACAACTATTTAGAAAACATATTAACATTCAATTATGAAGAGTGTATTGAATTAATAAACTAATTCTAACCAAATTACATCAATTCTTTACCAAATAATATGAGTCAACAATGTAACACACTAAGACATATGTTATAGCGCAACTAGTCTTAATATAATATTGTCACTGATTATTTATAACTACTAAGAACACTTCAAAAATCACTATCCTCAATTTATGTCTCAAATAATTTAATCAATGCAATACGCAATCTTGAATTATACTTATCCTCTCCATTAAATTAGAATACCATTAAACCTCCTGAATGCACTTGTGCTTTAATTTGATAATATATCACAAATAACCAAATTTATCAAAATTAACTAATGTGACATGAAACTTCACTTTAACATACCCGACTGATTTTACTCTTGTAACTTCTCTTCCTTCACCAGATGATATAACTTTATCAAAATTCTTTAGTTCTGCTGTATTTCCCAATAAATATCCTAATAAACCTGTAAATCCAGAAATTGGTAATGGTTTAAATATTCTAATGATTCGTTCATGACTAGTGTTAAATGAAAAATACTATCCAGGTTAAGTTGGTACATGAACTGATCCATATCCTTTAGCAACACTTCTTCCCATGAAATCTGGTCCTGATAAACGTACTACTACTTAAGGCCAACCAAATATGTTTTTAGTTTGAAAATTGCACTCAAATGGGAAATTCCAAATAATGTTTCGAGAATGTAAATTCCTTGATGTACTCAACTATGATATACCACATGGTTCTGTATCTTCTGCATTATTCTAAATTATATTGTTCAAAATTACATTAGTTTTCAAAAATGTCCAATCATCTTATCCATACTTAACTGCATATTCTATTCTTAATGATTCCTCATCTTCACACTACATTGTATAATAAATTTACTTCTCCACATTCTAATACTCCACTAAAATTAACAAACATTGCATCAGCTTATACACTTCTTTAATCAATAGCTTCTTCTGGGAGTCGTGATATACCATCACCAAATTGCTAGGGTTAGGATCCAAAATATTAATTTGTTTATCCTTTCATAGATCCTTAATCTGAAACATCTTTTCTTTATTAAAATCTAGGCTGCTGTTGCATAAAAATAAATAATAATCATAATTATTCATCATCTTCTTCATCTAAGGAAGATGAAAAGCTATAATCAATATTTCTTTCATTTGGTTTGAGGATTTGTTTTAATTCTTCATCATCATTAGGTTGAATTTCTTCTTATTTCTTTTATAGCAACTTAAACTATTCAATTAAATCAGGTGATGCAAATTTAGGTTGCATTTTAATCTACTACACTTAATGAGCTATCATAGATACTTATTTTACAATGAGAAAAATGAAATTAAGATACAACTATAGATTTTTTAGGCATAATTGTTGAATGTCTACTTAGTAACACTTATTAAGTTTTTCTTTACTATTTATTAATGAGGCTTTTGCTTTTATTTCTTTGAGCTTCTTCTCTCAAATATGAAAATAATCCATTGTTTTATGGATTTAAAAAGTCTTGTTGTTAGTAGCCAGCTTTGCTTAAAATAGCTTTAAGTGGTTCTTCTAATTCTGAATTAATTGATGTGATTGATTCCAACATAGGATTAGTGATATTAATTTGGAATTTGGACTATACTTCATCTTGGTTTTAGACTCTGCCTCCATAAAATATTGGCTTTACCTTATATTAGGGCCAAAAGAATTCTTAATTCATAAAAATAATGGGAAATTGTAATATCAACGAAAAGAGAGAGGACATAGAAGAGAACAATTGTATCTTTTATTTTAAGTAGTGATGTCTGTTAACAATTTTCAATTTATTGATGCAATTGGACGAGGAGGCTTTGGAAAGGTTTGGAAAGTAAAGAAGAAGAAAAACAAATAACTTTATGCTTTAAAAGTAATGTCGAAAGCTAAGTATGTTATATCTAATTTTTGAAAAGAATCATTTCGAAGAAATCAGTGTAGTCTGTGATGAATGAAAGAACTTTGTTAAGTAACTTAAAACATGAGTATATTTTGTGATAACATTAGCTTTCTAATCAACATGTAATATGCTTTCCAAGATAGAGAGTATCTTTATCTTGTAATGGACCTATTATCAGGTGGAGATTTGAGGTATCACATAGGAAGAAATCGTAAATTCAATGAAGAATAAACAAGTAAATATTTGAATCATTCAGAATTTTTCTCGGCCTGTATAATTATAGCTTTGGATTACTTGCATCAGTAGGGTATCCTTCATAGAGATTTAAAACCTGAAAACTTAGTATTTGATAGTAATGGTAAAATAATCATAATACAAAAGGATATTTAAGATTAACTGATCTTGGAATAGCAAGAATTTGGAAGCCAGAAAACTCATCTGATACAAGTGGAACTCCAGGATATATGGCACCAGAGGTTATGTGCAGTATATAATGTTGTAATTTTAGGACATAATCATGGAATTGCAGTAGATTATTTTGCACTGGGAGTTATTGTGTATGAGTGTATGCTAGGTCGAAGACCTTATTTAGGAAGAAGTCGATAAGAAATAAGAGAGTAGATGCTAGCAAAATAGGCAGCAATAAAAAGATAAGAAATACCTCCAGGATGGAGTTTAGAGGCAGCAGATTTTTCAAATAAAGTAAGTAATAATGATAATTAGTTACTTTAAAGAAAACCATAAAATAGATTAGGAAACAATGGACCAGATGAAGTAAAAGAACATCCATGGTTTAAGAATTTTAATTGGGATAGAATATTAAATAAAGAAATGATTGCACCATTTATCCCAAATGTACTTTAATTATTAAATTTAAGGGTAATGAAGATAATTATCTACCAACTGATAGTAGAAGAGATTCAGATGATCCACTTAATGAAGAAGAATAAATGATGCTTAGAAGAAATTCAATATAAAGTATAAATTATAGTAATTAGATTTATTTAATGGATATGATTGTGATAATAATGAAGTTTATCCACCATAATCTAGCAGCTAAGTTGTTATGTCTAGTACAACAACTTCAAGATTAACTAAGTAACCATCAACTAATACAACTCCAAAACCAGAGAAATTATCTCAAAGGCTGAAAAGTTGATAGCATTTTTATTCTAATTTTTATAATTAATGTTCCGTTTTTAATTAATATTAATCTGCATTGTTGTAGGTGATGATATTCTGAAATCATCTATAGAGGATGTATTTTAAGGAGAAGATATAGGAGATGCATTTATAAATGATGATCTCTATTAATAAGAATTGATATATTAAGCAGGTGTTTTGTTATTTGAATAAAATCCATTAATTGAATAGATGTTAGCTATGGCAGATTCAATTGGTGATGGTACAAATGAATAAATGTTATTATTAATGACAGAAGCAGAAAATGAAATACCTGATTATGCTGAATTATAATCACCTATAAGTGATACTAAAATATTTGAAACACATTCTAGACCAAGAATTGAATAAATAGTAACAGATGAACCAGAATGGTTGGCTTAAGCAGAGTTTTTTTTAGGAGCTTTGACTGTTTTTATTGCATTTCCACTTTTATTACATGCAGAATCAAGAAAATACAAACATCATATGATTGTAAAAGATGTTTATGATTTATAAAACAATTAATAACTAATTCTTGTATAAGGATCAACATTAACTACTGAAGAATATTTAATGGATGCTCTAACTGGAATTAAAGTCTAAAATGCTATTAGATTTTATAGAAAAGTTGAAGAATTGTTAGTCAATAATTCAGGAGATAGGAAATGGATTGAAAGAGAAAGTGATATTTAATGGTATGATGAAGAAGACAATGAAATTCACTTATCTTAATGGAAATCTTAAATCCAAAATAATTCATGTTTTATTGAAGGATACTAAATTAATGATAATTAAATTGAAAAACTATCCAATTGGCAAAAGGTACACTTAAATCCATATCATTATCCAGAGTATTAGATTGAATAAAATAATATTTATTTTACTGGTGCAACACTTTTAAGAATATCATATTGGTACATTCCTAGTTAAATGTTGACAATAGTATGTAAATCATATGGAACATAATTAAATCCTATTGAAATACATATTCCAATGTAGGAAACAACATAAGGAGTGAGTTGCAATTCAACAAGATTTGTAATTACATCTTTTAATTCAGGGCTGCTAAGAATAAGTGTGTTAGAAAGTGTGTTAATGGATTGCTTGGAATGAATGGCCATAAGATGAAGAAATCATTGATTATATTACGGAAGGATTAATATCTCTTGAAGAAGTTTTTGAAGATAAATTAACTTTTAAATAGCTTCATTTGAATACTATTAGAGTTGTAGCATTTTTCTTAATGTTCATTGGAATATGGATGTTCTTTTTACCAATATATCAAGTAAATAAATAAATAATCTTAGGTATTATCATTATTTCCAATGTTTGGACAACTTGATATTGGACCATATTTAGGAGGCATTGTTGGATTTATATTTGCTAGTGTATTTTGGTTAATAACTGTTGGAGTTTCATATTGGTAAGAACTAATCTAATTTAGATAAGTTTTTATAATAAAACAATTGGATTTACTCTAATTTTCATTGGAGTCTCTATATGTGTGATATTGATAATATCAATTCATTATGATTACCAATTAGAATATAAGTAATTTTAATTGATTGGAAAGATGTTAAAACTGGATTGAATTTTGGATTAAAAATGTACAGAATATAATCATTAAATGACTTATTATATTTCTTAGTCTTATTCTATTTCTTCCATGAATTCTTCTAATTATTATTGTTCTTATTCATCTTTTTTCTTAGTTTTTTTCTCCTTATTTTCCTCTATGTCTAACCTTTTGAGTTCTACTTTCTTTTTCTTGATCTTTTCTTGCTTCTTTTTAACAATGACAAATTCTGGTTTAACTGGGATATCAGATAATTCATTATTGTATTTATTTAAATCGAATCCTTAAACTGTCATTCCAGATTGTAATATATTACCTAAATGTGATTTAACTCTATGTTAAAGATATTCTGGATCATCATCTCTCATGATTTCTGCCTCACATAAACAGTTTGCAAAAGGATTGTTAATATTTGAACTATCATTTTTCGAGGGTTATACTTTCTCAACATCTAATATAGTAAATTCACAACAATTCTCTCTAAAAGGTAATGTTCTAATATCTAAATCATAAGCAAAATATTTCTCGGCAGGTAATTCGCAGATTTTAAGTTTTACAGGATCAATTAAGTGGATTTAACTTGCAACTCTGTAGCATAATTAAATGCGATTGATTCCACCAAGTTAATTACACAATTTATGTGGCAAAATGATTAAATCGTCTCTACAAATTCTTGGTACATCAACAACATAGGTATATTTAATAAAGGAATAAACTTCCTTTGATTCCTTAACTCTTATTGGTAAATTTTATCTTATAAACTCTAACATATGAAGTGCTTAATTTTTCTATTTAAAGTAAAAATTCATCCCATCATCTGCTTATTCAACTTTTAATAATTATTCATTCATGTGATGTTATATAATGAGTTATTCCAAATATAAGAAGGATTTCTTATGATCAACTCTCTATCTCAATTAAATACAAGCACCCCACACATGAGGAGTAAACTCTCTTTTACAATCTTCACATTATGTATAGGTTTCCTCAAAATCAAGGGCTTTATTCTATTGTATGGATGTTCCATTCATAACTTCCTATTTCACTGAGATCATTAGTTTGATTTACTTTGAACTTGGTTCTGTGAAAATGAATTTTGCATCCACTAATGTCTTATGTTATAATCTTTTTTAATGGTACATATTACCCAGTAACCTTCTTTAAACATATGGCTAATAAATCCTTTGAATCTCTTTCACATAGGACCCATGGTGGTCTTTGATATCTTTTACAATATCTGCAATACAAAACCTCTTTATCATTTTGAATATCTAAAATATGGCAAAATATTACCATCTAAGATATTCATCTAAGAAATCAGACAATTAGGGCATATATTTGTGTTTGTGAGTTTTGGCTCAAATTAAATCTCACAAATTGGGCAAAGCATATAAACTGCTCTTTACTGCATTTCAATTATATTAAAGAATTAAGGGCAATATGTCGTATTATTTTATATGCAAAAAATATTTGACTAATTACAATCAAGGTTTCTTTTTACTCTTCTCAATTTATTTTACTAAAACATTTAGATAGTTCTTCATGATAGGTTATCCTTTTGAATTCCTTTGCGTGAACACCTTTTTAATTTATCGCTTTTCTTTTTTGGTTTTCCCAGTCTTAATATTGTTCTAATTAGGTTTTGGATCATTGTTTATTTATTCTTTTGGTTCTGGTTATTCAATCTCAACTTATGGATTTTCACTTAGAAGCTGCATAAAATTATTATAGTACTGTTTCATAAAATTATTTCTTTTTCTCTGCAAGAATATCATTTCCTAATTTCTCATCCAATTCTTTTGTGAAGTATTTCTTTTTAGATTCAAACTTTCTTTTTAGCTTTGTCTCATGTATTTTTTGTTCCCTCAACCCTTAATATGAAAATATTCTCTACTTTGCCTTTTTCTTTCTTAAAGAACATAATTGACATTCATTATTTAAAATATTGTTTTTAATTTGAGGAAAAAAACTAATTTATGGGACAGCAATTTATGAATACATAAATAGGAACACTCTAGGAATCATTGAATTTATATTGATGATTTCAAAATCAATTATTCTCTATTTAATCAAAATTTTCATTGTCATTCATTTTTTCATCTGCCTCCTAAGGTACGTCATTTTCTTCTACAGCTTTACTAGCTTATGCTTCTTCTTTTTGTTGCTCATCTTAAATATTTTAATTATTTTCTTATTAAATATGCTCTTTGATTTATTCAACTACATGGTGAATGATTTCATGTTTCCCCACTTGCTCATTTTCTACTACTTATAAAACTTCTTATTAGTTTTGAGGATTTTAATGTTCGTATTATTATTCAACAATTAATTGTTCATTACTTATGGCTTTTTCTTCCTTTTCTTCTACTTTATGTTGATCCTCTTGAATATTTTAAAGATTTTCTTATTCAATATTTTCTTTTATTTATTCTTATATTTCATGAACTATTTCATGTTTAACTCCATTCTCATTTTCTTAATGCACTTCTTATACCTATTCAACATCTTATTGATTTTCTAGATTTTGCTCATTGATTTATTTTTATTCATTGGCTATTTCTTAAATTCCTTCTTCACTTACATCCTATTCTACTTATTTCTGTTGGTCTTCTTAAATATTTTGATGATTTTCTTCTTCAATATTTTCTTTGATTTATTCAACAACACCACGAACTATTTCATGTTTCACGTCATTTTCATTTTCTTAATGCACTTCCACAACGTTTTAAACTTCTTATTAATTTTCTAGATTTTAATTTTATTATTATTCTACTTCTATAATTTTTTCTTCCTATTCCTCTTATTTTTGTTGAACTTCTTAAATATTTTCGTGGTTTTCTTATTCGATATTTTATTTAATTTATTCCACAACTTCATGAACTATTTCATGTTTTTCGGCATGTTCATTTTCTTAATGCACTTCAATAACTTATTAAACTTCTTATGAGTTTTCTAGATTTTAATCTTACTATTATTCTGCTTCTATTTCTTCCTTTTCTTCTTATTTATGTTGAACTTCTTAAATATTTTGATGATTTTCTTATTCAATATTTTCTTTTATTTATTCTATTATTTCATGTTTTTCGCCTTGTTCATTTTCTTAATGCACTTCTATAACTTATTAAACTTCTTATTAATTTTCTTGATTTAAATGTTCATTTTATGATTATTCTTCTACAACTTCATTATTTTATACTTCTAAAGCTTGTACTTGCTATTCTACTCCTTTATGTTGGTCTTCTTAAATATTTTAGTGATTTTCCTATTCAATATTTTCTTTGATTTATTCAATTACCTCATGAACTATCTCATGTTTAACCTCATGTTCTTTTTCTTAATGCACTTCCTCAACTTATTCAGCGTTTTCTTACTATTTTTTTTATTTATGTTGATCTTCTTAAATAATTTGATGATTTTCTAATTCAATGTTTTATTTGATTTATTCAACCATTTCATGATCTATTTCATTTTTGACCTCAGGCTCATTTTCTTAATGCACTTCTGCAACTTATGAAACTTCTTATTAATTTTAAAGATTTTAAGGTTCTTATTATTATTATTCTACTTCTATAGCTTTTTCTTCCGATTCTACTTCTTTAGGTTGATCTTCTTAAATATTTTAATGATTCTCTGATTCAGTATTTTCTTCGATTTATTCAACTACTTCATGAATTATTTCATGTTTCACTTCATGTTCAATTTCTTAATACGCTTCAATAACTTATTGAACTTATTAATTTTCCAGACTCTAATGTTCTTTCTCTTCTTAATTTTCAACAAGTTATTAAGCCACTTCATTATTTTATACTACTATAGCTCTTCTGGCTATTCTTCTTATATATGTTATTTGGCTTAAATATTTTAAGGATGAGCTTAATGATTATTATCTTTTATTTATTCAATAACTTCATGAACTATTTCATGTTTTACTCCATGTTCTATTTCTTAATGCACATCTACAACTTATTGTATTTCTTATTAATTTTCAAGATTTTTATGTACATTTTGTTATTCAACATTTTCTTCAATTGATTAAACAATTTCTTAATGTTATACTTCAATAGCCCTTTCTTCTTATTCCACTTATTGCAATTCTTAAATATTTTAATGATTTTCTAATTCATGGTTTGCTTTGATTTATTCATGAATTATCTCTTGTTTCACTTCAAGATTTTATTGCTCATTCTATTATTATTCATTTTAGCCAGACTGTAATGTCAGTGCATTATTTGCATTTTCTGATACTTTTACAACTTCAGGTATTTGAACTTCTTAAATTTATTCAAACTGTTGTTTTTATTAATTTTCTGTAACTTCTGAAGAGATCACTTTATTTTACACTTCCTTTTAACTTTAAGCTTAATCGTTTTGTTCTTGATCAATTTATTGTGCAATTTGATCATCAGTCAATTTTATTTTTTAATAACATCAATGTGCTGGGTGTTGTGGCTATTAATCTCTTCTTTTTCAATATTATGCAAAATTTCATTAATTCTTTCTACTGTTTAATCGAATTCTTATATTATCTTCTCATTTTCCTGCTTCTCTTTTTAATCTTCTTAAAAATTTGTGTTTGTTGTTTCTATTTAAATATTTTAATCGCCCTATTCATCGATCTAATGATCTTCTGATTATTTTTTTTATATAATTGCTCCAACAAGGTTTTCATCTCTTTCAGAATTCGATTTTTAACTCAAACCCTTCTCATCAATTTCTGCAGTTTCTGTATTGAAGTTTTTGAGTGTTTCTAATTCTTTTTTATAAATTTCGATTGTTGGAACTTCGAGTATAATAACTTTGATCAATGCGATTTTTGAATTTTGAACCTTCTCACTAAACAATAAAAATGATTGAAGGAATAATTTTGCATAAAACTCTTTTGGTCTGTGTTGTGTTATGGAATAAGGGGGCTCTGTAAAAGATAAGCACTCAAAGTTTTCTTTGTTTGCTAATTCAAATGAATTAATAAATGCTTATTTTTTGTCATTCATGCCTTCATCCTATAAATGTCACAATATTAGCTTACATAATCTCCTGGGATTTTTAATTGTATCAGATATTTGATATTGGGCTGATTAAAATTCACTAATACAGGAATTCCAGCTTAAACTACATAATCTATTATTAGTTCTTACGTGGTTGTTTTGGTTAAAATTGCAATCGTTTCAGTAGCTGAGTATCATATGGTTCATCTGCAGCATTCACTATGTTTAATTATTCTTTTTACAAAATGCATTCGCTTATTCAGAAAGCACTTCCCCTTGAATTATCTATATGTTTGCTCTTCCAACACTTTTAGCTAACTTAACGTGGGCTTTCATCAATTGATGAGGTTCATTTCTTTCTTGGCCACAAAGATCTAAAAAATTCAAGAAATGTATACTTCCCATCGCAATTAAAAGATTAATTATTTAATAAATGTAACATAGTTATATCTATAAATTGAAGATCATAAGTATATCAATCAATTAATTACGTCATGAAACGAGAAGGTTTGAAATTAAGATTATCTTAATTCTCACAGTATAGCAATCAGAATTGAGTGTGCGGAAGTTTATATATACAGGTATTAATAATTATAAAAAATAATTGCCATCTAAAGAATCTATATTTTTATTCATAATTTAATACTAAAAATGTAAAAAAGGATTGCCAACATTGGAATTATATTAAATAAATACTTTC
>JMSD01000066.1:145419-174328 GCA_000715435.1 Paramecium caudatum | reverse complement strand
GAATTATTATTTTCTGCAGTAGTAATGTTTTTATCGAGTTGGATTTTAATGAATATCTTTTTAAATTTGCAAGGATTGGAAGAAGAACCAAAAATAAAATAAAATTTCAGGTAATTTACTTTATATTCTAGAATAAAATTAGCAACCCTGAACGATTTCTTCAAAAATAAAAGAATTCCATTAAGTACTAAAGCTAAAATAAGAAGTCAAATTCGTGAAGTTATTAAAGAAAAAGATGGTTGTAAGATTAAGTATGAAAAAATACTTTCTGAATTATCACTTCCTCTAAAAGATGAATTATTACTTGATATGAGAATTCATGCAATAAAAAAGTGCAAAGTATTGGAAAAGTTTTCTCTTAAATGCAAATAAAGTCTGCCTAAATTGATGGATTTCATATCATATGAGCCTAACCAAATATTAAAAGAGAAATAACTTTATATTATAGAAAGTGGAATAGTTGAGGTAAAAGAGCAGGAGAAAACTGTGTAAAAACTTTAATAAGGTGATACATTTGGTTAATTTAATTTTTTTACTAGTACAAATGATGTGACTTAATATATTACGAAAGAGGAAACAACAGTATTTTAAATTAGGTAAGATGAATTTATAAAGTTAATAAAAGAGAACCAATACGACTATGAGCTTTATTAGTTTATGTCACATTCTCTCATGAATAATAACTTTTCAGTGATTAATATTTGCTGTCTTTCTTGTGGTTCGAACAAACACATTCTCAAAGATTGTCACATTATCCACTATAAACCAAATATAAGAAGATTATTGCAAGAAGCAAAATTGTTTAAATAATAAAGGACCTATAGCATAAGAGATAGGCAAATAAATCATCGATTGAATAACTAAGTGTTTACAAGGCTGGATGTATTTTTACATATATTTTTAGATTAATATTGATGCCCTAAATTTATTAAAAATTAAACTCGGTATTTACACTCCGGAGGGAACTTCAGAGATTGATTAATCGGAAGGTGAATTTATTGAAACTAATTTTAATTCATCTAGTGATCCAGTTTTATCTAATATATCTTTTAATCGAACAAAAGAGTATAATAAAGAAGGGTTTATATTGTTAATAATTTCTAGGACTACTATTAGTATGTTAAAGGATTAGGTTTTAGAGCCCTAAAAATAAACGTAAGTGCCTGAGGAGTGGAATGACGAATTGTTATTGATTAAATCATAACAATTTTAAGGGCTTTTAAATTAAGGAATTATTCAAAGCGAACTTGAATAATCATAATAATTTCCTTAAAAATAGCAGGTTTAATATAAATTATCTTAAATACGCAATCCTTAATCAGATTCGAATAAGAAAAATTCGTAAATATAGTAAGATTAACATTCATATTCTAATATTTTAAGTGAAGGACCCTTTCACTCATAATCTAGAATTAAATAAAAAAATGGATCTTAGAGTAAAATTTAAAGTTAGACCTTAATTGATAAAGGAATTAAAAATAATCTATATGAAATAAAAGAGGAGGATCCTAATTCATTAATATTGGCTAAAAAAATATCTGAAGATGCTTTAAGTGCATAATTTACAAAATAGTAAATAAAACTTAGTACTCACCCAAAAGAAATACAATGGTCAGATCTACAAATAAGTCTTCAAGATTATCTTCGACATAATTGTTAAACTCTGGAACAATTACTAATTGTAGATCATTAATTAACCCTCTCTTAACAACAAATCCTTTTTCATTACCTTTTGAAAGTGGTGTCGTGGATTTAAGTATGTATAAAAACTTTGACCAGGATGATGATTTTGAAGTAATGCATAACTTTACAGTATATTTCCCAAATTGGAATTGTTGTAATGTTGTAAAGAAAATAAATTCTCAATCATATAATGGACTTTTATTTACAATGAATAATAATAAATGATCTAATCATTTTATAGTTTGATTATATAACTTATTTAATTCAATATATTTATTCTTCCATTTAAGGGTTTCAATTTTGTGGTAGGAAGTCTCACTCTATAACTTGATGATCATTTTTTAGAGTTCAATTATTTAATCCTTATAGCTATCTTCTTTATCATCTAACTTTTTGGTTGACTCTAGAGCTGTACTGTTTGTATTGCTTTCTTGTTAGATAGTGATACTCTTTAAACAGTCAATATTATTCATTTAAAATTACATAGGATAGGAGTTTTGTGCCAATAATTAAATTTAATCTTTCAATATCTGTGCCTCCCTAGCTAAATCTTCCTATTTTGGAAATAACTTTTACATATTCATTTTCTATGTAAATTGCCTTAGATTTATAGTACTAAAGTTCATCCTCTAAGGATTTTATTTTTGCCATCCATTTGGATTCATATTATTTTAAATCAACTACCTGAGCAGGTTATTGGAGTGGCTATTGAAAATTTCTTGGAGATTAATTAAATTGTTGATGATGTTATTGGACCAACAACTTTGGAGATAATGGTAAGTGGTATTAATAATGCATTTTTTAATTATTATCTTTTTTTTATCGCTATGAATAATGAATTCAAACTTCCAGGAATGTTATTGGGCAATGACATTGAAAAGTTCAAAACATATCACAAATTTATCATTGACACTGATGCAGGTGGAGATGATGCTCATGCTATAATGATGGCTTCATATATACTAAAATACATCAGAAAAGATGCAGAATTATTGGGTATAACATGTGTTTCTGGAAATGCAAGTTTAGAGAATGTAATAAAGAATGTGTACATAACATCCAAATATTGTCATTTTGATAATCCTCCTAAAATTTACAGAGGGTGTACAAATGACACATTGAGAAGATTTCATAGAGATCATTTTTTTAAGGAAGATGGATTTGGTGGAGTGTAATAAAAGTATTTGAAGGAATTAAATGTAGATTAGGTAGTTTATGAAAAATAGCATGCAGTCGATTTTATTAAGGAAAGTATTGAAAAATATTAAAATGATCTTTGTTTGATCTGCATTGGTCCATTGACAAATGTTTTTGTTGCTTTAAATTAATATCCATAGATAGTAAATTAATTAGGTTGTTTGTTTTGTATGGGTGGAACATATTTAGCAATCGGAAATCAGAAAAATGGAATTGCAGAATTCAACATTGCAACAGATGTTTTGGCAACAAAAATAGTTTTGGAAGCAAACTTTAAATAAAAAATAATATTGCCTTTTGATACTGTGTTATCTTATTCCCTATCAAAAGAGTAAGGAAATTCAATATTTAATGTTTAGCATACAAGAATAGCAAAATTAGTACATGATATGTATGAACAAGTAGTATTTGAAACATGTTATTATTTGTGTGATGAATTGGCTATTGTCATGGCTATGATACCAGAAACTATAAGAAACACTTTGGTTAGGAGAATTCATATTGTAGAGGATGGTTATGCTAAAGGAGCAATGATTATAAATTGGTTTGGGAAGATGGATGAGTAAGAAACATCAGAAGTTGCAATTATAACATAATTTGATTGGAAATCTATTATTGATATAGCTTTGAAAACCAATGAAATTTGAATGTACATTTATATATCTCATTAATCAGACATTTTACTTTCTAAAAATAACAATATTTTGAATATTGTATCATAGCCTGTATTAATACTGTCTGCCAAACTATGATCAGCATTAGGGTATACATATGTTTATATTTCTGTTCCTATTTCAAGTGCTTATGCTCTCAATGCCAGAGATTATTAATAAGGACATCTTCTATCCTTTGCACCCAATAATAAAAGTGAAGGTATCTTCAAAGGAGAAGACATAGGAGATTTTTCTAATAAAATTTTATAATCTTCTGCACTTAAATTCCAAGTATGATCTCTATTCAATGCACAAGATGAACCCCATTCTGGAATATCTGTAATATTTATCATAAATGGTAAATTAACAACAGGATTCATTATAACAGCTGCATTAAATATATCATGATGTCGAGATCCCATTATTGCACTTAAGTATCCTCCATAGGATCCTCCCATAGCAAATACTTTGCTTATTTAGAACCTTTATTTAACTTATGCAATCATATCCAGTATTTCATTAACATCCAATTCTCCTATCTTACCACTTAATTTTTCAATGAATTTTTGGCCATAACTGCTTGATCCACTGTAGTTAGGTGATAATACAAAATATCCTTATGATAATAAAATGTGTCTTAATTATGTATATATGCTTGAAGTATTTCCATGAGGACCACCATGCATAATAACTATTAGTGGTCTTTTTTCAAAATATTTTGGAATTTCAAATTATTTTTCCATTTCTATATCATTTTCCAAATACCATAGATAACCTTCAGAATCATTTGAATATACATATTCTTCTTTTAATTTCTTCGATATTGTTACTTTCAATTAATTGTTATTCTCAATTAATTAGTATTGTTTATCTTTTATATTGAATAATGCATTGAGAATAGGGGATTGGTTAATATTTTCATCTGTGTAAAATAATACATCATGTTCTTTATCATAATTTATAATATTGCTATTATGACTAAAATCACTTTTATTTCTGTGACTTAATCTATTAATTTATTTAGTGGTCACATCTATTCCATAAATTATTTATTAACCACCTACTAAAGATGAATAAATAAACTATTGAGAGTCGAGTGTCCAATAAGCTTATTAAAGTTAATCATAATATCCACATACTCCACCATTGATTTAATCTCTTTTTTCTTTATCTTCTCTAACTGGTAGTATTTCATTTTCTTATTAGACTCCAACAAGTTCTTCAATTTATTTGCTTTATAAATCGATTAAATTCAAAGATAAATAACTTAAATGTTAATGATTGAATGGAGATCCAAAATAAATAACCTTTTTAAAATCAGGACTAATAACTGGCTTAATTGAAACATCATGCTTTGATAATAAAATAGTTTATCCTGTAAATGCAGTTGTTTGTTTTTCAGGTAATTCTATTAATTAAGGATTCTCTATCAAATAAACACCACTTTTTCTATTGAAACAATGTACTATTCCATATTTGAACTCAGGTTTAATTTCATAAGCACCAAATATAATGTTATCATCTTCATTGAATTATGGATATGTTAAAAACAAATTATTTGGAGTTGATACTTTGAATAATTTCTACTACTAAACATCAACAATATATAAATAAAATATATCTATATTATCCATTCTTTCTCCCCAACTTTATTCATATTTTCTATAATTCCAAGCATGAGGTATTTCTTCCTCTTTCTCAACTTAAAAGAATGTTTTTTATTCTCTTGGTTTTGCTTTTGCTAAGTATAGAATTTTATCATGATTTTTATTCCATTTGAATGGTTCACCAACCATTTCATTATTAATTATTTCATCATGAAATTTCTAAACATTTATACTAAAAAGTAATTCTCCTTTTTCATATATTTCTAGCACTTGTCTTGGTTTTTCAGATTCTTCTGTCAATGATTGTACTTTAATAAATCTGGTCTTATCATTGCTATAAGAAGTCAAATAATTCTATTGAACAACAGTCCCTTGTTAGAGCAGTGTGAAATTGTTTCCAGATAATGAATATATATTTTGATAATCTAATGATGTATTTTCACTTATATTCTTTTTAGCTACAAGAGCAGAGACTAAATATTCTCCATTTTGTAATTTAGATATTATGTTAACATTTTTAATAGTTTGTAGTTTTCTTGCTAATTGAGTAGTTGCTGCAATATATCCTTTGATTTAATTCATTTATATAAAATCAACAATCAACTGTAGAACTTAATCCAATGTAGGTACTGTGATCAGCATTGGAAGTAGTTTTGACTGTGTATGAGCAAGTCTTATCTTCTCCTCTGGTGGCTGCACAAACTGTATGTGTTCCATCATGATACCAGATTTCCCTATCTTAATGATAGAATCCCATAGCATACATTGGAAGCTACATTTAATTTTATTATATACATGTGGTACTGTATCGTGATTGTTTACAACTCTGAAATGAGTAATTTTAGTATATTTGGTGAACCAATCATAGAATTCTGGGTCTCCAACTCTGGGTGATCCATAGGTGAATAAATGTACTGATCTTCCTTCTTCAGCCAATTATAAGGCAAAGAGAGTAGCAATGGCACCTCCTAAACTGTGACCTGATACATGGATGGAAGCATAGGGATATTTTGTAACGTATTCAGGGAAAAGGGTGTCAATGTGAGACTTAAGAGAGTTGAAAGCATCATGGAATCCAGTGTGAACCTTGCATTTGCAGGCTGCATTGTAGGTTGATTTTCCAAAAGAAATATTTTCGATCCAATTTTAAATATTACTAGAACCTCTGAAAACAACAGTGATTGCTGATTCTTTCTTATTGTAGGCTATATATCCTTTTGTTCCCTACATTAATACTAATCTTACACTAACTAAGTTTTCAAAAACTTATATATAGGTCAAGTCAGGGTATGATGCACTCACGTAACCAGTGGACCAAGAAGTGATAGCCTTATTTGGACAATAGGAAGCAAAGGAGAGTGCTGCATTCTGTTTAGCAAGTGCCTCATTATATGTGAATGCTGAGGCAGTAGCTACAAGGACCAACAACAAGATTCTTGATGATGTCATTTTGATTTCGTATATATATTAATATGATTTTAATTTGTGAATAAACTCGCTATTAAACTTCATCACATCAATTATGATATGCAATTTAGGTGATTAATTAATTATCATCTGATTTAGTTTTTTATTAACTATATTATATAAAATGTTAATAAATGTGAATTGCAGTCAACTGGAAATGGAATTGAGAATACCTTTTGAATCAACTGCACCTGCTTAATAGATTGCTAAAGACCTTATTACAGAATTAGATTTGCCTCGAGAGACATTAGTAACTTTAACTATGAATTCTAAAAAGATAGATCTAAAATAGGCCTCCAACACTCAAAAAATAATTCTTGACTCCTAATTAGAAGCTTCCTTTACTTAAAATGTATAAGTGACTCTTAGAAATTCATTCTAATTGGATAATCAAGTAAATGTGAATTTATGGAGTAATGTGAGCAGTATCGAAAATTCTCTATTAAGCTAATTGTATTCGAATTTTGATTACGAAGTGTAATTTAAATTGGATGGCCAAACTCTATTAAGAGATACATTATGTTATGCATAAGGAGTGAAAGCAAATTCAGTCATCTAGTATGAAATTTTTATTGAATTTTTTGCTCTTTATTAGAATCAGCGAATCCCTTTTAAAGTTGATGCATTTATTAAAATAGATGATTTGAAAATCATGATTAAGCATCAATTTTCATAAAACAAGGATGTAAAACTAAAATTTGGTGAATTAGAATTAATTGAAGAAACCTTATTCTGTTATTCAATAGACCCTAAATCTGATTTAAGTGTTGAATTTTGCGATTAGCCCTAAAAATAAATCACTATAATATTGTGCAATGAATCATAATACACAGATGAAAGAGAGATTATGGTAAAAGAAAGCGATTTAGTGGCTGTTTTAGATTAATAAATACATCCATCGGTGCAATACATATACAAATTTGAGGGAGAATAGCTTGACAAAAGAAGAACTTTCAAAGATTAAGGTAGGAAATTTAATTAAGGTTTTCTTTTTAAATCAATTGACTTGCTAAATGGCAGAACTTGAGGTTCAACCGAATGATTATTTTGATGAAAAGGTTCAAACATTATTGTAAGATGAAATGTTTACTTAACCAAATTTATATTGCTTTGAATTACATGAAAATTAATAGATAGAAAATTTATAATAAACATTCTAATAATTATAAATAAATTCAGGAGACACTATTAATTATTATTTAAGGAATCTCAAAGTTGAGGTTTTTTATTAAAATGAATTGCATGAACTAACATTCCCTTTCAATGCCACCTTAGCAAATATGAGAAGCACATTATAAGAAAAACTTCAATTAACAAATATTGAAATATATCAAGAAGGGGCAGAATTATCACCAGAAATAGAATTAAAAGAAACTTATATGAAACCATTCTACATACAAGGTGAAAAAGAGCAAAATTCTCAAGTAGATTAAAATCCAAAAGGGAATGCAAAGAATAACTAGTCATCATTTTTGCAAGAAAATTAAATTGTTATCATAGTAATTTAACAAGTTCAGATTGAAATTGAATTTGAAGTAAGTAAATATAGTACAATCAAATAATTATTAATATAAATTAGGGAAACATAAGGATTACCTCCTAATTAGCCAATTCTTGTGAGTTTAGATGGGGAATATTAAGAGGAGGAAACACTACTTTTAAATATATTTAGATTGGAGGTTGAGATAGTTGAATTCCTAACTGTTTTTTTCTAAAATAAATAAACTAATGAGACAATCGAGTTACAAGCATTGTTTGAAGATCAAATAAAAATATATACAGACTCTAACAAACTCAAAAATTGTTTATTTTATTTAAACAACTAATTACTTAACATCGACTAATCTTTTAAGGATGCATAAATATATAATAGGGATGTTATATCTTATGAAATACAATAATAATAATAATAATAAGTGATAGAATTAATAAGTTTTAATTTTAGATTCAAAAGATAATAAAGTGAATAATTAGAAATAGTAAAAATAGAGAATATAAGTAAAGATTTAAAAGTCAGAGATCTACTAGATAATTTGATTAATTAATATAATTTGGAAAAAGACTCTGTTTTAAACTATCAAGGAAAAAAATTAAATGAACAATTATCTTTAAAAGATAATAATGTAAAAGATAACTCTCTAATAATTGCTTCTCCTTTGTTGATTAGTATTATACTTTAGGATAAGAATGGTTAAAAAAGACAAAAATATGTGAGGCCCAAATAACGTGTCTCTGAATTGATTCAATCATTGGCCTAAGAATTGAATAAAAATCAAATTCAATTGATTTACAATTACAATCCATTAGATGGAAACTCTACTTTTGCAGAATTGGGCATGGTAAATGGATCAATCATTGAATTAAATTATTGATTAATATAAATGGGTGTTTGTTCCTCTTCTGCTATGTATTCTGGGAAACTAGACTTTGAAATTGAAAGAGCATACTATGAATCAGGAGATTATGCTGGAATAATCATATTTACTCCTAGCGCTACAAGTAATGCTAAGTATCTAATCATGAATTTGATTGGGATTGAAGCTATAACATCTACATCGATGAAGCATCAAAAGGAATTTCTAAGATCTAACCTTGTTTAACAAAAACTTGAAAAAACAAATGTTTAGCTCTCAATTGATTTTAATAAGAACGTTCAAAACCCTTGGAGATACATTAAAAGCAATTATTGCAAAATATAAAATATAAGTCTTTCAACTACAATATATTTAGAATGCTATTTAACTGTAATAATTTTCTTTATCATAGAGAAGTACAGATCTGGATTCCTAAAGTAGTAGTATATTGCCAAATAGTAGAAGGATTTAATTGCTTAAAGTAAATTAATCTTAGCTTTAATCAAAAAATATAATTCTGTAATACAATCCAGCAGCTCCTGGTTTTGCTCCTTTAGTTAATTTTCAGTATTAAATCTAACTAATTAAGAACTGATCGAAATATTTATGTAGTCGGATAGTACATTAAGGGAACTTTAAAAATCGATAACACTAAATCTCAGAGTCCACTAATTAAGAATTAATTTCTTGTTACACAAGTTGTTGAGCTTATGGGGAAAAATAGTAATGAATTGAGGATGGTAATTTTAATTTATATTTCAGCAATCATAATAAATTATGGTTTCATAATTACTTGATACTTTGCAGTGTGAGAGTAGAACTATGCAAATTGAAGTACCCATCAATTTAGCCTTCAAAGATGCAGTGAGTTATGCTGGATAAATTTACAGAATTACTTACTACATACATTTAGAATTAACTTGGGATGGAAAAGAACCTGCAGTATTGAGAGAATTAATCCACATATTTGACTAATGAATACTCATTTTTTTAAATATAAGTAGTTAAATGTTTTCTTATTCCATGGCAAAGATAAATTATATTAATGGGGGTCTGGAGTTTCTTGTACTTTGGAAACAAATCTCTTCTAGGCCTACCCAAATGCAGGAGGATCTTTTGGTATTGGAGGTTTATAATTTGAGGTTCTCTCTATTCTTTCATCCTCAGACTCTTCAATTATTGGCTGTTTCCATCTTTTCTCACCAACTCCAAAAGGTGGTTTTTCAATTAATTGTTCATCATTGTATTCTATTTAACTTCTTATTCTTTCCTCAATACTGCCATAAGAGACATCATAAATTCCAGGAGGGGGAGATTCTTTTGAAGGAACTATCTATCTGTGAACTCTGCTCTTGAAAGGGCTAAGGGATTCAGGTTACTTTTCTTATGGTTTGTAACCAGGATCATATGTTCCTGGCCCTGGAGTTGGTTTTGGTTTTTTGCGAGGAAACCTAGGTTCTTGACTCGGCATTTCTTATCCAGGGCTTTACAATAATTTTTGAATAATTTTATCTTTCATTGAGGTTTTAGGGGAGTAGGTGGTTGGGCCAGGAGCAATTTAGGCTTTTTATTTAAATCTTTGATCCTTGGGAAATTCAATTTATTAAGTAAGAGATATTAAGGAAGGGTCATAGTAACCAGGTCCAGGTAGCATTTAATTTTTTGGAGCAAATCTTGGTGCTTTAGTTGTAAATTTAGCATAAGTTGACTACTCAGTTGATTGAGTAGAATAATATCCAGGACCTGGAGTTGAATCATCAATATATTCATATTATGATTCATCAGATTCTGGAGTAGATGATTTTTAAAAGCTATAATAGATCTTATTGTCTAATCCCTTCTTCACATAATATTTTGGTTACTATGAGACAGCTTTTGGTTGTTTAACGAGTTTTCGTTCTCTATATCGGTAAAAACGATCGACATCATAATGTCCTGGTCCAACTGATGTATCTAGGTCTTCTTATTTAGTTGATTGGCGTGACCAATCGCTGACTTGACTGGAATGTTTTTTGAGAGGAACATCATAGTACCCTGGTCCAACGTTGGCTTGCTATCTCTCTTAATTAATGGTTCTCTGTACTTTCAAAGGGGATGGAATTGGCACTTTAATAGGTTCCTGCATACATCAGTTACTCTATAATCTTTGGTCTATGTGAACTCGGTAACTTTATTTTTGGTTCTCTATCATAATATCCAGGGCTATATTAATATATTATATTACCCTAAGGAAGCAGATCTCTCTTCCTTGAATCGCATTTCTTCACTTTTGAAGACTGCACTCACAATCTAAGTAGGGGAATTTTTGTGAGGATCGTATGCCCCTGGCCCTGGACTTAACTTTCTGGGAATCTAAACTAATGGGATTGTAGATGGTTGATGAGTGGATGATTCTTTTTTGGTTTGTATTTCATATGTCCCTGGTCCTGGGGTAATTTCTGAATTTGAAGGATTATGTGAACGATAAACAAATGCCATTTTTATAATAAATCACTAATGAAGGCATAGACTGAAATTAGGTCCTGGTTTAATTACATATTGACAATCACTAGCCTCTATGACTATGATTGGAGTCTGTTCTTTAATTGCTGTAGCACAATCTGCTATGTTTTTTACATATTAAGCAAGGTTTGGGTCTAGAGTTTTGGATGCTAATGCATATCCAAATTGATCGACTATAAGAGCACCCTTAACATTAGCATTATCTATCTATTATTGTAATTGTTTATCCATAAATTAAATGTTAATAATCTTTGCAGCAGCATTCTAACTCTCAACCACAATTACATAGGATTCCAAACTTCCTATTCTTGAAAGAGATAAAGTTAATTCATGGTTTGTTGATTCGAGTAAATAAGCTTTTGTCGATTGGGAAGGCAATAGAGTCAGATAATTTATACATCTAATGATAGTATTATTATACAATAATAGACTCTTATCCAATTAATGTGACTCTAATTGTTAAATCAAACTTTTATCCTTTTATTTAAGAGAGTATCGCATCGAATTTACCAAAAGTTGATGAAATTACATATACACTATACCCAAAATAGCATTATAAGGTTGCGATAGAATATAATTGTTCTAAATAAGAATCACCAGCTTAAATTGAATTAATTATCATAGAATAATCCTTTAAAAATAATCCAAATTAACTTGATGAATTAAAATAAACTCAATTGAGATACTTCAAATACTGTAAGAATCCTAGTACACCCTTAATTGATTATCATACCTTAGTCATAATTATTAGTGTTTTTATTACTACTTTATTAAGTGCATTATTATGTGTTAAGAAATCATATACTTAATTTGATTTTATTCCTATTAAGTAAGTTATTGCATTAATAATTTTACCTGCATTAGGAGCATTTGTTTATTATCCATATGTCATATCCTATGTATTTGCAATTATAGTATTATATGATTTTACTTATTGTCGATCATAATCACATATTGTTTCCTTGATTATTTCATTGTTAGGAACAAATATACAATTTTATTGGGATAGTAATTTAATTCAATATTTAATATCATTTGTACTTTTAGTTTAAGTTAATAAGGTATATTTAATATTTAATATAGAGAATAGTAATAGGAAATAGAATTTAATTGTTTGTATTTTTTGTTCTGATTTGGTTAACAGAAATCTATTGGTTAGTCCACATTACTTAAGTAGATAAACACCTTTTGACTTAAAGTAGTGATGAGAGTTAATAATTTTTTAAGACATCCATATCATTAAGTAAATAAGATAGTGAATGGCAATTAAAGTAACAATTCTACAACAACCACATAGACATATTGAATCCATCTTCACCAATTGTTGGCATTGACACTCATACAATCCTTCATATTTAGACATGGCTTATTCAATAAAGACCACATCATTAATATTACATTTGTTAGTATTGCTTAATTTTCAGGGTTTATTGTGTTTGATATACTTTACAGATTTAAGTATAATCCACCATTCTTAACTTTGATAACTGGATTTATTTTAATAGCTTTAGCAATCAATTATATAAGAACTGGTAAAGGGTTAAGAAATCCATATATTGAATTTGAAGAAATAGATGATAAGATTAAGTTATGATGTATATTATATTCATTTTCTACCTTATCCTCTTTTCCTTACTTCTCCTCTTATTAATCCTTAATCAAAATCTACTTATTTATTTCTATTTTTTCTTTCTTTATTAAAGGCTTCTGCAAATCCATGAAGTCCTTCTGTTTCTAATTCATCATCTTCGTAATTTTTAGGAATTCTTCTTTCTTATCTTCTATTAGGTTACTCAGTAGATTATTTCTCTCTTTTCTATTCTTATTACTATTCTGGTTGTTTTTTTGATTTTTCATATATTAGTAATTATTGAATGTATTTCTAAACATAAGAATATATTGAATCTGGTTATTCATTATATTCTGTAACCTTAAACTTAATTATTAAAGTAGACTATTCAAAATCTGTAACATCATTAACATTTCCTTAAGACTCAATTGATGTTTCATTTTTTGGAAATTATTTCTTTAATAATTCTAAGACTGATGTAGCTACTCCTATTCCATCACCAACTCCTTATAATTCTATTTTTTATTCTGTATTTTATCTATCTCTTAATGAAAGAACAGCTTCCAAATAAAATCTAGCCATATCTGCTTCCCTTGATTAGGTAGCAAGTACTTTAATCATATTTAATATATTAATTCAACTTTAATGCATAGATTAGGCTGAAAAAGTGTCCAAATCTAATGTTCTTGATTCCATAGGCACAATTTAGAGTTTCTAAGGATTTCTATAATATCTCGAAACAGATGGTAATTTTAACTTTGGACTACCACTAAGCTTACGAGATTAATCGTAATATTGTCTACCAGTATGATCATTTTAGAATTAGTTCATTCTTTAAATCTTTTGTTTCAAATTCTATTGACCTTTCCTATCTGTAATAGCACAAGAATTCCATCTAGGATGTGGTCTTTCCAAAACAAAAACTGCCCTAACCACTGGATCTAAATTTCTAATGTAATTTGCAATATCTGATGATGCTCCTCTATAATTCCTGTATCGTCCCAAGGAAGTGGGATCAGAGAATAATTTTGTATAGTCAGCTCTCTACTAGAAATTCAATTTTACTTATCAAGTGGATTCTTAGCTAATCGTGCTAAAATTGAAGAATTGATTTAATTGATGCGTTCTAATTAATCTTTGTTACTATGAACACTCTAATCTATAGTGAGTAAACTATTCTCCATTTTATTGGAAATGTATTAAGTAGTCATTTAATAAAATTTAAATGGATTTTTTTTCGTCGGAAGAAGAACCTCCATAATAAAAGGGTTGTTGTTCATTTTTGACTGTTGAATACTATCAACCATACTTTGATGTGACAGAGAATGATGTGATAGATCGTATGAAGGCATCTTTCCTACCATTACGTCCAGATTTCTAAGAGAAAGTAGCAGATAAACCTGATTTGTATTATTATTCTAACATAGATGGGGACCAATTTGGATTAGTGCAACACTTATATTCTTGATTACAGCAGTGGCTAACATAAATCATATGAATTTAGCAGACACATCAGCATATTCTGTTGCTTATGTTCCAGAAGCAGCAGCATTATTATATTGTATAAGTTTTGGATCACCAATCATTATAACTGTGGTTATGAAATTATTGGGAAGCGATACACGTTTATTCCACACAATGTGTCTCTATGGATATTCAATGTCAACATTATTACCAATAACAGTGTTGTGTATATTTTAATATTCATTCTTCCAATGGACCTTAATTACATATGGAATGATTAGTTCATCGACTTTTCTAATAATGGGAATGAAAATGTATGATCTTTAAATATGTAGATCCCTTGATCAATTAGAATAATCTAAAAAATATATCATAGTTGCAATCATATTGGCCATGTAATTCAGTCTGTATCTGATTTACAAACTTGTATTCTTTAAGGTTATTGAAAACAACTCATCAGAATGAATTATATAATATATGGATAAAAAAAAGAAAGTCAAAAAAGTAGAAGAATCTGATAGTAGTGATCTAGAGTAGCTGCTAGCGATTTCTTAAAAGTATAAGTAATTCTTTATCCAAATCAGTTTAGAAATAGGCCAAGACCAGATAAAGTGGAGATTCCAATTATGAAAAAGAACAAAGTTCCTGAACCTCCACAGCCACAGCCACCATAACCACCCCAGCCACCTCAACCATTGCCATAATTGTCATCATTTAAAAAGAGTGAAAGTGGTGCATATAAAGTACCACAGCATTTGCACAAAAATTACCCACATGCAGTGTAAATTATTAGAATATGTAGGCGCCTCTATTTAGGGAATCTACCTGACAATGTGGATAAGGATCACTTCCACTAATATTTAAAGCAACAAATGGAGAGCCACAATGCAGTCCTAGACCCTGGAGATCCGATTGCATAAGTACAATTACAACCTGGCTAAAAATATTGTTTTGTATAATTTCGGAGCATAGAGGAAACTGAGGCAGCATTACAAATGGATTCACTGAATTATTAGGGCAAGACACTCAAATTTAAGAGAGTGAAGGATTATGAAATCAGTCCACGTATAGAGGGGGAAAGAGAAGTCCCTAAAATATTGCCCAAAGAACCTGCATAAAAGCTGTTTGTTGGAGGTTTAGCCCCAGACACAGATAACGATGCGTTAGCTAAAGTATTGGGAGAGTATGGAAACTTGAAATCCTTAAACGTGATTCGAGACGTGAATCAAATTTGTAAGGGTTTTGCATTTTGTGAATTTGAAACTGACCTTGAAACCCAAAATTGTGTCAATGGTCTGAATAATAGGGTGATTGGGGGTAGATTGTTGTAAGTAAAGAAAAATGCAGCACTACCAAGTCCTACTCAAGATTATATTGTGGATGCAATTACTCTAGCAGAATAGACAGCATTTGAGATTAAGTTGCAATAAGTGAATTAGATGAAGATTAGTAGTGTAGTTGTTCTTAATAATGCAGTACGAATAAAAAACATAGAAGATGACTATGAATATAATTTTGTAGTGAAAGATTTAAAGAAAGAAATTGAAAAAATTGGTAGACTAATAAGTATGGTTGTGCCAAGAAGAAAAGACGGATACAATGAGGGAATAGGAAAAGTGTTTGTTGAATTTGAAAATGAATAATTTGCAAAGATAGCTGTTATTCTACTTTAAAATAAGAAATATGATGGAAGAGAAATTGATATTACATTTTATGATGCTCGTTTATATGCTGATAAATTATATTGATAACACAATAAAATAAATAATGTTTATAAATATTATAATAAAATGTATAAATGCTTCTTCCAAACTAGAGCTGTTTTCATTAAGTGTTTGAATCTTTAAATGAGAAAATCAAAGATAATACTTAATTTATCCATACCTGTAGTCTGTGGTTTATTTTTATGGCTAGCATTGCTAGAAAATTTTGAAGGATTAACTCGATTACAGACATTGTAAATCACATTATTATTCTTTAAGTATTATGCCTTTTGGAGTGTGTGGAGCAATAAGAAGCTTTATGATTAGCATTGTAAATGAGAAGAAAGAAAGATAGAAGGAACATCAATTAATAATGGGCTTAAATATAAGTTCATACTATTTAGGTTTTATATTGGCCTGTTTATTTTGGACTATTGTATGTTCCTCATTTTATGTATTTATGATATTTGGATATGATTATTTCATACATGCTAACTATCCTATCTATGAGTATATTTTCTTTTATATTTAATATATGTGCTATGGATTTGCTATAATAGGATAGATGTTGGCAATTAGTAGTCTTTTTACAGATGGAAGAAAAGCCTCAGATGTTTATGCTATGATTTTTATGATAATTTCCTTTTTTTACTCCTTTACAGATTCAGACAAGTCTGACAGCAGCACTACATTTATTTTATCGATATTTCCCTAGAATTTATTAACTTATTATTGGTGGTAAGAAATGTTTGTCCAAGAAGGAGAGATTAGTATGTTTTATACATGGAAAATTTTCATAATTTAGGGGTTTTTAGGAATTCTCTTCTATATATATTTAGATCAAGTGATACCTACAAAATAAGGTACTCATAAATCAGTTTGCTTTTGCTTAAATTTCTTCAGAAAAAAGAAATAAAATTTATTAGAATTTGTTGATGCTGAATATGAACTACAGCAGCAGTAACTAAATATTAATGCGGAATTATTAAATACTTAGGAGCAAGTGGAATCATAAGATGCAAGCGAAAATGCATTCATAAAAATAACACATCTCACAAAATAGTATAATGGATAGGATGTTGTAAATCATTTAAATTTGAATGTTTACAAAGATTAAATATTCTGTTTGCTTGGGCATAATGGAGCAGGCAAATCAACAACAGTTAATATGATTTGTGGATTGATTGAAAAAGATAGTGGAAAAATAATGATAAATTCTCTTGATATTGAGAAACAACTTGATGAAATACGATAAATTATAGGCTTCTGTTCTCAGGAGGATGTAATATATCCTGAAATGACTGTATATGATCATTTAAAATATTATGGATAAATTAAGTTGATTTAGCAAGTTGAGCTTTCAGGGCATGTTGAGTATTTATTGGATTTATGTTAATTGTAGTAAGAAAAACATCAATTAGGAATGTATTTAAGTGGAGGAGGAAAAAGAAAACTAAGTTTAGCTATTGCATTAATGGGAAATTCAAAAGTATTATTATTAGATGAACCTACAACTGGTTTAGATCCTATAAGTAGATAATAAGTATGGAATATATTAAGAGAAGTTAAAAAGAATAGATGTATTATATTAACAACACATTTTTTGGATGAAGCATAAGAATTAGCAGATAAAGTAGGTATTATATAATCTGGTAAAATGACAGTATATGGAACTGTTGATTATATAAAAAGATAATTTTCAGTAGGATATAATATATCATTAGAATGTTTAAATGAAGAACATTAAATAGAAATATTAAATTAAATATAACCATAAATTAATGCATTATGTTAATAATAATTAAATTATATTAGTTAAAATAAACTAATACGGATAAATATACCTTTGGGAAATGATAAATAAATATCTTCAGTGTTAGAGTATTTAGAAACATTACAATAAGTTAACTTAATTTTTGAGATGACAACTCTTGAGGATGCTTATATCAAAATACATAGTGATTCAGAGATGCATCCACTTAATCTTGATGAAAATATTAATTTTAAAGAAATGTTCGAAGATGTTTCTCCTGCATTGAACTATAGATAACTAAAAGGATTAATTAAAAGGAGAATCTGGATTGCAAAGTAAAATAAATGGTAATATTTATTGTATTTGGGTGTCTGGGCGTTATTGATAGGTATCTTTATTAGATTTGCTGGAGAATAATATATATAACCAAGATTAATTCTAACTCTCTATATAATTATTAAAATGATGTTTGTTTGTTAATAAGCATACTATCCAATATTTGAGAAATAATAATTCATTAAATAATCTCTTATTACTCATGGTGGTAAAGTTTATTTATATTGGATTTCTAACTTTATCTTTGATGGAATTGTAATAATTTTCGAATAGGTAATCTTCTTGCTTTTAATTATTGTTGCCTCCTATATAGATGAAACTAAAGAGTATCACAATTATAACTTATTTGTTTATTTAAAGTTTATAGTTGTGAATATTGTGTTTTCGATTGGCCTGAATTGCCAATTGTATCTAGCAACGCATTTTTATTAATCTACATATGCATCAAATGTACAGCTACCTATTTTTACATTCCTTTATGAATGGTTATTTTTGATGATTTATGCATATTTTGAAACAAATTAAAAGCTTATCGGGTTTGAAGAGTTTATTTTTGAAATGGCAATACCACTTTTACCATTATTCGAAGGATATCACTTAATATCAAGGGAAACTGATTTAGGATCAGAAGACTTTGGGGATTCGTCACTTTTATCTTTGCTTTGGAGTTAATTTCCAGCAATACTATCCTCATTATTGTTTTTTTTACTTATAAATTATTTAGATTATAGAAAATTCAAGTTACCAAATCATTACTCTAATGAAATATCTGTAAATTCTATTTGTTAAAAATTTGGAGATAGAACTATATTGGATAATGTTTCATTCAATTTAGGAAGGAAATAAGTTTTTGGATTACTGGGGCCGTAATATTTATTATTAATCTTAGAAATGGAGCAGGAAAGACATCTACATTTAATATAATGACGAGACTTGTTAAACCAGTGAGCGGATATGTTTCGATTAAAAATGAGGATACTTAAGTTGGTTTAGTGCCCTCTATTTCACCAGTATATGAGGACTTAACATTTAAGTAACATTTAATATTGTATGGTTTAATTAAAGGACTTGATGAAAATTAAATAGAGATGTTCAACAGAAATTTCTGTTAAATTATGAATGTGGAGAAAATTTAACATTAAAAAACAAAATATTTGAGTGGAGGAGAAAGAAGGAAGCTACAATTAGGAATAGCGCTGATAGGAGGTTCTTCCAAATTATTAATGGATGAACCAACAAGTGGTATTGATGCAGTATCAAGAAGGAAGTTTTAATAATTGATAGTTAAGAATTGTCATATAAATCATAGTTCAATTGTATTAACTACACATTCAATGTCAGAGGCAGAGAAAACATGTGATGTTTTAGGGATTATGATTAATGGTTAACTTAAATTTGTTGGAACATTATCTGATTTAAGAAGTCATTATCATAATAAAGTATAGTTTAGTTTAGGATTAAAGAATAAAGATGATAAAGAAATAGTAAGACAATTAGTTTAGAATAAGTTTAATAATAATATTGAAGAAATTAATGAATATAGAGCTAATTTCATTACATTTTTAGTGAAAAATGAATTTGTTAAACTCTCTGAAATATTTAGATTTTTATAATCATAATAAATAGAATCTTATATAGAAGATTTTGAGATTTAGCATGCAACCTTAGATTAAATATTCAAATATTATGTCTAATAGTAAATCATTAATCAACCATAACAACCTTAAATACAAATATATAGAGGTGGTTTTCTAAGCTCAATTTGTGAATGAGTTATATATGAACAATTATCTTAATCATTATATAATTTCCAACAAAAATAGTTTATGGCTATCTTCCTTTTTTTTTAAAATAATTCTGATTATTTTCTTAAAATATAACAATTGTATAAAAATGTCTTACTTAAGTATGAAAATATGATATTATGATGTACTTTACAAAGTTGACTAATATTATATAAATTGTGGTCACAATAAATCAGAATTTATAAATGAAGTTTGTAAAATGTGTTTAAATTAAAATCTAAATTATACTGCCACT
The DNA here is from genome assembly GCA_000715435.1 of Paramecium caudatum. Classification (NCBI taxonomy): domain Eukaryota; phylum Ciliophora; class Oligohymenophorea; order Peniculida; family Parameciidae; genus Paramecium; species Paramecium caudatum. The sequence continues at coordinate 153,999 of JMSD01000066.1, read as the reverse complement.
CCACAAATATAATAAGCCGAGAAATGGCATTAGTAATGAAATTAGAATGAGCGGGAGAAATATCTAGGGATTAATAACAGTTATTAAAAACATAATTTGAAATTCAAATTCAAATTGAGCATTTTCCCAATATTTGAAGTAAAGAGTGGAAATTATATAAATAAATAATTCGAATTTAAATTAATGATTGCCACTCTCCCTTCGATCGAGGAATCAAGTCATAATACTCACTCTCTAACAAGAAACTCGAAATCCGAATACTTTGATAAGATGGCAAAACACTAAAGAACGTCAACTTGTGGATCAGGAAGTACAATGGATGAAGAATACAATGAATACTTAACCCACAGTAGAATGGATGAAGAGTTAAACAATCCACAATTCGTATGCGCATACAGGAAGGATATATTTCGATATATTAGTGAAGAATAGGTATTTTAAGAAATTATATACTTTAGAGTAAATATCTCCCTAGTCAATGCTTTATGGAATAAGTATAGAAGGATATTAATCAAAAAATGAGATCTATCCTCATAGACTGGATTGAAGAAGTTCACATGAAATTTAAACTCGTAATTCTTAATTTTATATGTGTAGAATTCAAGTAGTTTGTTTTTGGCCATAAATCTGATTGATAGATACTTAAGTACTCATTAAGTGAAGAGAAATAAACTTTAATTAGTTGGAGTGGCATCACTCTTCGTTGCCTCCAAATTTGAAGAAATTTATCCTCCAAATATTAAAGACTTTGTGTATGTTTGTGATAGAGCATACACTAAAGATGAAATTCTACAAATGGAGGGATCTATTTTAAATACTATAAATTTTCAACTAAATTATGTGAGTCCAACAAGATTTTTGGAATTGCAAATCATCGAAAATACTTTAATAGAGGACTCAACTATATTTCAAAATTAATAATTTTAATTATCATCCTACATATTAGAGATGGCTTTACATAGTTATGAATCCTTGTAGTACTTACCTAGTTAATTGGCTTCATCGGCGTTGTTGTTGGCAAATAAGATTTTAGGAATTCAATCTGAAGTGGAAATCACAGATGAATCTAAATATTGTGCCACTTATCTGTTGTAGCTTTTCTACAATAATCAGAACAACTCCCAATATCCTGCTGTAAAGAGGAAGTATGCTAGAGAAGAACATTTATAGGTCTCATAAATCACAATTTCAATTTGAATATACTCTTTTTTTATTTTAGTGTGTATAATTTATTTTATGAAATTCGTCTTTATACTTATTATTGTAGCTTATTCCTCTCCAACAGATCCACAAAACAATTGTGTTTTTGCTTATTGTTCAGATGAATGGAGATAATGCATAGCTGTAGATTCTTGTGAGAAACACCTAACTTCTTGCGTTACTGTTTATTAGAGATTTTAAGAAATGCCATATGCTTTAGGATAATTTTACAATTGTCTTGTGGATAATGATTCAACAAGACTATTATATAGATGTACTAGATAGAAATGTAATAAACCAATTAGTAATTGCTTTATAGAGGCACTTTAAAACTATAAGTGATTAATAATCAATATTGATATTATTCATAATTATCAGCTGTTTGCTCAGAAAAATCATAATTTTTTTTATCATAAAATATTTTGTCGCTTATTACTTCAATAACTTTCTCTTATTTTAGTAAATTTTCTATTAACTTTTCTCTATCTTCTTTCTCTAATTTAACTTCTTCAATAGATTGATCTAAATATTAGAATAATATACTTTTATTTTTTTTGATTGTTCTTTCATCACTTTTAACTTATATTATTTCTTCCTTTAAATCCTCTATACATTATCTCAAAATTTAATAAAGTTCAGTTTTAGCTGCCAATTCTTATGTATAATTTTATTTAATCTCTCTTAATCTCTTTTATTCTTTCTTTAATGTATCTTAATATGTTTTAATGATGCCTTCATATCTATAATTAATAATTAAGATACTTTGTTTTTATATCATCATTATTTAATGAAGAATTAGATATTTAAGGAAGTTTGAGTTGTTGAGAAGATGATTTAGATTTATCAGTTTTTTATTATTGTTTTCCAGTTGATCTATCAACTACTTAGTCTTGAAATGAATCTTAATCATCATCTTTTTGAACTTCATTCAACAATTTTTCATACTATTAAATTTGTGATTTAAGAATAGCATTTTCCTTCTTTTTGACAATTAATTCTTTCATTAGCATCTCCCTATCTCTTTATTGAGTTTGATATTCAACTTTCAATTATTTGTATTTCTGCATCAATTGATGATTTTCATCATCTATTTTTTGTGCTATCTTCTTAATCCACTCTAATTCGCTTATTAATTGGTTTTCTTTTTATATATACTCTTTATCATTTTGACCTTTTTTCTCCCTCTCCTCAGAAAACTGTTTCTTAATTTCATTTATCTTATTGTTGAAAAATCTAATGATATCTCTTTCCTGATCAACAAGGATTTTGGATGTTCTTAATTGTATATTATTTATTCCTTCAATAATCTTACCATGATCCTTATAAATCATTTCCATAGTTTTTCTATCAGCTTAATCTAAAGCTGTTCTTGATTGCAATTCTTATTGTAATTCTTCAATAGTCTTCTTAAATTCCATTTCTCGTTATACATATCGCGCTATTAACTCTTCCCTTTATTTTCTCTTTTCTTCATTATGCTATTGTTGAATTTCTTATAATTTATTTAACCATTCTGTTGGATTCATTTCATTCTTGTTTAATGAGGATTGTTATTGAGCTTTATTCTTCTTTGGCTTGCTATCTGTAATATTTTCCATCTTTTTAGCTTGCAATAAAAGTTGCTCTTAAGTCACTTTAGACGGTTTCAAAATGCTATCAGAACTAATTGCTAAATGTATTTCAATACGTACTTTTTGTCAATTCACCAGTTGTTGCATAAATTCTATCAGCAATTTCTTACATCTTTTACATGCTTTTGGTATTCTTAATTATTTGGTATTCATTAGACATGTTATGAAAGAATTTAATAAACAATTATTATCACAAAAAAGTGACTATTATATTTAATTTATGGATTAAATAGGTGTAAATACATTGCGAAGCGTTTAAAAGCTTTTAAAGAGTGCTATAAAAACACGAATATTGGCAGCTTTCCCAAATTTACCAAATCAATTTGATATTCAGATTGAAACAGTGACCAATCAATTGCATATGGAATACAAGACACCAACTGTGATTAGAATTTTTAATCAATTTAAGAAGCAAAATCTCTTTGGAGGTATTGTTGTTAGTAATTTAGATATCAAAACATAAGAAGAAATTGCAGAAAAGATTGCAGCAGTCAATTTCTAAGATAACATCATCAAGAAGGTTGAAGCCATTGAGAAAGGATACTTGACCATTTAATTAGACGATTCATTCATTGAATAAGAAGTTAATTTAATTCTTAAATCTGGTTTGAAATTTCCATTAGAGAAGAAATAAGTAAAATTTGCAATGATTTTAGAAAGTTGTTGTTGATTTTTCAAGTCCAAACATTGCTAAGGAAATGCATGTTGGTCATTTGAGATCAACTATTTTGGGAGAATCCCTCTGTCGAATTCTTGAATTTTAAGGACAGGATGTAGTACGAGTAAATCATATTGGAGATTGGGGTACTTAATTTGGTATGCTCATTAATTATTTACTTGAAAAATACCCAGATTATTAAACTAATAAGCCAGTTCTAAAGGAATTAGAGGATTTATACAAAGAGGCTAAGAAGAGATTTGATGTTGATCCCGATTTCAAACAGTAATCACAATTATTTGTGGTTAAGTTGTAAGCATTGGATCCAGTATGTATTGATGCTTGGAAAATGATATGTGAATTGAGTCGATAGGAATTTAATAAAATTTATTAGAGATTGAATGTCAAAAATACTGAGTATGGTGAAAGTTATTATAATCCAATGTTGGCTGATATTGTGAAGGAATGTGAAGCGAAAGGAATTGTTGAATTAGATCAAGGTGCTAAAATTATTAGAGTAAAAGGTGAAAAAGTACCATTAATGATTGTGAAAAAGGATGGTGGATATAATTATGATACAACAGATATGGCTGCTGCTAAAACTCGTATCATTGATTGGAAATGTGATCGATTACTCTATTTAACTGATGTTGGATAATACAATCATTTTAAGTTGATATTTGAAGGTGCCAAGATGATGGGATGGCACAAGCCACCTCAAACATAAATGGAACATATGGGATTCGGATTGGTTTTAGGACTAGGTGGTAAAAAATTCAAAACTCGATCTGGAGATACAGTTAAACTTATTGATCTATTGGATGAAGCGAAAGAAAGAGCTTTAAAATAAATTTAATAAAGAGTGACTGATAATTAATAGGGTAAGGAATTTGCAACAGGATCAGCACTCTCACCAGAGGAATATGAGTTTGCAGCAGAGAAGATGGGAATAGCTGCTATTAAATATTATGATTTAAAACAAAATAGAATTTCTGATTACAATTTCGATTATGATAAGATGTTAGATCCAAAAGGAAATACAGCAGTTTATTTAATGTATTCATATGTTCGAATTGTTTCTATTTTAAGAAAGAGTGGAATTGAAAATATTTAAGAGTATATCTCAACCCATGAATTCAAAATAACACATCCTCATGAACGACATTTAGCTGCTTAATTATTAAGATTTGTAGATGTTTTATAATCAGTTAGTGATCAATTATCTATTAATTGGTTATGTGATTATATTTATGATATTTGTGTAAAGATATCAGAAGCATATTAATAGGTATATTTATTGACTAAAATAGTATCGTATATTAAATGATGAAAATACAGCTACTCGTGTTTTATTATGTGAAGCAGTTAGAATAGTGCTATTGTAGTGTTTCTATTTGGTTGGAATTGAACCTATTGAAAAAATATGACATATTAAAATTAAATTTATGTTCCCAAATCCCTCTGTTTTGAATGAAGAACCTCTAATTGATAATGATAGAATGTAAGCTCTCTCGTATGCATCACTTAAGTAACTGCTTTCTCCTCCTCCTGCAAAAATGATTATATCAGAAATACTTCCAGCAAGAAATAAAACGAAATCCCATACTTATGGATTGATTGACTCAAAAGGAGCAGAAGAATATCTATTAAAAGTTGTACAAAATAATGATATTGCTGAAACTGTCAACTTACTAGATGAAGCTTAGAACATCAATATATGTACAATTGTAGACCATAAAAAATATACATTACTACATTTGGCTGCTTATAACAACAATATAGAAACAGTTAGGTAATTAGTAGTTATATATTAGATTATTATTGGAACATGTTCGAAAATAGTATAAACATAAACATGGAACAATATTAGCAGAATGGGTCAATAAGTAAACTGAAGATGGTTTTGCTGCCTTTCATTTTGGTGCTTATAGAGGGAACATTGATATGATTAAGGAGTTTGAGAAATGTGGAGCTAATTTATTTTTGTTGAATTAATAGGGAATGAATGGATTGCATTTGGCAGCATAAGGTGATCAACCTAAATCAATAGTCTATTTCAAGAAGTTAGGTTTTGATTTCTCACTTAAAGATTCGAAAGGTGGAACAGCATTACATTGGGCTGCATATTATGGTTGTGAATTGGCAGTAAATTATCTATTGTCATTTGATGAAAAACTAATAGATGTTCAAGATATTGAAGGATTATCAGCATTACATTTAGCTACCATGAGTGGGAATGCCAGAATCGTTAAAAAACTACTCTTAAAAGGAGCAAATAAGTCATTGAAAAATAAGGAAGGATTACTTGCAGCTGATATTGCTAAGTAAAATGATTTTGCTTCAATTTACAAAATGTTAACAGAATCATAAAACTTCTTGATCACATATTTCAGTATAAGTTAAGGTTTTAGGAGAATTAATCGTTCAAAAGAAAAAATGGTTAAATTTTTATTTATGCTTTTATCCTGTTAAGCTATATCACTATATTATATATTTAGGGATAACAATGAAAGTAATATAGTTACTTATTGTTTATTATAAATAGTTGTTTGGATATTATTGATTTTTGTTTGGTAAAGTAATCCAGGAAAGTTAGCTAAATAGTAATATTAAGTATTTTCAGCAGAATAGCATAAAAAATTAGATGATTTAATGTAACATCATGATGCTGCAGATATATGTCCAGATTGTATATGTGTAAAGACTAAAAGATCAAGACATTGTGACATTTGTAGATCATGTATTAAAGTTTATGATCATCATTGTCCATGGGTAGATAATTGTGTAATAAATATAAATAACATAGATTGGAACAAATAATCATGGATTATTCTACATATTCGTGATTTTTCTTTGTATTGATATAACTACTACATTTACATTACAATTGTACTATTTTATTGAATCCTTTCAAGTTAGTGGATTGGAATGGATAATATTTGGTGTTACAATATTGACATTATTAATTATGCTACTCTTTCTCTTTCCATTGTGGTTTTTATTGTTTATATAGACTAAGAATTTATTCACAGGAAAAACAACTTATGAAAGGTATTAATAATAAATTTATTTAGATTTTCTCAATCGAATAAAAAGAATGGTGATGAAAAATCTGAATGCAAATTTTCAAATTGCTTAGAAATGATCTGTTACAATAAGAAAAATACAAGAATATCGTCAACTACTAAGCAATCGATGTAGTTATATAATTCTCAAAATTGATTAATTGTTTAAGTGTTTTATATACAAATTATCAATCAAATCCTGATAACAGTTAATTGATGTAAAACTTTTACGTTTCTGGTGTCTTTCTCAACTAAAATAACATAAGTTATTACTAATTATTTTTTTCCACTTTAATTTAATAATTCATTGAAATCAAATTGATTAGTGGATTTTGACTTCTTTCTTGATAAGAATGAATCTCCTTAAGTTATATTTGATGAAGATGGAGATAATCCATGTTTACAAAATGTTATAGATCGACGAAGTATAGGCTGCTTGCTCAAGGATGGCAGTACTATTTCTTCTTCCTACTTGGAGAATGGACGAGCATATCTTTGAAACAACTATAATCCTTTTGATGTTGCTCTAAATATAATTAATACATTACTATTCAAGATCAGTGAAGAGTTTACTTTACTGATGTTCCAGATCATTAATGATCTCTAATTTCTTCTAAGCTTCCATTTTATTTATTTCCATCTCCTTTAAACATTAACGTCGTATTTTTTCTATTTTTTATTTATTATATAATGCTTTTTTTTTGATTACGTCAGCATCGTATTGCTCAATTTATTTTACTCTTAATTTTTTCTGTTAAATTGTCTCAACCTTCTGTCTTCGGACGTCGTTTTCGGTTTTTATTCTTTCATTGCGTATGAATTAGCCTTCCTAATCTATAAGAGGCTTGAATTATTCAATTAGGAATCTTCTGTCTAAATGTAAGTTTTCTTAAAGTTGACTTAGAGGTGATTTTTAATTGTGAACTGACACTGACCCTAAATCCTTAATTTTCGATTAGAGAAGCATGTTTTTGTGATTCAATTCCTTCAGTTAATATCTCAGTGTTTTAACTTTATTTTTAGCCTTCATTTCTTATCCGTTAATCCAGACTATGCTCTATTGCATCATTAAATTAGATACTAAATTAATATATCAATCAAGAATAATAAGAAAAAAATAAAATAAAATTATATATAAGTTTGTGTAATATAATATAATTCATTGATTCTTGCAACTAAATCACTCGAATTAGTAATATTGATTATTGTTGTATAAAATTTTAACTTTTTTGAACAATTTGCATGACATCATATTTAATCGATTACACATTATTAGATATGACATGTATTCGTAATTAAATGGGTGCATTCGAGTGTAATCTTTTAAAAAAATATCTATATTTTTTCATATGTCCATAGTAGAAGTCCAATAACCTTTAACAAATTACTTGAACTCCCAATCAACAGTCCTTGCATACCTTGGGTAAAAGGAGAGCACTATCGAATCAACTTAGCAACTAGCACCACAAACTTATAAACTTACATTCAAGTATTATTCGTCATAAACATTTTCTAGGAACTCATCTAAAAAGGTCGTACTCCACACCAAGGGAACTGAGAGCACAGCAACGGTAATGTTTATGGTAATTTTTAGGGTAATTAACTTGAAAAGGATTACATGATAGCCCAAAAATTATCGGCAGCCAATTTCCCAGTACCAAGACCACTACTGTATTGTGCTGATGCTTCAATCATTGGAACACCATTTTATGCAACAGAATATGTAGAAGGTAGAATCCTCATAAATCTGAATGGAGTGAGTGCAAATGAGAAATCATTACTCTTGTAAGAGGTGGCAAAAGCATTGGCACATCTCCACTCAATCAGTTTGAGTTATTTGGGACTTGGAGATTTACAATCAGAAACAAGTCAATACCAGACATTAAATAAAAAACTCTACAATATATACAAACTACATGAAACAAAAATATCAACGAATGTTGAGGATTTACTCTACTGGTTACCACTTAACTCACCAGTTAAATCAGAAAGTGATAATCTCTGTTTAGTACATGGTGATATTTCA
>JMSD01000066.1:125576-140143 GCA_000715435.1 Paramecium caudatum | reverse complement strand
GTTAAATTTCTTCAACATTCTAAACAATAACTCTATTCACATTAAGGGCTTAAATCCATAGCAATTAGATTCATTCACAATTATGGTATATTAATTGTTATACAAAAATATACATGAATTGGAATTTAATGAATCAAAGAAAATAAAATATATTGAATATATTTAAAGTTTAACTTTAGTAATGCAATAAAAATAATTTTATTATAACAATATTAATATAAAAGTCCTCAAAACAATATCTATTGAAAATACAATCCTCTAAATTTTTGAACAGGTTTTTTCGCAAGAAACATACTATTTTTAATCTCCTCCTATACTTTGTTGTTTTTTTCCTCATAGTATACAAATGATTAACCTGTGTTTTCAATGGCAGTTGCTGCTGTCTGCCAAGAAAATCTAATAACATTTGGATAACAAAAGAAAGGAATCAAATTTTGTTTCATAAATTTTTAAGTTTTAGGATCTGATGGATATCCACTTCCTATGTCTTCTTTAACAACATCTTTCTGTATTCTATAAATTTCTTAGTCTCTTGTTACTTTAGCACAGATAGAAGCTGCACTAACAGTTTAGAATTTAGAATCTGCCTTTTCTTCAACAGCAATCATAATTCCATTTTCTAAAGATTTTAAATTATCATCTAAATACTTTTTATATTGCTATTTGGGTCCAACTGTGTCAATAAAGCATTCTAATTTAGGTTAAATAATACATTTAATGTTGTATCCATTTGATATGGCATTTTGAATTAATGTTAGAGCTGTCTGATGTGAAATTGCGTTCAAGTTATTAGGCAAATGCCTTAATTAATTAGTTGAAAGAAATTCCGCGCTTAATTATATGCATTCATATCTGAGCATTTCCCCATTCAATCTATTTATTAAAACGAAGAGGGAATCCCTTTAAGCTTCAGTTAGTTTCTTGGAATCATCAAAGACACTTTTCTGAATGAACTCATTATATTTCTTAGGCCAATAGCATGCAGCATAAACCATAGGCCCGAAAACTGGTCCACGACCTGCCTCATCTACTCCGAGCATCCATTCCTCTGTCTTTAAATCATCGAGAGGTACTTTCTTTTCTTTAAGCATTTCGACTGCAAGTTTTTCGAGGTAATCAGTGTCATATTTACTTTAATTTTTTTTCATTTAATAATGAGAAATATATGCTAAAATCAAAGGGTTTTCACTTTCTTTTATTTGTTATCATTATCCGATGAATCCTGCAATAATTTTTTAGATTCTTCGAATCTTTTTATGTATGGCTGTCTTTAATCATCTGGTAAAAATTTCCATTTTTAGAGTACTAAATCATCAATGTCTTTTTGTGTTAATTTCTTATCTTTTTTAAGTTTCTTTGAATATCTCTCTTTGAATATGGAATATGCATTCTGATATTTGGGTTTTTCTGCCATAATTATTTAAAAATTATTTAAAATTTTAACACTATTTTAATCATAATTTAAGAATAGTCATTAAATTTTTATTAGTACTATTTAGGCATTTTTTGCCACGATTTAAAATGTAAAGAATAATTTCTTATAAATGCCTAAGGATAAACTTCACGTAAATCTCGTTGTTATTGGACACGTCGACTCAGGAAAGTCAACCACCACAGGTCACTTGATCTACAAGCTCGGAGGTATCGACGAAAGAACCATCAAGAAGTTCGAGGATGAAGCCAACAAATTGGGTAAGGGATCCTTCAAATATGCCTGGGTTTTGGATAACTTGAAGGCTGAGAGAGAAAGAGGTATCACAATTGATATCTCCCTCTGGAAATTCGAAACTAATAAGTATTACTACACCGTCATTGATGCCCCAGGACATAGAGATTTCATCAAGAATATGATTACAGGAACATCATAAGCTGATGTTGCTTTGTTGATGATTGCTTCACCAGCAGGAGAATTCGAAGCTGGTATTTCCAAGGAAGGATAAACCAGAGAACACGTTCTTTTGGCCTACACTTTGGGAGTCAAGTAAATGATCTGTGCCACAAACAAGATGGATGAGAAGACAGTCAGCTATGCTTAAGCCAGATATGATGAAATTGTTAAGGAAATGAGAGATTACTTGAAGAAGGTTGGATACAACCCAGACAACGTTCCCTTCATCCCAATTTCAGGATGGGTTGGAGATAACATGTTGGAAAAATCACCAAACTTGTCATGGTACAAGGGTCCAACACTCCTTGAAGCATTGGATGCAGTATAACCACCAAAGAGACCAACTGAAAAACCACTCAGATTACCATTACAAGACGTATACAAGATCGGAGGTATTGGTACAGTGCCAGTCGGAAGAGTTGAAACCGGTGTCTTGAAACCAGGTATGGTCGTCTAATTTGCTCCATCAGGCATCACAACTGAAGTTAAGTCAGTTGAAATGCATCATGAAGCCCTTCCAGAGGCTGTCCCAGGAGACAATGTCGGATTCAATGTTAAGAACATTGCCGTCAAGGACTTGAAGAGAGGATATGTTTGCTCAGATTCAAAGAATGATGCTGCCAGAGAATGCAACTCATTCAATGCTTAAGTCATTATCATCAACCATCCAGGATAAATTTAAAACGGATATACCCCAGTTTTGGATTGCCACACAGCCCATATTGCTTGCAAATTCTAAGAAATTCTTTCAAAGAATGACAGAAGAACAGGTAGAGTCATTGAAGAGGAACCAAAGTTCGTTAAATCAGGAGATGCTGCCATGGTTAAGTTAGTCCCAACAAAACCAATGTGCGTTGAAATGTTCTCTGAATATCCACCACTCGGAAGATTTGCCGTCAGAGATATGAAATAAACCGTTGCTGTCGGTGTCATTAAGGCTGTTGAAAAGAAGGAATTAAAGAAGAAGTGATTTAAAATTGCATGTACATTTAGCATACAAAATTTTATTTATTTATTAATTCTCTCCACAGGTAGTTGAAACTCAATTTAAATGTTTTAACAATTCAGAATAAGTATCATTAATTAACAAAAAATAAAAAATTAATGGGAGCTTGTGCGTCGAAGAAAGATAATTTTTAACTCTAACGAAGTAAAGCTTAAAAGCACATTGAAATTGATTTCATTAAGTTGGTCAAATACAATCAGGAGAAGGAGGCAAAAGAGGGTAAAGACAACCAGCACAATCCTCAATCCTTCTGTTAAATATTTCTACAATCCAACAAACAATAAAGTCCACATACCTATACTCAAAATTTGGGGCCATCCACTCAATTGGAATACAAAAAAATATGACATTCTCTATTCCTTAGTTGTATTTATAATAACCGAATCATATTATTCATTTTAAAGGGATTCTTCATTTCTAGTCTTCTGAGAGGGGATACAATTCACAATTAGAGTCGATATATCCATGATAAAACAGAAGTTTAAATATTGAGGAGAATATATTTATATGAAGTCATATTTTAAATACAATGACTGATCTCTATTACAAGGACTTTGGACATGAACATTAGCCATAACAATTAAAAAATAACTTCTTTTCCTTTATTCAAATATGGAACAGACTAAATTACTGACTATTTTGATTTAATCAATTTATTAAGTTATACATGTAATCACATATGCAGACAAAAGTGTTTAAAAGAATTCTGACTCCAAAGAAAATAAATCACATTATATATAATGGATTGTAATAATCAAAATACAAAAATTCCAACTCTAAAATGTAAGATAGTTGTTTTAATTTTAGAGGCTGAGAGTTCATTTTAAAGATATCGAAATCCCTTGAATGAATTTCATCATAAAAGTGAATCAAATTCCTTCGAACATAAATAACCTGATGGGACATTCCCAATTTAGCCATACATTTTCTATCCATCAACACCAATATACCCAATATTAGGTATAATGTACCCTTAATTAGGTGAAACAAAGAATGAATTTGCAGAATCAGCAAATGCATTTATGAAACATGGAATACAAAACACATTGGCTAGTCTGATTTAGAAGTAAAATCAAGTTTAGAATGAATTCAAGATAAATTAGACTACATTTGGGTGTAAGAAAATGTGTGAAGTGGATTGTCTGTTGGTTGAGAGATATTTTAATCAGAAGTATTGGGTATGGGTTTCTTACAAAAAAGATCTTTCAAAATTCAAATTAGCGGTACAAGATTGATCAAACCAAAGTGATCAATGCAGAATGGTTAAAAGCTAGGATGCAACATCGCTACAAGTCACAATTCTATGACTCATTCTCTGAAATGATTGATCTTATATCTAAGGAAGGAGAAATCTAAATGAATGGACGTACATAAGTGATAAAATTGCAACACATTAAAGGGTTTTAGAATTTGGAACGGTAAATTTAGAAATCTGTGAAAGCAGAAAAAAACTTTGATTCATTCCTGTTGGAGATTCAAAAAATATTAGCAGAGTTCATTTTCTCCAATTTATGATTTAACAATAAGAATCACTCAAGATAATGAAAGTCTACAACATAGTCTGGTCCTAATTGGGCCTATTTCTACAATTCTAATCTTTTATTTTCATCTGTGAAGTCTCCTAAAGGTAAAATTATAATTACCTGGTAAGAAAGAACAGCATTTCTCTTATTCTCCTAAAAATCCCATCAATTGATAGATGTATGCAATCAATTCAGAACAAAAGAAATTCTATCTTTTACTTTTCTTGAAAAACTTCATCATGGAGAGAGAGTATCCCTTTCCTACTTAAGCTTCAGCTTGAGCATGCATTATTATGCGATCGGCTTCTGAGATATTGAGAAGTGGTTTATAGAGAATCCTACAATCAGAGTTAATGAGTACTTTTCATAGTTTCTATATGACTTGGCTCTAACGAATCGTTCTACATAATTATATAAATTACTGTAACTGAATGTTATTACTCCAAATTGATTACTGGATTCAAGTAGCATTAAATCATCCCATGGGTTTTTGAGAAACATTACAATATGATCAAAATCACTTCTTGTGACAGATCTCTACAAATTTTGTAAGGTTCCTCTGGTTCTAAAGATAAGTAGATCACCAGTTTAAGCCTGATTAAGAATTTAGGGATCAAGGATACGTTCATGTCTCCAAAATCTATAATATTTAGCTAAAGTTGTAATTGAATTCCTGAATCCTAATGACTGATGTATGTATTATTAAATCAATTAGACCCACTATTTAGACTAATCTCTAGTCCTGGTGGGTACTACGAATTCAAATTTTTTCTCATTTCCTTCTGGCTAAAATCTAATATTTAGAAATTGATACATGAAACTAATGATATACTATTCATCTTTTGATTTCTAATATGAAAAGGTGTACTTCTAGTATTAAAAATCTAAGATTCCTAATGGTTTTTCTTTATTTTTTATGTTATAGTAAGTAAATCTATTAGATGAAAGAGTACAATAATAAGTCTATGATTAAGTAAATAATACTGAATTAGTTTCTAAAAAATGTGGACTGACCTTATAAAATTCACCTTCTAATTCAATTTATTGATTTAATGTTTGAGGTTCTTAAACAATTTAATTGGTGTTGTTATTTGAATCTGGTATTTCAACAGCATACTATTCTTCATTCAAATTTTAGACTATATATAAAACAAATATACGATCTAATACAGATTAGAATTGTAAATCATCAATTTGTTCATCAGGTATTGAATTTTGTTGCATAATTATATATTAACTTTTCATTTCTTCAAATAGATAATTAGGGTTGTCATATTGTCACATCCAGTGCCTTGAGAAGTGTCTGGTGCTAATAATTGATCTAATAAATCTTCAGCGGCCTTTCTCAATAGTTGAGCAGTCACTTATCCAGAACCCAAAGTTTGATTAATAGAACGTAACAATTCTTAATGACTCAATGTTTCAAATACACCATCACATCCCATTAATATAAATCTAATATAATCATAAATTACTTATCATTTGCACCTAATTCTACTTTCTTTACATCTGGTGATGCAATAATCAATTATTCATGTGCTCTTAATTTATTATCTTTCTTATATTCTAAATCACCCAATGCTCTAGAAAGATTCAAATTACCTACTATAATTAGTTAACTTACCATTAACACGTCCATCAGCAACAAATCCTCCTGCTCTTTCAATTCTATTTTTTTCATCAACATTATCTGGTTTATGATCGATACTCATATCATAATTAGTATTATTTCTACACAATACTGATCGTGAATCACCTGCATTAGCCACATATAATGTGTTTTTATGTATTAAAGCTACATTGGCAGTGCAACCAGCATAAGATTCTAAATCATATTAGAGAGTACCTTCTGAATCATTAGCTTTATATGTATTTAATTCTTTTTATCCTTCAGTTGTGAATAACAATTCATCCATTTTAAGGAATGTCTCTTTGAGTGCTTCTTCAAATTTCTATTCTTTAAAGTTCTTATTTTTGAGTAATTCATCTAAGAAATGTTTTTCTACAAATTATGCCACTTCTCTTCCACCATGTCCATCAAAGACACCAAATACAGAGATATCTTATATCAAATCTGGTTAATGGATATGTGCATCTTCCATTGTATTTCTCCAACCTTCATTAGAAGAGGAATACCTTGCATTTCAGATGCAACAAACATAACAGATTTGCCTTCACCTGTTACAGTATTCTTATCTCTCTTTGGTTGACTCAGATATGGCCCCATTTAAATAATAAGATATTTAATCAATATTTTCCTCTCTAAATCCAATCAGGAGTATATGAACTCCATTACTTTTTACTATTAACCTACACTTTAGTAGCAATTTCATTTGAAAATCTCTCTTACTTTGAAATACTCTAATATGAATTAAATTAAGAATAAGTCTTATTTTCTGAATGATCAATTACAGATGAGGAGCCCTCTAAATAACGTCGAATCTCATATATGATAATAATACTTTTGCATAATTTTTGACTGCATTACCAATTTCTCCTTAAGGTCTGCCATATTGACCATTATTCCAACGTATGTCTGCTGGGTATAGTTCTCTTTCTTTTTTTTGAACTACTTCTATTGAGTCACCTGTTAATTTGAAAATTGGTTTATGTTCATGTTTGAAACTAAATTACTTTCAAACAATACGGTTTGCATTTCTTTCCTTTGAGTCTTAATTGATCATAAAAATCACGGTCTAAATAGTATGGAACATACATTCAACTCCAAATGTATGAACAGATTTAGATTTTTAATCTCTCTATATTTAATTAGTGATTTCATGTAGAGAAGTCTTTCTAGGTTCTTGAAATATTGTACAAGGACCATAATTTTTGAGAAGTGAGGGACGCATTTTAAAATATAATTATATAATGATAATGTTCATTGTCCAACTCTAATGTTTGGTAATTAAATTGATTAATTTAATTGGGGGTACACAACAAGTTAACTGTATGAACATCCTTATTAAAGTTATTAGAGTTATTGTTATTAGAGTTATTATTAGAGTTATTGTTATTAGAGTTATTACTATTAGAGTAACTATTATTATTTGAGTTATTCTTATTATTGTTTGAGCCATGCTTAAAATTATTAGTATTATTCAACTGGTACAGCATAAAATTTAGGTTCCTCTAGATCTGGTGTCATTGGTTATCCCATAACTACAGCATTCTACAATAGTTATTATCTCTTTCTTCTAAGTTATCTTCTTCTACGAATTATCTTTCTAACTCCAAGTACACCCAATGCTGCAGCACCAACTACGAATACCCAGAAGAATCCTAATTCAAATTAACTATACCTGAATGACCACCTCTATTGTGGTTGTGACGCGATTCGCGGTCAACTTAACGATAGTCCTACTTGTTCCCTAGAACCAAGATTAGGAGTAATGCAATAATCAAGATTTATTTCATATTATATGAATACAACTTAAAAAGAAATTGCCCCAGGTATTATACTCTTGAAAAGCATTTAAACCACACCAGAAATGATCTACATATTCAAGGTACAATTAAATAGGCTCAATGCTATGGAATTTGTAGCTGATTTCACTGGAAGTGAGAACATTCTAGTAGATGGATAGAATAAGCTTAAAACAATAACCATGATTTAACCTTTTGAAACGTAGTAGGTAGCACAATTAACCATGAAACCTGATTGGAAATTGAAAACTAAATTTAAATTTACACTAAAGACAGCAGATAAGAAAATATAAGCATAATATTTGAAGGATGACATTGCATAATTGGAGTAAGAAATCTCTAATCAATAATTACGAAACTATCCAATCCTCTAACAAGAGATACCTGAAATACTTCGTTATTTGAAGGCACCTTTTGTAGATCCTGAATTTCTACCAGTGGATGTATTATGATTAGTAAACTAGTCTAGTGTTTTTGGAGATGAAGAAGCATAATTAGATACACTTATATAATGGAGACGACCAAATGGATTCTTTTAATTGAAAGATGCCAATAAAAGACCAGAGATATTCTTTGATAAAATTGAACCAAATGATATAAAATAAGGAGCATTGGGGAATTGTTGGTTTTTATCTGCATTATCATCTTTGGCAGAGAGACCAGCATTAGTAAAAAGATTGTTTGTAACAATGACAACAAATGTAATGGGTGTATATAGAGTGAAAGTTTGTAAAAATGGAGAATGGGTATATGTTACTATAGATGATTTATTTCCATGTTATCCTCTTGGAGCGCCAATATTCTCGTCAGCACATGGAAATGAGTTATGGGTGCTTATATTGGAGAAAGCTTATGCAAAATTGCATGGAAGTTATTTTGCATTGAGAGAAGGTCATTCTGGTGAAGCAATGATGGATTTAACTGGATGTCCAACAGAAATATACTCTTATTCTGATCTTTAAAATATGTGGTAGTAATTGATGTAATTTGATCAAGAGGGTTATCTTATAAATGCATTTACAGAAGGTACAGATTAATAGAGTGAGGGAAAAAGAAATTAAAATTAAGATTCTATTGGTTTGATACCTGGACATGCTTATGCAATATTATAAGTTAAAGAAGCAAAAGGTAATAAACTATTGAACATAAGAAATCCATGGGGGAATTTTGAATGGAAAGGTGCTTGGAGTGATACTTCCCCTTTATGGACAGCAGAGATACAAAATATGGTTAATTTTGTAAATGATAGTAATGATGGTTAATTTTGGATGTGTTGGAAGGATTTTTTGATGTATTTCAAGGGAATTAATGTATGTAAGGTTAGAAATTGGGATGATGTTAGAATTAAAGGTAAATTTATTAAAGTTACTGATATTGAAGATTCTAACATAGATGTAGTATTAAGTAAATGGTATTATACATTTCCACTTTCTAAATAAACAAAGGTTGTTTTTGGTATACATTAAGAAGATGAAAGAATACAAGGAGTTAAATTATTGAGACCATATCTTGATATAGGATTGACTGTATTTAGATAAACAGAATAAGGAATTGAATTAGTTACATAAACAATATCTAAATTAGATAGATAAGTACAATTAGAATGTGAACTCAATTAAGGAGTTTATATTATAGTCCCTAAAACTAGTGGACTCTTTTTAACAGGAAACAATACAACAGCTGTAAATTTACTCAATAAAGATGGTTCTTTACATCCTTTACTTAAATCTGTTTTAATGGATATTTTTAGAAAATTTGATATGTTACTTTTAAGAGAATTAAGTTACATTGAATTTAAGGGGATATATGATTGTTTAGATAGATAACTTGACCCAGAGTATTTTAAGTAAATGCTTAGTAAGTACACTTCATCAGAAAAAGGAATTACATTTACTGGATTTGTAGAATTCTTTATTGATTAAATAAAATAATTAGGATTAGAAACTATATATAGATGGTTAGATAAATTGGGATATGATAAATATTTGAATTCAATTAGAAGTAGAAGTTTTATATTTACAGTACATTCATCAAGTGAAGTATCAGTAACTGTTAGAGATGCTCTAAACACAGATCTTAATAATAGAGCACATGTATTTGGTACAACTTTTGTAAATTAATATCATTAAATTGAAAATATTAAAACAGATAGAAATGGTGTAAGAGTAATATAATGTTATAATAGATATTCTGATATATTTTCTATAATAGCAATTAATGATTAAACTTATCCAGTTATATTAATTATAGATTTAAGTAATAGTATTGGAATTGTATTATCAACTAAAACAACAAAAATAAATAAAAGATTAGATTCTGGATAGATGGAAAGTATAATACATTTTAGATCAAATGGAATATAAAAATTAAAATTGGTTGTTTAAGCAAAATGGTAACCTGTTTAGTGAATATATCAAAAATATGGAAAAAAATTCATTTACTCTCAACGAAACTTGAATTACAGTAAGCATTCAAGCCACATCTCGATAATCCTCTTATTTGAGGACTGTTTTTACTCATATATGTACTTCTTTATACACTCTTACAATTCTTACTTCTTTCTGAATCTCTTAATAATTTATCAAATTCATCCTTTAAATTGTGATATCTTTCATCTTTTTCTATCATATGAATTTTAAGTCTTTCAATATCTATCTTACCTTATTAAATTATCTTTAATTGATCTTGCATTTATAATCTCAACTACAATAAATCTTCTTAAAATGTTTGATTTTCTGATTCTAATTTCTTGATATCTTATAGTAAATCATAAATGTGTTTTTGTAGTTTCTTGTTACACTCTTAATATACATATATTTATGCTAAAATATGTATCAGTTAAAATACATTTCTAAGATTTACTTATACAACCATCTATTTTTGTTTCAATACCTCTGAACTGAATTTAGTAAGTTGTCTATATTTCTAAGCATCACTTTTAAGATTATCATATTCTACCCTCGATACTGAACTAAATAAAGTGATTAAGTACTTCGAACAATATCATCTCTTTCTAATATTGAATCTTGACTTGGATGTCTATTAGTATGATTAGTAGGATTAGTAGTATAATTATCATCTTTCTTATCTGATGCAAAATAATAACCCTAAAATTATATTCACATAAAACCTCATGTTAGAACTCTGGTGATTGTTCACTAGAGTGTGCATCACCAAAAGATGGAATTTCAAGACTTCTTATATCGGTTTTTCTGGTTTCACATAGTTAAAACAAGTCATGGATCTGTGATTAGGTAAGTGAAATGTGTGAGGACATTTATTTATTTTAATAATATCATAACATCTAACCAAGCTTTTTGATTTTCTACTGTCTAGACGACTCAAGTTATGATACAAGATAACTAATCTCTTATTATAAGTTCTTTAAATTTGCATAATCACTCTCCAAGAGGATTTATTCAATCTTACCACATTATCCCTCAGAATCATGTTCTAATTCAAATTTCATTAATATTCGTGGTTTAAATTCTTCTTCATATGCCCTTGAACCAATCTGTATATCAAATCTCCAATCGAGATTCTTGAAATATGGCATTCCATCTGATTCTATGTAACTTAATCGTTTATGTAAGAGCGTGGAATTGGCTTCTAATTTCTATGTTCTCTTATATCATACTTGTAAAAAGAGAGCTTTACGATCCTCTTTCAATTTTAGAAATTCCACATTTTACTTGAATTATCTGTCCCCAAATTTAAACTTTCCATAATATGATACAAGCTTTAAAACCAACCTAAAGTATTTATCTGCTTCATTTTCATCAATCTCCAAAACCTCTACAATATTAGAATAATCAACCTGCTAATGTAGTTTGTGTATCGTGTTTGACAATATAACTTATAGCAAAGTTAACAATCTTCTCATATTGATTGATGTCCAAATTGTCAAGGATTGATACTTCTTCAATGAATTTGTCACTCAATATCATATTTATAAATCAATTATCCAATTCAGAAAGTAGTTTTGTAGATTTTGTGATCTGGTTCAAGTGTTCAATTACACTCATTATAGATTATTCATCTATTAGAGAATCTTCATCGGAATCATTTTCATCATCTTCTACGACAGAAGATAAACTGCTTAAAGAATTTTATTTCGAAGCATCCAATAATTCTTGATTCTAAATTACTAACATTAAATACCCATGGATATAATTTTAAACCTGTAGGATTCTGTCCTCTTTACAGTATCTTATAAAAGTACACCTTTAATTCATCATAGTTGATCACTTTATATTGTTCAATATTTGATAACTTAACATGATAATAAAATTGAATGATCTCTTTTGGCATATTAGGAAAAGCCTTCTCCAAGATTAAGTTCATTTTCTATAACTCAATTTCTTTAATTTTATCATTCTTGGTCTTCTTTTATTTGGTTTTAAAGAGACGCCCTCCTATGTAGAAATTTATGAGTATGTAGGCCAATGATTCTAAATCATCTCTAGGACAAGGGCCTTTTTTATTGATCATAATACGTATGCCTAAGTGTAAATTCAAACTTGAATATTTGTTTAGCGCTAGAGTATACTGGAATTTGTTTTTTGTGTTTTGATTGAGTAGGGAACGTAGTTTGTATTTTTGAGCAAACTTTAGATCAGTTAAGAGTAATTAAACACCTCTATGTAGAGTGACAAATTTTTTGGGCTTAAGGTAGCAATGCACTATGGATGCAGAGTGCATCTTCTCCAAAGCTGACAACTAAAATAGTAACAGTGATACTGCTTCAATTGCTAGTGTTGCAAATACACTATCAGAAAACTTGCGATTTTAATGCTAAAAACATAATTTCAATGAAGGTCCACATCTCTCCTTTACAGTATATCTGTACTCCATGTTCTTATACTTATAGGATCCAGATGAGAGTGTTTTAGGGATTAGTTATACTACATTAAAGAAGTATTACAATCATGCATTTTTTTAACTATCTTCTCATCACATATAAATGAATTATGTTACTCTTGGCTAAATTAGTTTTACTAATACCTTTTCATTTCTACCAAATAATAGGTATTAGGATCATCCTTATTCAAAGCTGCACTTCCTATTAGGATTTCCAAATTTACCCAAATAAAGGTTATGTGATCTACCCTTGTAAATCAATCGAACTAAAAAGTATTTCTAATCCAAAACCACTGCATTGGCATTTCTTTCAAAAGAATTTGACTCAGTTATTGTGTCAGTCATTTAATAATAAAATCTTTAAATTATTATATTACATCTCACATATTTAAGAAGAGAAATTGGTTTAAGAATGTTAAAAATACTATTATTGTGAATCATGAATGATCATAAAATTGTGTGTTAAATTTATTTTACTATTGTATTAAAGATTTTCGCCTTGAATATTAAATTTAAAGAATCTCAAGGTTTCGAACATTCCTGAAACATTTTTTGAATGTAATACTTAATATTTTTTATATATAGATTATCATTTCAAAAGTAATTTTCTAACTTACAATCTTTTGTTTTTGGCATCCCAAGTTATCAATAATTGTCCATCATCTGAAAAAACTCCTATAATTTAATCTGATTGAAATATGATCATCTGCTCAAATTACAATTCTTCTTAATTTGCTTCAAATTTGATAATACTCACCTTATTACTGTTTTTGAAAAGCAATAATTAATTTTGCATACTGAATTTAAGGGGGAAAGTAAATGAATCATCATTAAAATCATAATTGAACAATTTTCTCTGAAATTCGAAATTCTATTTCATTTGGTTTTTTCCTAGTATTATCAAATCTGTCTTGGTTTAATAAACAATCATATTCTCCCCAATAAAGCTAACTTTATTTACTCTCTTTTTCGAGCTAATCTTTTAAACAACCTGCCATATATTGTTTTAATTTTTTTAACTGATTATAATCTCCCCTTCATTCCTATCGTATAATTTTGACCCAGTTTAACCACATGAAACAAGTTAATTTGAAGATAAGCTTAAATTCATATTTAAAACCTCCCCATCATGAACTTAAAAAGTTTAACTCGAAAACCAACTCTTTTTTTTTTTCCAGAATTTTATAGATGTATCAAAACTACTTGTTATAATAAGATCAGCATTGACTATAACGCAGCTGACTCTATCATAGTGGATTTATTGCAAAAATTATTCACATTGCCACTAAGATTCTTATAAAATCCAGATAATTAGTATTTAATCACCGCTAACCGAAACGAATTGATTCTCATTCTTCATGAAAGTTAAGCAAGTTAATGGTTGTTTGTGCTATTTCATGATTTATTTTAAGATTAACTTTCCATCATTTAAATTGTAAAGATGAATTTCTTCACCATGTCCAACAACTAGTGTTTTTTTATCAGAACTCAAAGCCATCGAATTACATGATTCTTGTATTTATAACTCACCTAATTATATAATTTAATAATTCACTGGGACAGCTTCTTAATATTTGTAAGTGTTTGGTTCACTTTATAATTTAAAACCTAATTTATTCAGAGTTGATTTTAAGTAATCTTCAATGTTATCCTTCACTTTCAAAAAATCTGATATCGTAAGCTCGATGCATTTGTGCATGGCCTCGTAGTCCTTATTTTATAAGTATTCTATATTCTATATGTAATTGGGCTGCAACAATATTTCTAAAATTTCTGATATTTATGAAAAAGATAATTCAGACCATTTAGCTTCTGCTTATTTATTAATAATATCATCTTTTTTTTTTTTTAATTTAAATTCTTA
>JMSD01000066.1:84337-124537 GCA_000715435.1 Paramecium caudatum | reverse complement strand
AAATACTTGCTAAAAAATGCCATTTCGGTTAATTTTTGGAGGGAGTACTTCTAGACCATCTCTTCCTATATTTCACCCAAGACTTTGGTGAGTTTAGTGATATGTTTTTTTCTATAATCCTGAATATTATACATATAATATATACAAAGTTTTATCAAAATCGAAAACTATTATAATGAGGTTTGAATTATGTTTTTCTGAGAGTTGTCTGAAGAGATAATCCTCTAGCTCTCTTTTAACTAACTTAATCAATTCTACGCCAAGTTTCAAAACTGAGATCTTGGCATACTTTAACTTTTTTCATGTCTAGTTCGCATTTCATGAGTGGGAGTTCGCGATGAAAGTAATCTTATTTATCTCTTTACCACTTTTATGTTAATCCCATGAAGGAGGTTGAGTCGAATTCAGCTGTATTTCTAATTTAGCGAGTTAAGGAGATATGGTCATGTACGAATGACCTAAATTGCTCTTTTTATTTTTCACGTTCTAAATTGGAGTGAACATCTCCTAAGACATAAATTGTTTTATTTTATTTGATAGGAGGGGGTTAATTGAACTTTTAGCAGTACTCTTTAAATGATATTTAAGGATGAGGTTGTTATAATTTCTTATTCATATAAACAAAAAATTAATATGCCTAAGTAAATTTCAAAGAAAGACATAAAAAAGGAAGAGGAGGAAGAATTTGAAGTGGAGAAGATTATCGGAAGAAGAAAAACAGAGGGTTAATTGGAATATAAAGTATTGTGGGTAGATTAAACAATAACATGGGAACCTGTGAGGAATTTGTAAAACTGCTTGGATTGTGTGGAGGAATTCCTTAGAAAACTAAAAATGCGTCAATAATAAGGCTCTTTGGAAAATGACGCCCCTATTAAAATTAAGGAAATTCGTTAATCTAATTAATTGAAATGTCTCGTAATCTGGGGATAGCGAAAAGGTAAAACACCAAGAAAGAGTTGGGTACCATTTGATGCAATGAAGTAAAAGCATCCAAAAATGTTATTATAATATCTCAAAAAATTTGAATGCGTATAAGAATTATTATGAGTGTATTTTTTATATATCATGATAATGAATAATCGTCGAGTGTTTTACGACGAGTCCATTTGGGAGCGTTTTGAGAATAGAATAAAGACTTGGACCTATGGACTCACCCATGAACTGTTGTAGAATTAGGTTTGTAGTCCATTTCTGTATAAGTTCTTGGTCTTGGTGGAGATCATTTAGCTAGTATTTTTGAAAAATATGTTTAGCTTTATTATTCGATTCATCCGAACTTATCTTTCCTATTCAATACTGTGTGGATGGATTACTTTCGCAATGCTTTGCAGTATTTTTAAGTGAACTACATTTTGTTTAACGGTGGAGTGAGTGTATTACTAATTGTGATGTACATTGTAAATATTTCCTTTAAATTGTAGGCTTTTGGAGTACAAATCTTAATGCTCTTTCTCCTTGTTATAATTTCATTCAAATTGCAAAACAACAAACGTAAACCAAGCACTTTCCTAACTTACTGCTTGAAAATATTTTCACTTTATGGGCTGTTGTTGAATACCATTCTAACTATTCCGATATTTAATGCATTTATGGCTGTAATATACTGTAATGCCAATGCTCCATTCTCTGATGGACTGGATTGTTATTAGGGACTACACTTTTTACATCTTTCTTTAGCTGTATTATTTATCCTTACATAGATCATTGGGTTGATATTGTTCTTGATCAATGTACTTTATTTTGCATTACTTTATGCAGAATTGAATCCTAGTTCAGCAATTCCATTTGCATCACCTTAATCAAAGACTCCATTAGTTAGGTAACTTATAAAGATAGTACTCCCACTCTATGTTACCTTAGATTATGATGGTAATATTGCTAAAGTTTATGTTTCATTATTGGCTGCTTTTTATTTGCTTTTACTAATCTAAAGATATAGATCTCCTCCTTATTACAATAAGAGTGTGTAAGGTTTTATTGTAGTAGAGGAGGTTATTTTATTTTGGACTACTTTGGTTGATGTAATCACAGCATTTCTTGACCTAGAAGGAGTAGACAATATTGGATTATTTTACATGATTTTAGGTATGCCAATGCTCTCAGTCATATACTACCAATTACTTGCTTTCAGATAATGGTAGCTACTTAAAACACCCATCAAATCATTTAAAAAAGAAACAGATATAGAAATCTATGTGAACCATTTGATGGACTTAATAGAAAATAGGGAGGCACTCTAGTAGAGAATAACTTTGGAAGGAGTTTTAAAATTGCATCTGAAGAATTGTAGTAAAGCTGGAGAAAACTGTGTATGTTAGGCACTAGTTGCAGATAATCTGAAAGATGAAGAAACTCCTTAAAAATTGAAAAGATGGTATCAATTAATAAAGTCAATAATTTCTGATGCCTTAGACCGTTATCCTAAATGTCCTAGATTGCATCTACTTAACGCATATATTCATCATGAAAAGTTGAAGAATAAATTCAAAGCATTATTTGAATTGATGATTACTGAAGAGAATAAACCAAACTTACAGGAAGAATTTAGTATATATAGATATAAAAATTTAATTGAGGAAGAGATGATAGAGAATGATATGCGAACATCTGAGAATAAGGGAGTTGATGTGAATATTATTGTAGTTTTTCAGAATAAATTTGTGAACTTCCTTGGTAGTATTGAGAAGAGTGTTACTTTGCATATGGAATTTTGGAGAGAATTATTGGAAGAAAATCCTGACATTTAAAAATTATAATCCCTCGGATCTAAGATTACAAATACAGTTGAATCAACTAATGATTTTTACAAAAAACTTTAAGAAATGAATCAAAATCATATAAAGTGTTTACAGGTGTATGGTAATTTTTTAAAGGATATTGTGAATGATGATGTGGAGGGTTAGCGGATATTGGAGAAAGCTGAATATATAGCTAAAAGCACAGCAGTGAATAAATTAGGATTAGATTAGGAAAGGTAGAAATATGGAGAAAATGCTAATACATGTATTATAACTTGTTCTGGAAATTATAATAACATAGGTGTTGTAACAAATACAAACAATGAAATAACACGTATTTTGGGATTCTCCAAATCTGATGTTATAGGATAGAATGTAAATCGTATAATGCCTAAAGTATATGCAGATCAACATGATTAATTTATGAAAAATTATTTAGAAACAAGTGATTCGAAAGTGATTGGGTAGGAGAGAATACTATTGGCATAAAATAAAAATAATTATTTGGTTCCATGTACTTTAATGATTAAGGTGTTACCAAACTTAGATGAAGGTATTCAAATTGTGGGATTTCTTAAGGATATTGAAATTGGTAGTTCATATTTAAGAAATGAATAGGACATAGATTAGGAGTGGCATTTTATCATAATAAATATTAATACATAAGCTGTTTTAGGAATAACTCAATCATGTTATACTAAATTTGGTATTCCAGCATCTTTAGTTTATGGTAACTCAACTAATACGAATGAATTTACAATTGATGCCATAGCACCAGAGTTAGTTGATATTAAAAATTAAGATGATCTTAAATAATAAGGATTAGTAACAACTATAGATACAACATAATTATAATAAAATTTCTTATTAGGTAGAGGGGAAAGTGATGAAGAGATTTCACTTGAAGAAGAGGAAAATATTTATGAACCACCATAATAAGTATCAAATATGCAATCTAAAGTGGGAGATTCAAATTTAGGATAAATGTTTAATTAGAACCATTAATATAAGGAAACTACTGTGGATATTTCATAATAATAAGTTAAGATAGAGACATCTAAATTAGAGGAAGCTAAGAGTAAGAAACTACAAAAATAATAGAGATACAAGAAATATAAAGTTAAAGCATTTGTATAAGATGAGACAGAATTTGGAGATTAGAAAATATAAATAATTCGTTTTTATGAAGTAGATGAGAATGAAGAAATTAAATAATAAAGATCTATTGAACCTGCTGCTGAAGAAGCATAGTAAAATTAAATGAAAACAGTACTTAAAGATGAATAATAAGTATAAGAAGATGTTAATAATTCAGATGGTGAATCAAATGTATCTGGAGGATCAGTAAATGATGATATGAGATAATTAAAAGATTTTAAGGCAATGATATCTGAAAAAACTGAACCTAAATATATTAGAATATTAAAGAGAACTGTGTGGTTTATAATGTTAATATTGATTGTTTTGAGTGCCTTAATTTTGGGTTATAGAATGACTTAGAGTTCAGATGTTTAGGAGGGAGCAGATGCTATTTATATGGCTTATTAGAGACATGATATCATGGCAGAAGTCAATTTCTATTCAAGATTACTATAAATGTTAGGTAATAGTACTTATTTGGCCACAAGTCATGGATATACTTCAACAGTAGCTGATACATTTATTAAAGCTAATGTAAGAATATTTAATATTCTAGTTATCATATTTAGTTGATACACTTTAGAATGTGTAATTTGATGTTATTAAGGCTAGAATTAAGATGGAAGCCAGAATAGCAGGTTCAGATACTGCTTCTTTGGAAACATATGACATTTAATTCCTGCTTACTACTGGAGATATTAAAGTGTAATAAATTTAATTAAATTACAAGGTACCAAAATATATTTAATGATGCCTTATTCCAGTATATCACATCTGCTTCCTCATTGCGTAATTCATCTGCAGCCTCCTTTAATGGGTCTATAGCTACTGTCGATGATACTTAAAAGAACTTTTTCTATGTAATGACGAATGGTTTATTTGTTTTAAGAAATGGATCAGAAAAGATTGCAAAACGATTTTTTGATTTCTATTCTGGTGAGATTAAGGATTATTAGGTGACATTCTTTGTAATTATGGGAGTAGGAATCTTTTGTTTAGTGGTATCTGCTTTGATACTTATTCCAATAGTATTTTAAGTACATAAAACAAATAATATGGTTATGTCTTTATTTGGTATTATTCCTATACAAGAGATTAAGGAGTTAGCAACTAAATGTGAAAATTATATGTCTGATTTCTTGGAGGATAAGAATGAAAAAAAGGAGATAGTGGATAAGGAAACAGAAAAACCACCTTAAACTAATGTGAATCCACCAGAAGTTGATAAATCTTAATAGAAGGAGAATGTGTTTGAAATGAATAATGAAGATGATATAAAGAGTGATCCCAAGAAAGTGCCACAATCATCAAATGGCAGTGGATAAACATAACCATTGGGAGCACCTAATCCTAATGCTATTCATACTTCTATAACTGCTAAACCAGGTAATGAGAATAAGGGAGCACCATCAGCATTTACTTAAGGAGCAACTAAAAATGACAATAAATAATAATAGTAATAAGAATAAGAGAAAAAAGAGAATGAAGAAGAAATTGAGAATTTGAGATCTTAGAAATTATTGAATTCAAAAGATAATAATAAATCAGTTGTAATAGTGTAATTTTTGATATTTGCACTAATATTTATAGCTTACTTTATTTTGGATATTAATTTGGAATTGATATTCCTGGGCAATGTATAAGAAATATATGATCACTTGTAATATTCATCTTAAAGACCAATTACTATTAAATATAATGTTTACTTTACATTTGAAGAAGTTGTTAGAAACCTATCTTAATTGGAAAATACAATAGATATGAGAACAGAATTTTAGAATAGATTATATGATAATGAACGTAACATCTTCTAATCCCTAACTTAATCTTTCCCTTCATAATTCAATACTTATATGAATTTGTTTTAAGCATTTACTTATAACAATCTATGCACTAATGATTTTACAATAAGTATATATGTTCTACTATCATAGATGACTTCGTAACTGATTAAACAGGATGTGCAGCAGTAGATTCTGGACTTTTGACAAGTGGATTAAAAACAGCATTCGTATCAGTAGCATTAGCAACAAATGATATGGTAAGTTATTGGAAGAGTACTAATAGAACTAGAACAGGTAAATAATAATATAATTAGATTTAATATCTACTATAAATAGTCAAGATTATTTCGATAAATTGCATCATTTATTATACTTTATATCTCCTGCATGTGATTTTTTGACTAGCAAATTTATGTCTGGGATTGCGGATTTTTTGAGTTATAGTAATTCAATAGAGCAAATGAAGTTCAGCATATATTTAGTGCTAATGTTTGCAGTATTCATATTTTGTTGGACTCCTTACCTTAACAATTTATCTAAGTAAATTTGGAGAACGAAAGGTATGCTTAATATGATTCCTATGGATATTATACAAAAGTATCCTAATCTTAAATAGCAATTCATTGGTGGAGAAATCTTGCAAGCAGTAAAGTGATATATATATAAATAAATTAATATGTAAGGGGTTTCGATATTCGACGATGACAAGTCGGCTATTGATAAGATGCAGAATTCATTCAAGAATTTGCTCTTTGAGATCATATACTACTTGATTTCTGGTGAGAACTTCCCCTTGTTTTTGTACGTATTCTTTGTGCTAATTGAATCATTTCAAGTTTTTTATTTTGCATTTAGTGAGGAAGTAATGAATTGTGTTATTTAGTTCCTCTCCCTTTGGAAGGTGTTATCATGGTCAGAAGCATTTTAATAATTCTTTGGATACTTTATGATATCTCCATACCTTAAGAATGTGTAATTTCAAAGTTTCATACTTGTGTTATACATCGTAATGGGACTGTTCCTTTTGCTCATAGTATTAATAATTTTCATAGCAATAAAAGCCCAAACCACTTAGGTAGGTAAATTGAGTGGTCCATTAGTTGTACTCAAAATCTTTTTTGAGGTGCTTAATTATATTTTCTTTACACCAGCACTGCATCTCTTTTTGACAATCTTTTATTGTGATTCAACATCGGGATATCATCGTTATTACTCTGATTAGCAATGTTATACTGGCAATTACTTGTTGCATGCCTTCTTATCAGCAATAGCTGCACTAATACTAATATGTGTGTCTGCACTAGTAACAATGACTTTTTATGAGTCTCGTTTTTAACCTAACAATCCATTATGTAAGACATCAGGGAGGGATGATATGAAGTTTCTTATATTTAAGATTGTACTGGTACTTTGTTTTACATTGCTTAATGTGAGTGAATTGCGTATACTTGTAGTGATAATTATTACCCTATTTGCTGTAATACAGTTTTTTTCATTCAATAAATCGAGTGTGTACTTGAATTACTACTATTCTAAGGTTTTGAATTCTTAACATGCAATAATAATGTGGACTATTTGTATGATTATTTTTGGTATAATTGTTGAGGATACCTACTATGAAGGAGCACCATATTTATGGGTGTTTGGTAGTCCGTTATTACTTTTAATTGTAATGCTTCGTAAAGAATATCGTTATGATATAATGATGATAGATTCAAATAAATTTGATTCATTAAACTAAGCAATCCAATAACTCTAATATTTAACGAAATTTCTTAATTATTATCACACTGATAGAAACATTGCTACATTATTAGATGGATTTGTGGAGTATCATAGGACAATCTGCAAAAGAGATGATTGTCCTTGTTAAGCGAAGAATATGGGAAACAAGAAAATTGCAAAATTTCAAAAAAACTTTAAAATGCAAAACTAAGATGAAGAAATCAAAGAGCAATATGTAGTGCTTGTTTACATAATTGAGCGAATATTCACTTTATCACTTACTCGTTTCCCAAATTGTACTGAATTACGTATTGCGCATTCCTTGTTTCTCATGGAGAAAATGTAATCTAATTAGCAGGCACTTCAAGAATTGGTAGCAGCAGAGTAAGAAAAACCCTATGTTGATGAGTAATTCATCATATATAGACTTAAGAAACTTATTGAAGAGTAAATGTTTGAGAATTCAAAGTCTTCACGTAATCCAGCAGCAGGTATAGATGCAGTTAATGAGTTGACAACTGAAAACAATCTTAGAGAAATCAGGGCTTAAATTGAAAAGTCAGCTTCCTAACATATAGAGTTTTGGTCATAATTGAGTGAGGATACTCCAGATTTGGGTAAGTTATATGATGTAGGAACTCGAATGATGTATGTTGATAAGATGTTGGAAGATTCATGGAAAAGAATAATTAAAATGAATTTAGATGTACCTCCTAATTTAATGATGATTTACTCGAGGTATTTAGTTGATATTCTTTATGACAAAGAGTCAGCGGAGGAGGTTTTAGAAAGATTAAAGAATTTCTATTCTGTTAATATGGATAGAGGAAAGATTACTAATAATATTAATGATTTCCCTAATGAATCTACTGCTCTTATTAGTATATCAGCGGAGGATGCAACATTTGGTAGAATCATAGGATTGAATATGTCTGCATCAAAGATGTTTGGGTATTCAAAAAGTGAATTAATTAACAGGAAAGTAAATATTCTAATGCCTAATGTGTTTGCATAATCTCATGATTAATTTATGGAAACATATTTGCAAACATATGAGAGTAGAATTATGAATAGAGAACGTATGATTATAGGAAAAGCCAAAAATGGATACATATTTCCTTTCTTTATTTATGTACGTTATGTACCTTCATTCATCCATGGAGCATAATTTTTTGGAGCTATGAGATTGGAGAAGGTTTTCAAAAATACTGCCTTCATGATAGTCAATGGTTAGACATAAGAGATTGAGAATATTTCAGCTACATTTATTACCATGTTTCATATTGATCTCAATTATATAACCAAGAAGAAAACGAAAGTTTCAGATATTATACCAAATTTCTAGGAGAACATTACTGAATATTTGAACAAAACTGGTGCTGAAGCAGAAATAAACTTTAAAAATAGAGATCAGTAAGTTCAAGGAAAGTTTAATGTTACTGCAGGTGAAATAATGTTTAGGGATTCTAAATTATAGGGATATATTGTGAAAATAGAAAATAATAAAACAGAAAAATCATTCCTCAATCCTAATGAGTAATCATAATTAAAGAAACCATCCCTTACTAAATTTTATTTCTAATATGATTAGGCTGAAAAAGGTTTCATAGGAGAATACTCTTCGGATTAGAATTTTTAGATGTCTGCAATTTCTAGTGTGAAGCAGGATGAAACATTTGATTATTCATAAAGAGAACCATTGAAAGAGGAAGAAAAAACACCATCCTCAAATGTGGGTGAGAAGGATGATCGTATAGATTTAGCTTTAGGAATACGAACAATGAAATACATAAATGGTTAATTGTATGATATTGAAGAATTCAAGAATTAAGATTCAGATGAGGATGCAGAAGAAAATGATCCAAAGAAAGGATAGAATGCTGGAATGTAGTAAATATAAAAGGAAGATGATGAAGAAGAAGCAGAAGGTGGTCATGCTAACATATATAAATCAAGAAGAACATTTGTGTAATTTTTATAGGAAAGCAGAAATGTAAATTAGACAAGTATGATCTGCTTTAAATGGAGTGCTGCAATTCTTATAATATGTTTAGGAGTGCTTGGTCTTTTGGATTACATATTAACATAATAATTATTTTAAGATATTTAACAAGGATACATTATGATGGAAGATTCAAATTAAAGAGTAGCATTAGGTTAAAGGATATAGTGGTAGATAATGGAATTGTGTAGATTGAATATGATAAAAGTAGCAGAAAGTGATGCGAAGGTTGCTGCATAGAAGAAAAATATGCAAACAACAATATAAGATTTAAAGGATATTTAATCAACAATTTAATCTTGGACTGATGTATCTGGGACTTAAGATGAATTGATGACAACTAATTCAATTAAAATGACAAGTAGAGATAGTAGTGGAAATGAGAGTAATCAATTAGTGGATATTAATTAGGGAACATCATAAATAATATCAAAAGCATTTGAAGTTATGAATTATGACATAACTTAATATGATCTTGAAGCTGACTCTATTTACTTTATTCGTTATAACTTACTCAATGATTATTATGAAGCAACACTATAGAGTGCTGATCTTTACACAAATTAATTGATATCCTTGGCAAATGATTCAAATGTATTACTTGTTTTGTTAATTGTGGCATGTGTTTTTACTGTAATTTCAATACCTTGGATTGCTTGTGCTTTTAATTTAGTATCCCAAAATTAGGAAGAAGTAATCAAATTATTTTTGGAGATTCCATTGGCAAAAGTTAAATAATTATTTGCTAAATGTGAAGCATTTTCAAATACTCTATAGATAGGTGAAGAGGAGGATGCAAATTAGGAAAATGAACTTTCATTTGAAGAGAATGAAGAAGGTGAAGGAATTGTAGAGGAATTTGGAAGAAGAAAGAAACGTAAGAAGTATAAGTATGATTCGAAGGATAAGCGTAACTTTTATATAAAGTTTATAATATCAATGGGATTGTTAATAGCCTATTTTATTGCTCATTACCTTATTGGAGCAAATCTTTAGAGTTCAATGTAATAATTAGTTTAGGAAATGAATGCAACTGCAATGGCTGTACCATCCATTACTTTTGCGAATAATGTATTTCGATAAATGTTATGGGATTCCACATTCCCAGTCAAGAATCTATTATCTTCAAGTGTTTCATCAAATTTTGTGAGAGATCTTTACAATCTCAACACAAACATGCAAAAAGATCATTCCCTTAATCTTGGATATCATAATACAATTTATAATAATTACTTTGATTCACTAATGTAGGCTGGAGCATGTAGTGTAGTAATTCAGGTAGCTGATGTTGATTTGGCTACGTGTTAAGCATTTGTTAAAGGTATAGTTGATGAATCACTTGCACTTGCTTTATCGAGACATTTTGAGAATCTACGTTATGTACTTACTGTATATTCTTCATTGCTTGCAGATCCTACTACATCAATTTCAGGTACACTTTACAATTTTACATCTGATTCAAATAAAAATAAGATATTATCTTTAATGTTTACTGAAATAGCTGCAACTGAAATGAGTAATATATTATTTGTAATTAGATTAAATGTAGGACATATACATTAGACCAATATTTTAGTAATTGTTAGTAACATACAATACAAGTATGTAAAAGGATCTAGATACTAATACAACAACTACTGTAACTATTTTTATTGTGTTTTTGGTTGTATTGGTGTTAGTTTATTTGTTGTTTTGGTGGCCAATTGCAAATAAAATTAATAATGAAGTAAAAATTATTCGAAATCTTAGATCCGAAGAACGACATTGCTTCTATCTATGATTCCCTTAAATTTAATATAAAGAATTAAAGCTATTCGCGAATACTTGAACAGAATTCACAAAGTTGATCAGTGATATAATAATAGACGTTTTATACTTAATGTTTGTATATATTCTTTTGACAGTCAACTTGGCATTTGCTGCAGAAATCTGCTAAAATCTATCAGTTAGTACCAATCTGAAGAAGACAAGAGATGACATTATATCGAAGGGAGTTCCATCTAAATAATGGAATCGTAAAGCAAGTAAATATTGCATATAATTAGAAAACCCAATCATTGTTCCAGCATCATAAAAAGTCGATTACATATACATTACAAGTGATAGTTCTAATTTGACACTTGAAAACTTTGTGTTAGACTTTGATGATCACTACTTTGCGGATTCTCAAATACGATTAGATCATAGATTAAACCAATAGTAGAATGAATACGCAATAGAAATCACTTACAGATGTAAGGAGTATGGTGGCACTATGATAAATTATGAGATGGCTTTCTAAATTCCAAACTGCGGTGAAGCTCAAATCTATTGGAAGAAATTTTGTGGAAATCCTCTTACATCAAGAGATGGTTTCGATGTTGATATGATTTACAAGAATTATAGATAGGAAATCATTCGCAATTCACAAATCATCAATGCTTCATATTTTGATGCTGATCTTGATAATTACGTGTTCAATATTGCAAGGGATATTAACAATATTAAGTTCATTCTTTCTATGAAACCTGGAATACCGGAGCAGGAGAGTGAGGGTTTTGTGATTGATGAGGCTTAATTGAAAGCAATACCTGAAGTAAATATGACAAAACCATATGTGGATGTGGAGATGGAGAACGTAACCAAAGCATGGTTTGAAGGAGATGTGGCCAATGGAGGTTTAGTGACTGAAAAAGAAATGGAGCTCAGTTTAAATTTTAAGTGCTTAGGACTTGGAACATCGAAAATAGAGCTTACTTTTCCGTTTCAGTATTTCAAGGATATTTCATTGGTCTTTGTCAAGGATTGTAATTATCCATACAGAGTGTAGAATGTAGTTAATGCGAAATATTAGGAAAGTGACAAAAAAAGTAATTTTTATATAATATCGAGCATTTGCACTCTACATTGTGGTATTTCTAATAATATTTGGCCTTGTGATTAATCTTTGTCTTGGTAGAAAGAAAGGATTGGCAAACATACCTTGCTTTACAACTATTGTTAGTCTCCTCTTATGTATAACTTGTTTATCTAGAACGTAAGTTTAGTAATATGTAGTTGCGTTGGTAAATTTATCAGGAAACGATTTGGATTGACAGGTGAGACATTCTTGCCCACAGAAGAGCCCGACGAAACATTTACTTCCGATTAGAAAAAGTTTTATGGTTCCATTTGATTTTTAATTTATGCAAAATAATAAGGCCAATTTCATTTGGAATTAACTTCAACTTGGGGAAAATCAAAAGACCTATGGATTAGGGAATCAGATAATGTGTGTTAATAGACCGTTAATTGGCAATGTTGTGGAGATCCCTTAAGAAAACTTACAACCTAATCGATCCTGTGATCTGAATGAATTTTTCCGATAATACGTGTGTCTTTTCACAAATATACCAAAGAGTGCTGTAGATTAATTAGAGAATCAATCAACATATGCAGTAATTTGAAATATCACCTAGATTATAACTAGAGGAAATAAGGAGATTAATGTTCTTATAAATAAAGGTGAAGTGTAGTAATAGGAAAAACCAAAGAAAGGACAATAAAATAATCCAACAGATTAATTTGCAAATCTCATAACTATGATGAAAAAGGAATATAAAGATGTATAATTATGGAGTATTTAAGTAATTTGCTAATTTGGGAAAAATTCTGCAATTTAAACATCCGCCAATAATTAATGTGGATTTTGTTATTGAATCAAATGATGATGCAATTTAACCATTCATTAGTTCAGAAATTGTTGGTGATGAGTTTGAGTTTGTTTCATATCACTTGAATGACTAAGATCCAGGATCGATTATAAATTCACATGTTTAGCAATTGATTTAAGCACTGAAAAGCAATAAAGTATGTAATAAAGTAACTTAGAACCAAATTCTTTATTTCAATGACAGAAGCATTTTTCCAATAAATAAGTTTGATTGCAACATTCGTACATTTAAATCTGATTTCATAAACAATAAGCGTTTATTACTTTATTAGAAGAAATTAGATTCTGTAGTGTATGAGGAAAATAATAAAATATTTAATGCACACCATTATTTGAGTTCAAAAGCATGTATGATTGGAAGTTTATTTAGTGGAGAATAGTCAGAGGTATATGGTTAGAGGAGATTATGTGTTTCATCACTATATGCAAGATGGATTTGATGATAAAGGATGGGGATGTGCATATAGATCATTTATGACTGTACTTTCATACCTCATGGAGAATGGATATACAAAGAAAGGTGAAATCCCTAGTCATAAAAGAATACAATAAATATTAGTTGAAATGGGAGACAAACCAGTTTCATTTGTGGGAACATCAGAGTGGATTGGAGCATTTGAAGTTAGTATGTTAATTAATCATTTAACTGGAATTGAATGCAAGATTTTAAATGTCTCAAAAGGCACTGATGTAGTGAGTAAGTTAGGGGAGTTTAAGAGTTATTTTGAGAATTATGGTTCACCGATAATGTTTGGGGGAGGACTGTATGCATACACACTTCTTGGAGTTGAATACAATGACGAGGAAAGTCGCTTTCTAATATTGGATCCACACTACACTGCTAGTGATAATGTGAATAAAATTATTGAAAAACAAGGAGTGAGTTGGAAAAAAGCAGATTTATTTGAGGAATAACATTTTTACAATTTCTGTATGCCATTAATATGAAACATTAAAATCATTTTGTATTGAATTATTAGAATTGTTATTTTATAGCCCGTATTGAGGCAAGTGTATTTTCGATACGTTTTTCTAAGTTTTAGTTGGAAGGTGACAAACCAGGAGAGTAAAAGTGAAAACCAGTTTAGTAAAACTGTTGTGCAGAGGCTGCTAATCTGTCTTGAGATTTTTATTCACAAATGGTTGAATCTTCTGTTGGTGCTTATTTGTTTATTCTATTTGTGGATGAAATAGATTGATTTAACTTTGTATGACTATCAGATTTAGTGCTATCCCTTTCGTGGACTTGTAATTTTTTGAGTTATAGTCTAAGTTTAATTAGAATATACTTGTTTACTTCCTGAAGATTGGATATCTTTTTATTCAGTTATGCATTGAGCAATTTTTCTATTTCATTATTCCTAATCTGTTTTTGTAGTTTGTTGTTGAGGTTTGAGATTTCGGTACATTGATTATCATTCTACTTTTATAACATTGTTGTATGCTACAGTGCTATTGATAATTCTGATTAGAGTTGAGTGACCTTATTTTCTAATAACTAGTTTATGGAGTCAGAGTACTTAATTTTTGTATATTTCCTCTGTTAATCGTTCTTGCAAATTTACCATGCCAATGTAGGTATTATTATTGTTGTCTTCGCTGGTTTTTTCGCCAATTGACAATCTTGACATTGTAAATGATTGATCATAGATGTTCTATCCAGCTTTGAACTTTTCGAAATAGTCTTTAGATAAGAAATCAATCATGTTCATGGATGGCGAGTCAGATACTTGAGGTTAGTCCATTATTAAATTAAATAATTTCAATCTGAATCATCTCCTCCTATTGTTTTTTGCTTGTGAATCGAAAACCAATTGTCATCCTTCTTCACTTTTCTGAGTGTAATGAGGATTTTGTCTCCCTTGAGAGAGAATTTGCATTTTGGAGCATCCATCTTACATTGTGTTCTCGAAACGCCAAAGCTCCAATTCTTTCCCTAATAATCGTGTATTTTTAGGTCAAATGATTTCTCGAAAAACCTGGCTTAAAACTTTTCCAAGGGTAGCTTTGCAATATCCTTCAATTCCACGATTACTCTAGAAAGAATTCAAATTTACCTCACATTCATTTCATCTAATTCGTAAAATGAGAATTTAGTTATATTGTTATAGTGAATGGGTTTTTGTACTTATTGAACTTCAATAGGTTTAATGAGAGAGAGGATAACATCATCTCCATGATTGAAGAAACTATTGATTAACATTGAAGTGTTTGGAATTACTCTAATTTAGTGATTAGAATACTTGTTATTGAAGAGAATTTCGCCCTTTAGGGCAAGTTGTGCTTATTCTATGGTTTCTTGATCCTTTGTTTCGTAAACTTCCACTGTGTTTCCAGAATGTATGTATAACTTCATAATAAAAATAATGAAAGAATAATTTATAGGTGTTGATGAAAGCATTGTCACTTCGCAAAGTGCACGCACGCATTTTTCAACCCCTCATCTGAGATGAAGGGTTTGCCTCATATTTGCAACGACAACTTTGACGACAATGGTATGTCCAATGCGTTCACCAATTCTGAAATTTAACAATTGTTGCAGTTTTGAATATTTGTTTGGAGCATTTCTAATTAGTAATCTAAAATACCTTAATTTTGTGGATACTCTGGTTGGGGAATGGTAGGTTGCTCCTTAATTTCTTCATTTTCCACTCTCTATCCACCATGCTACCATTCCCCGTCTTAAGAATCGACACAATAATTTTTTTTAAACATCATGCTCTTATTTGTTTATATTCTGTTCTTTCTACTCTGTTATTTGAGTTTGCGTAACTTAGATTTAAGTTTAAAACCCCTAATTGATTCTTCTTACTTTTACGAAATTGGTTTCCCCTCCTAAACCTGTATATCGATACTCTGTGCTAGAAGACACTCCTCAAATAACAGAGAGAATTGCTCCCTCTCTGCTTCTAGCTCCAATAGTTCCAAATCTTCGTCATATTCGTACAATGAGACTGAGGATTCAGTGGAGAAGAATGCTGATATGTTGATTGAGTTGTTGATAGATGACATGTTTTTTGCTAATTAAATTAATAACATCGTAAATAAATCCCGTATATTCAAGAATTAATAAGTTAGATATTTTCATATTAGAATTCATTAGTTAGTTGTATTTTTTCTGGTAAAAGTATTCTCGGAAGTGAGAACTATACGCTAGTGTATTGTTCTGTCCTTTTGATTGCTAAATTTTTCTTGCAATTGCTTAATTAATAAACAAGGCGTTGGCAGGCGGCTAGGCCAAGTTTGCCTTCTTGAAGTCTTGCAGCATTGAGGTCAGCTTATATTATCCCACATCCATAATCGACTAATTGAAAATTTACGTCGTCATAGTGATTGGATACTGAGAGTTCAATTGCATTGGGTGCTAATTAATATTATTCATAGTCATAGGCTTTGACTGAATTGTTAATTAAATTAATTAGTAGTTATTTCAATCTCCTAAGAATATTGTAAATGTTACCTTGTATCAGTGATCATACACTTATCATGAAGATATTAATCATTTAAAATTAATTTAATTTCACATTTCATAACTAAACTATCGTTTTAAAAAAGATCGAATATGTTGGTAATTAATTAAGAAAGATCAATCTTCTTTTTCTCGAACCATATTTTGTCTAAAGTAGTGAAAACTTCGAAAAAATTGAAATTATCCTACTCAACCTATATGAAATCATATTAAAGTTTTTGAATAAAAAGATGCAATTAATTTTGTTTCTTGGCCCCAAATTTCTCTGATATATCTGATTTAACTTCCTCAACACTATCCTTATTTGATTGACCTAATGAATAGGTTCTTCTTGGAACTTGAGTTCCCATTCTGGTGCTGGCATAGTCACTTTCATTGAAGAGATTTTTAGCATCCTTTATAACCCTATGAATTCCTTAAATTTTGCAAACTTGGTTTTATATAAATTTTGTTGCGCTGTTTAAAACTTCAACATTTTTTAAATTTTATTTAAGTGAACCCACCAAAATATCAATATCCCTCATCATAAATATGATGTTTAATTGACTTCCGCTTTCACATTCCTAGATTTAATTATACATTACCTCATGAAATAAATATAATTTTATATTAAGATCATATGTGGATTTAAGACCCTTAATACGACCAAATAAATTAATTTTACTATTCTTCATGTTTAAAGCCTCTGAACTAGAACCTTATTAATAAGGTATTGAAGAAAGCCCCATAATTGATTTTTCTACAATCAAATCCATAAATAAAGATTTTTGATTGGATGGATTGCTCAATTAGAGTTAGTCACTATGCAAGGATTTTAAGGATTTCAAAGATCTTAGGGACTTTCGTATTTAAATTTATTCAACTAATTTGTATTGCTCCAAATGAAAATGGAGCCAATCATACAAACTTTGTAACTTTTAAAATTCAGAGCTTGTTAAATCGTAATGAATCATGTTTAAGTCATTGTAAACCTTCATATCCTTAATAAAATGCAGAAAGCTCATTGAATTATCTTAAAGGAATTTACTGAAGGAATAATTATTATAGGAGTGTTGTAACTAGGACTCACTGCTCTGATGAGCATTAATTGTAAATCTACAAATGTAGTCTTCACATTGTTCAACTAAACTACTCCAGTTGAGAATCTTATTTTGTGATTCATTTTGTTGTATTTGCAATCTTTCTCCAGAATCTGGTACTTAATCATATTCTTCGACTGAATCTAAAGGTTATTAACGTGAATGTTTGACAAATTAATCATCATTTGAGTTTTTGCTGTTATTTTTGAGGATTTTTTATAATGAAGGCTCATTTAGTAGTTTATTACTCTTTTGTAGTGATTCTAATTTTGGGGTTATAGTGCTTTCTTCTTTCCATCTCAATTCATTAAATCCTATTAGGATAGTCAACGCTATTTACAGTAAAATGATT
Source organism: Paramecium caudatum (assembly GCA_000715435.1). NCBI lineage: Eukaryota > Ciliophora > Oligohymenophorea > Peniculida > Parameciidae > Paramecium > Paramecium caudatum. The sequence goes on along the minus strand of JMSD01000066.1, from coordinate 106,554 downwards.
GAAAGTTACTCTGAATTATCTATTATCAGCAATACTACAATCACTATAAGCTAAACACCCACCTTTCCTCGAGTGAATGAGGAATGTTCACCCATAGTAAGTGAGTTATTGAATTACCCATTCACAAACCCCAAAATGTAGCAAATAAATAATTGCGATTAGTGATCGAAACTTTTAGCGGTGGCTATCCTTGCAAGTGTTAATAGCCATAAAAACATGGGTGATAAATCTTGGGTATGAAAATTAGTTACCTGTTTTCCAGGTGTTATTTTATAGGATGCTTAGAATTCTGTAGATTATTGCAACAAAGATTATAGCTAAAGAGAGGCATTGTATGATTTAAATAGACTGTTCTTACAATTGGATTTCTATTCCTATGAAGAGTAAAGATATAACATAGTTCAATGAGTTTTTAATCTCAGATTTCCAAATGTAGTTTCGGCACATTTTTATTTTATTACAGTATTAAAAGGAGCTATTGAAATTTATTTGATTAATATTTATTTCTAGAAACAGATCAATTGTCCATATGCTATTCCGAGGACTCAATAACTACAAATCCATGAACATAATCATCGATTAAAGTGAAGGGCGTGGTGCTTTATGGCTGGGTGACTACACAGCTGCAATGAATCAATAACTCTTGAAATAAAAGAATATAAAGACTGTTTTGACTGTGGCTTCTGGGTTAAATATTAAATATGGTCCAAATTCAGATATTGTTCATAAAGTATGTAAATCATTTATCTAGGTTTATAATATTCTAGATATTGAATCATGTAATATCAAGAGAATTTGGGGTGACACAAATCAATAATTGGAAGAAGGATTATAACGAGGAAGTGTGCTAGTACACTGTGCTGCTGGAGTTTCTCGATCAGCAGCCACAGTTATAGCATATCTTATGAAGAAATAAAATATGCCATTCTCGGAAGCCTTCTAATTTGTTAGGCTCAAAAGGAGTGTGGTATGTCCAAACTTTGGATTCCAGAGATAACTTAAACAATATGAGAAAGAACTATTTAATGGTAATGCTAATGTGGAAAAGGAACAATAAAAATAAGAACCACAGTAGGTGTAAAAAATAGTACCTTTGACATCATAGTTTACTAATTTAACCATCCAACCACATTCAATTACGATAAATGAGAAAAAAACGAATATGGTCAATTATAAAAGAAATGTCACTCCAGGATAGAAGTTGCCAACTAATTTTGGAAAACTTTCATCAATTAAAAAATGATTATATATTTTGGATATTTTATATTATATTCACCTACTCAGGTAAATACAACATAGAAATATGCTTCAAAATGTTGTGTGAAGCTGTTATTATTGTGTATTCAATAATTTTGTTAATTATTTAGTGTTTTTTTTGACATTATAAGGTAGAAAAATTAAAAGGTCAAAGTGAATAAGATTTCTTCAATAGTAAAAAACCTAAATTAGTAAAAATGCAGAGGATTTAAAAAAATGGCAAATAAGCTAAAAATTGTCGAAGTGTATAACTTTATATGCATATGTTCAATTATACTATTTATTTTTTTCTTTGCACTATTTAAACAGTCATATAAAGACCTTAATTAAAATACAAAGGATGGGAAGATATTTAGATAAATAAGGATATTTTTAATCTGATAATCAATAGATTAGTAAAGAAAATGATTTTATAATCATTCAATATGATAAATAATGTTATTATAAGAAGAATTAATATTTATTCTAATCGTCTTAGTTATTTTAGCAGTTATTGTAGCCCAACTCATAAATAGCTATTAAGGGAAAGAAAAGGAGTAATAAGCTAAGGAAAGGCTGAAGAAAAAATTTCTAAAAAACAATTATGAAACAATTAATGACATGGATGAAGAAGAAACACAGCTCCTTTAACAAACTTTTAAAAATACTCTGGAAAACTCAAAATAAGGAAAGATAGCTAAATATGATTAAAGATTGCAAAAGATCTAGGAAATAAGGTAAAAAACTGTGAAATTTATACTCACTTAAGAATGACATTTATTTTTGTTTATAACTTAAGGTTATTACCTATATTGATTCGGTATTGTAAGTATCTAGTATTTTCAAAAATCATTAATATTATATATATTAACGAATGCTTCCCAAAGAATCAATTCACAAACCGCAATTAACAGCTGAGAGGAAAGAACTGTTGGAAGCAAATAAGAAATAATTACAGCATCTTTTCAAATAAGCAAATGCCAATGCTGTCAATAATATCCACATAACTCTATTAAAGTATCAGTTTTGATAATTTAGGCTCGGCTAAGCAGCAGCTTCTAAGAAAGTTAATATTACTAAACTATCAAACAAAGCTAAAGCCAGACTCATTTCACAGTTAATAAAATATTAAGGACGTACTTCATTACAGGAAGCATTTTTAAGGTACTAATAAACTAAACTTTAGATGGAAAATAAGGGCTGATCCTGATGTAATTAAATAGGCAGTTGAGAAGATTGTACTAAATTCTAGATTGAATGCTTTTAATGCATTTCATAAACTCAAATAAACCTTAGGGTAATTTGTTTCAATATTTAGTAATCAATCAAAAGAACTTCGAATGAATGCTAAAAAAAAGAGAAATCTAAGCCTCATTAACCTTGCCCTATTTATACAAAAAAAGGAGTTCTAATTCAAAAAATAAACAATTGATCAAATAAGGCCATAAACAAGCAAAATGCTAGGACTACTTGCCTGGTCCATAAGTTCAAAATACAGGGAAAGATATTTGAGAGAAAAGTTTGGTTGGTGGAGACTTATTGCAAAAGTTAAGTCAGAAAAACTAGCTAAATAATTAAAAGCACTTGAGAAATTAGGTGAAGAGTATAATATGAAAAACGAAAGATTAGAAAAATAAAGATTAAAAGAGGTAAATTGTTCGAGTATTTAGGCCTTTGAAAAATGGAGGGGTGATCTACTGAATTTCAGGTTGAAGAAGAAGTTCTTCGGTGTTTTGTTAAAAACAACTTTCGGAAGACTCTAAAGATGCTATACAAGATGGGTAGATTTGCCTGATAAAAGAGAAAATGATATTAAAAAGTAGGGAGTATTTTTGATTACCAAATTATCCAATAAGGTGGATTTTCATAGAAGATTAGTTTGGAATTGCTTCAAGGAGATTAATGACGAAGCAAAGAATAAAAAAACCAAAGTTATTAGGGAATTAATTGAAGTAACTTTCAATCAATCTTATACTGCCTTTTATAAATGGGCCAACTACAACACTTATGCAAAATTGACAGAAGTTAATCTAAAAAAAATAAAAGCTCTCCAAGCTAGTGCAAATGTAACCCATCAAATCGTGCGCAATGAAACTCATAAACTCTTTGACATGCGAAAGAAACAATTAATCGTCTAAAATCTAGATAAAATCATTATTTAAATTCAAAAAAGATAAAAACAAGATGCAGTAAGATAGATTCTAAATTACTCAATTCAAAAAAAAATGGAAGAAAAATTAAATAATCTAAATAAGTAAGAATTAATCTCCAAATTGAATGAAATAGCTAACAAAACTGATTCTGGGTTGTTGAGGCAAGTTTTAAAGAGATTCGCTATATCAAGATAAAAATAAGATCTAAGAAAAAAGTTTTTTGGTAAACTTATCATGACTACAAGTGGACAGGTTATTGAATCATTTCATAAATGGAAATCTTTACCTGAACCTATTAATCATTAGCTTTTAAGGGAAGTAGCTAAATTATCTGGCAAGTTGCAACTTCTTTTCTAATCAAGAACCAAATAATCATTTGATCCATTAAAGTCACTGTATTATGAAGCCATTTAAAAGAAGAGGGTTTGTATAAAGTAGCTGATGTCTGTGACAATGAAAGCACCACAACGATACATAAAGATGTGGTCTGTTTAAACAAGGGCTTATAAATAAATTAAGGCATGCCAACACACTCACAATTTCTTTGAATCAATTTCTCAAATAATGGCAAGTAATGTGTAGGTTATATTTTTGCATGACAGAAACTCTGAACTGAAAAAGAAATGCATTGCTAAACTACTCTCTGCCTATAGTAACAATCTTTCTTTAGCATTCCAAAAATGGAGAGATGTAAACAAATAACAAAATATTTTGGATCAACTTGGCTTGGAGAAAAAATTTTTGATGATAAGAATGCTGAATTCATTTGCTGAGGGGGGAAAATAATAAAATATGAGAAAGATACTCAAAATCTTCTATAATAAAATGTAAGTAAATCAAAAAATTAAAAAAATTCAGTTGAAATTATTGTCTACCTTTATAGGATAAGTCGAGTAAGTGTTTCAAAAGTGGAAAAATCTACCAGGAGACTCTTATGAAAAAGCAGCTTAAGTAAGTAAATTCTAAGCATCACTTGGTAAAGTTGCATATAGATTTATTAAACTTAATTCATGGAACAAACTAGAAAGTATCTATTAAGATGGATAAGCAAAGAAGAAATATTACATTAATTATTTACTTTAACATGCATCTGGTGGTTTACATTAGGCATTTTAAATTTGGCATAGAAGAGCATGGGAAATGAAAATATTTGAACAGTTTTCATAACTCAACGTATCGTTAAATGATCAGATAATTAAACAAAAGCTCATCAATTGGATAAATGCTGGATCAAATGTTAAAAATTATGCCTTGAGTGAGATTCTTAGAAGATTTAATAAAAATGCAGCAGAAAAAAATTTAAGGAGAAAAGCACTAACCCTAATTCATAGGAATACAATCTCTCAAGTTTGGATTTCTTTCAATAAATGGAAAACCCTTCCCGAATTTGATTCACAATAATTCTAAAAAGCAAGTAAATTCGAAAACTCACTACTAAAGTTTTCTCTCAGAATTCTAAGGAAAGAGACTTGGAACCCATTACAAGAAACATACGATGATGCGTTAGCCATTAAAAAGAGATCTGTATTGCTTATGATAAAGACCTAAGAATCAGAACAGCAGAGAGTTTTGAATTAGTGGAATAAGAATGTTTAATTAATGAAAGAAGTTTAAAGGTGCAAATGTGTCATTTAATTGTTTTAATTTGTTGGTGATTAAGTACAGCACATGATTGCACCTCTAAAACCAGATGAAAATTCTGCAAAAAAAGAAAAAACTCTAATTAAATTAATTTAAAACAATTCCAACAATTTAAGATACTTTTTCATGAAATGGTACAATGATGGAAAACTTGAGAAGTTATAAAACTCAATTAATGATGAGAAAAAGAAAATACTCTTGGATGCCCTTACAAAATTCTTATTCCATAATGATAAATCTAAATTACGTCATATTCTGGCTAAATTTAAGAATAACTCAACAATTAAAGCTGTTCAGGAAAGATTCTTTGCAAGACTCTATGCAACCAAGTTCGGTGGGGTTATTGTTGCCTTCCAGAAGTGGAAAAACTTGCCAGAAAAAAAGGATTATGCAGAATTGAAAAAGGGAAGAAAATTTGAAAAAGCCTTAGATATCATCTTTAGAAATAGAGTTAAAACATCCATTGATCCATTTAAGGAATTGTATCAAGAAGCTAACAATAAGAAACTTTATTGTTTGAGAAAACTTCAAATGTTAACAATGGGATTGAATAAACGATTATTTTTACAATGGAGAAATACTAACAGACTCTAAAAATCAATTGAAAGTTGTAAATACACCTCTAATTTCTTCTAAACACTAGCACTCACATTAGCTGGAAATGTGAGATCCATATTTTAGACTAATAAGGTTCAGGAGGCAGTCCTTGAAAAGATGATTGCCAATACCCACAACTCACTCAGATGGGCATTCGGTAGATGGTTAAATTAAGCTAAAGCAGACAAAATTGCCTCTTAACTTGATGAAGAGAAAAAAAGATACCTTCTCTTCGCACTCAAAAGGAATCTTAAAAGTAACGAATTCGGCCAGTTGAGGGACATTTTGAGAAAATTCTAAGCATAACGAAACACAAAGTCCTTAATTAAGAAATTCTAATTACTTTTATTGCATACCATTGCAGGAAGTGTTTAATTATCATTTTAAAAGTGGAAATCCCTCTAAGATAAATCACTAATTAAGAAGGCTTCTAAATTTGAATAAAAATTACAACTATACATGTCCCACAATACAAGGAATAACTCATTTAAATATTTAATTGATGTTCATCTCGAGGGATAGGCTAAGTAGAAATAAGTCATTAACAAAATGATATACAATTGCATGAGTGCAGAGAAAAGAATGTTCTAATCTTGGAACAAACAAACTGAGATTTAAAAAATTTAAGAGAGAAGCGGAAAACTATTTGGAGTTTTTAATACAATTCAGAAAGTTCAATAGAGTTCAATATACTTTTTGTTTGAAGATCAAATAAAAGAATAATACAAATAAGACGAATTGGTCAGATTATTAAGAGAATGGGAGGAAATGTTCAAAGATTCTTATCAAAAGTGGAAGCAAACATAAGCAAAGTTGGATTTATTGGCAAATTAATAGAGATCGAATAATAGATTTTCAGCCATTGAAATTTTGAAGGACTACATATCCAATAAGAAGAATTACTAATTGAGAATGATATTGCGACAATTCTCAGTTTAAAGTGAAGAACACAAAAAGACCAATAAATATTTGTTGAAAATACAAAGCAGTACCTCTGGATAGTTAATTAATTCATTTTAAATTTGGAAAAGATTACCAGAACGATCCAGAGCTAAAGAAGCTTGCATTTTTGAAAAGAAACTCTTCAGTTTAGTGAGAAAACCCCTTTTAAATTCTTTTAATCATATTTAGAATATTTATTATGAAGCATTGAATTAAAAGAGGAGAGTCATCCTCCTACTTGTTAAAAGTAAGGAATCATAATAATAATTAACTCTAAGAAAATGGAATAACATGGTTAAATAGATATAAGAGTAAGAAAAGTGTAAACTTATAATCTCAGTTACGAATTCACTACATTAAATTGTGAGGTAAAACCTCGAGGACATAAAACCTAAAAGTATTTGTGAGAAAAAGAAACTAGCTATCTAATTATTCTATTAACATAAATTAAATTAATTGAATGTTGCTTTTGTGGAATGGAAAAATATCTCATATTTAAATGCACATAGATAAGAGAATTAAGCAGAAAAGAAGAAAGATTAAAAAGAGAAGCAATCATGTTATTCTAAAATTATGGAATAATTCGCTTAAGGCTGTACTTCACATAATGGAAAATAAAAGCAGTCAAGAGAAATATGATTTAGGTGTGCAATGCTATTTAAAAAATAATCCACTTAAATAGATTCACTGAAAGAGCAATCAAAAAATATGTCCTCGATATATGGAGAGGACCAAAGAAATCAAACAAGTGGCTAAGAAGAGTAGTTGAAATGATAGCCAAGAATTCGAGACTTAATAATTAAGTAGCATTTTGGAGAATGAGAGATGGAGCAATATCTTAGAAAGCCATAGGCATGTCAACCCAAAAAATTATTAAATGCAAGAAATTGTTTAATAATTTGAATAAGGTGATTGACAGAGTTATGCAAAGAGCTTTTACGAATATAGAACATTATGGTAAGGGATGTGGTAATGATACATCATCATTTTAACCATCTTAATCTAGTTTCTTACAATAAACACCAATCAAGGATGCTTTATTCAAATCTAATATTGAACCTATCATATAAATCAACAGCTAATAATTGGCATTTAAAACTATGTCCAGGATATTCAATAAATAAGTGAAAATGATATTTGTTGAATTCATATTGTTAGTGTCCAATTCTCAATCAATAGATAATCAAATGATAAGAGCATCACTAAACTCCTTCCCTTACTAAATACTAATTTAAAGAAGAGCAACAGAAAGAATTTATAATAGCTTATAGAGATATTTAAAATAAAGAGTTCAAGCCTGCCTACATTCATTAGTATTATTATCTATATATAATTAGGATTTCTAAAAGAACCAATCTACTAACGATAGCTCCCAATAGATAATCGATGAATAATAGAAGTAAATCTCTATTCTTATGCAAAAACTCGAATAACTTAAAGCTTAGAAGTAATTATTATCTAATTTAGATTATTTAAATCACTGGCCAATTGTTTAGATCATTTTGTTGAAGATGCCTTTATGGCTATCCAAGGATCATGATTAATTATATTTTTACAAATTATAATATGGGAAATGCAGCGTAAGGCAGTGCCTAAATATAAGAAATACTCGATCATTATCCTTCTAAACACCTCCTAACTGAAGGTCAAGAATAAAGAAAGATATACAAAGCAGCAAAAAAGAAAACTGAATTCTCTCATCACGTACGCTAACCCAACGTTATAAAATCGCTAAACTTTAAAATTTAAGGGAATGTATATATACAACAAAAAGAATATAAAAAAGCTATCGAAAGTTATACTTAAGCTATCGTAATAATGCTTTTGATTTTAGAATCTCTTTGACAAAGACTCAATTTATTTCTCAAATAGATCTGTGGCTAATAAACTACTCAATAGGTTTCAAGAAGCCAAGTCAGATGCTCAATAAGCACTTCACATCGACCCCAGAAATTCAAGAGCTCACTTCATATATGGAACAATCATCTTAATCGAAGTTCAAATGTACCCAGATATCGGGGAAATACTCATCAAGTAAGCATAACAAGGGATTAAAGAATTAGAATTAGGTAATTATGAAGTTTATTTAGCAATTCAATAAAATGATTAGAAGAACAAATTGAGAGTGTTAATTAATTAAAATTTAGCCAAAGGTAAAAGAATGCAGTATCTTATCAGAAAAGAAATAGATAAAAAAAGTACTATTAAATATATTTAGATATAAATTCCCTAAAATAAACACTAGCGGATGTATCTCGTAGATAAAATTGTCAAATAAATATGAATTATATTGACAACCTCTTAAGTAGATCTACTGACATATCAATCCCAGAATACTATGTGTGCCCTATCACTTATGAAATTATAAATGAACCTGTCCTACTCAATTCAGGAATGACTTACGAAAAATAGAGCATACATTAATAGTTCAGATAGAATGGATTTATTGATCCCATAACACGAGAAGAGATTGATCCCTTTAGTGTTATACCCAACATACAATTAATCGAAGGAATCAAGGATATTCGCTCAAAGTATGGCTGGATTGGAATAGAAGATGAGAAGGATTATAAAGCTATTAAATTTGAATGAACTACATGAAACTCATTTTGTTTTTTTAAGTTTTTTTTTCACTATTTTTTTAACTATTCCTCGCTTTTAGATTACTTATTTCCCTTTCTTAGGCTACTCCTTCTTTTTTAGAGTTTTTTTAATAACTTATTTCTTAGCTTTAGGTTACTACTATTCGAAAGATCGAGTTTTTCGTCTAGACTCCTATTTGCTTTCTTCTGGGTTTTCCTCCACTTTTTACTTTTCAACTTTTTTCCTCTTCATTCCAGGTTTTCTACCCTTTTTCTTCGTTTTTGTTATTGCTTATTTTTTTGGTTCTTCTGTGATTTCATTATTAGGTTATATAACAACTAATGGCTATGCTACACCATCAAATAAAAATTCCTCAATTTACTTGATCTTCTCTGTTTCATTTGAACTAGGATGATTTGCTTCTACTAATCTTAATTCCTAGTATTTTTTCTGTATTTCCAACTCATCATTCAATATACTGACTTCTTTTTCAATCAAGTCTTTAAGATACTGTTTCCAAATGGGCTAGGAATCTTTACTAAAAATAAGTGCCAGAATACCTTTTTATTTGATGCTACAAATACTCAATCTTCTTTTCAAAATTGATATTAGATAAATCAATCTAAGGAGCAGGAGTCACTTGTTTGTTTTTTTTCATAAATTAATAATAATCATATATTTAACAATTATTTTAATTGATTTCTACACTCTCCCATATTTCTATCTAATTCTTCCTAAATAATTAATATATTTAATACAGATAGCCAATCGGTTTCCAATAAAAAGTCTTATAATAAACAATTATTGTCAGTTGAAAGCTATTCCTCATTATCATGAGACAACAGGTATAGATATAGGGCATCTGCTAACTATTTTCTACATTTTGGTAAACTAATTTAAGATATTAATTACTCGCTTGTCAATATATCGAATATATGGAGTATTATTTGATTGAATAAGTCAGGATTAACTTATAGAATATCTATAACTAATTAAATACTTGCTGACAATTTATTTATTGATTGAGTTTTGTGTGTTTCTTTGTATGTTAAATCAAATAGGGTAGCTGTTAATGGTTTTATGGAATTTAATTATTACACTTCCTCCTTCTAAATAATAAGTGAAGCTGTCTTCAAAAGTGGAATGACAACTCTTTCATCCAATGAATATAATTTGAGTATTTCAATTAAGTTTTACACCATCATTTCTAAATTTTAATTAAGATGTATATATTAAACTAATGCCTCCTCACTGTATTTTTGTATGGATTCACTAATTCCACCAACACTTATACATAAACCTGTGAGTATGTAACGGCTAAAATTGGGGAAATCTAAAATAGGGACTATCAATCTATAACAACAATGTGGCAGATTCCAATGATATATTAATTCTGTCTTACCAATATTCATTAATACACTTTTAAGATTCTTGATTTCTGCTTCAATAATCTCTGTTTAAAATGAAGCATCCACTCTCTCTTAATCCTTAATCATTGCCTGTTGCAAAAATTAGGTTGAAAATATTAATGATATTGCTTCATAATGATCAAATTTCTCTAATTTTGGAAATACAGATCTAAATAACTCCTATATCACAGATCCTGCCAATAATCTCACTCTATCTATCTTTTCACATAATTATTAGAGTAGCTATCCAATTATTTTTACGACATATGGAGTATCTATCACAACATTACCTTTAGTATTTTCTATATAATTAACATAACTAATTAGAATTTATTATATTGCTACAATTGAATTTTCTCTAATAAATAAACCAACATCTCCTCTCTTATTGACTGTATAATCAAGCATTCCATATAAGAGACAATCAATCACTTAAAGAATAAAAGCATCACAATTATTATTATTTTATAACATGTTCGCAACTGCTTAACCAAGTGATCTGATTGCATACTTTCTTGTATCAGGATCAAGACTCCAACTTGTTAATTTAGCTCTTTTCTTAGACAATCCTAATGTATACAATACACTAATATCTCCTGAAGAAAGGACTTACGCAGAAAATGATCCTACACTCTGAGCATATCCACTTTAAATTAAAACTTATGCTGATGTTGATTTCTTTTGTAATTCTTTTATCACTTTAAACAGAAATTCCTATCCATCTTTTAAAAATTATCCTGAAACTTAATATTAATGACTTAATAATTTTAGGGCTTTAGCCGCTGAGGTTTGAATATCTTCTAAAGGGTTTTTAAGACCCTCCTCAATAAATTTGAGATAATATTAGTGCTATTCTGGTTGAATGGGCAATTTAGCAATAGAAATACATTCAATCAGTCTGTAGGCAGCAATCCTTAATTACTCGCCACTCTTTCCTTTTAATGAATTTTCCAACATTTAAGGAATCAATAATATATTTGTAACAATGTTTTCTGACAGTAAGTTAATAGAACAAACATTAAGTAATGCCTCATATTAAGATTTAAATATTGCAATATGTTCACCAGCCTTTGCTAATTATCTCTCATTTTTTGTAAGAGTCCTTAAAAACACTGAATCCTTGAGTTCTTTTTCTTCAGAATTGTTTGCAATATTTCCTGATTAGGCTATGAGTAAATCTCCTAATGCAAATAATGCTCCATGTTTAGCATTTAATGATTATAATTTAATCATGTCTAATACTCCTTCATAAATTAGATTTTCAATGAAATATCCAGGATTCAAGACTAATAATCTTCCTAATCCTTTTGCAGCTAGTTTTCTCACTTCCTTGTCTTAACTTGAAACTTTAATAAAAGCTAAATGGTCAACCATTTATTTATAATATTCTTAAAATGATGCCACAAATGGTGCTATTCTTAAATAAGAATTATGAATCATAGCCAATGAAAAGTAATCAGCTTCAGTCAATATACTTATTCCATGTGGAATGATATTAGGACATCTACCAACTAATTCCTAAAATGTGCTTGATGCTGCTCTTCTTACATTGACTTCTCTGTCAAATATCATCACAATTACTAATGATTAAGCCAATGGCAACACATGAGGTTTCAAAACTTCTGGATCATAGGCTCGAGCAGCAGACCATGCTATAAAGCATGCCGAATCTCTCACATTCACTCCAATACTATAACCTCCTTAATTTTGCTCAAATATTAGAGCCTTACAAATTATCGGGATTATTTAATCTAATTTGTTATCCAATATTAGACCTCTTCTACACAACTCTCCAAGAGCTAAACATCCTCCATGCCAAGCTGTATCACCATTGATTGGGGTGAAACAGGTACTTAATAATGCATTAAAAACATCATCTGCCTAATCCAAATCTAATCGTGAACATATTCTTCCTATTCCCTTTGCTGCAGACCAACGAACAACAGTGTCTTTGTTTACTAATTGTTATAATAAAGTATCAATGACCATCTCTAGTGCATTCTAATCCACATCTAAAAAATAATCAACATCCTCTATTCTCAATTAATTATCTGATTATGAAGTTTATTAAATTGATCTATTGATTTGAGCATTTGTTACAATTCTACTATAATCTATAACATTAAGAGTTTATTAAAGATTTGTTGTACCCTTTTTATATGTCCAACTAACTACTCTTGGTCTTAAGTACACCAATCCAATTCTCTATGTTAATTTTGTTAAAAATAAATTAATCATTGTTCCTTATTGTTTTGTTTCCAATAAAGGAAGTAATGTATCTAAACTATTTTTTAAAACATCTCTTTAAACAGTTTTCAATATTTCAACAAGTGTTTCCAAAATACCTGTAATGTAAAATGTATTTAATATATTATTCTGTAATTCATTTATTTATTTAACACTCCATTTGAGAAATTAATCCAATAAATCACATTTCAACATGTCAGTTCTACTAAACAATTTTGATAAATAAAGTGCACCCATATTTCTTAATTTAGTTGATGATTTCAAATAATTTACCCCTAAGTTCATGAGGGAAGCAATAATTGTATTATTTGATGTAAATGTATCCTATATTGCCTTAAATATTTATGAATCTATGCTATTCAAGTCAAATGGTACCAATACAATAATAGACAACCACATCAATACCACATATTTAGTTTCCCAATTCTGATTTAAATCTTCAGAAAACTGTTGCAAATACATCACCACTGGTTCCAGATTGCATACTTCATGTGGACAATATCGACTAATTGTCCTAATTCCCCTCACTTTTGTAAGAATATAGATAGTATCACATATATTATGGAATTCATCGCAGACTGGTGATTTAGTGGTTACTGTTTATATGACATAAACTTTAACTATATCCATAAGACTAACACATATTTATTCTAGGATTTTATCCAATAGTGAACTTTGCTCCTAATATTTTTCAAAAATGTGGCAAACTCTATTCTTCACTTTCACAAAAGGGAATTTCTGCAATTGTTGACTATCACTCTTGGCAATGTATTTTTGAGTGAAATATACACATATATTTTTAATATCTTTGTTAATGATTTCGAAATCCATTTATAATTGTTCTTCATATTGTTTGTTTGTTAATTCTTACTCAGACAATTAATATGCTGCATTCTACTTATCTTAGTCTTCCAATTCATCATACTAAAGGTTGTTGTATTTCTTCCTCAAATTGAGGTCCTCTGATTCATAATAAAATGCCATATTTTATAAAAGAAATTTATTAATTAATTTTTATCATTTCTATAAATAAGAGCATTTCTCCATCTCATCCAATTATTTTTGAATTTTAACTTTAATTGATTTCGTACGACTCCTCTCTAATTGATTTACTTTATTTGTTCTTTCTTGTGCTAATTATTACATTTAATTTATTTTCTTCTACTCTATCTCTGCTAATTTTTTTTGCATTTCTGCCCGAAGCAGTTACTCTTAATCATTAAATTTTGTGAGTAAAACATGCTCTTATTATTAGTGTTTTTATCTTAAAACCCTTTATTATGTATCTTAACTCTATCTCTGTTCCGAATGAGTTCTTCTCATATGATCTTGACTTGCTTCCTTCAAATATACTTAATAAACTTCTGCCTTTTTGAACTCCTTTTAATTCGACAAATAATTCATAATCTTCTACAAATTCATATACTCAGCATTCTAAGATCTCTTAAATTATACGCATCTCTGTAATTCCATCTTTTATTAATGCCATAATGTTTGCAATGTTTAATTCTTATGATGATTGAATCTTTCAAATAATTGATTATAATATTAGTTCACTTCTTCAATAGCAATCTTCGTCTAAAATTCTATTCGTTCTTCTCCTACTTTATACGTATCCCCTATTTCTTCTCTTTCAATAAGATCTCGAATTGTTTTCATTTGCAGTAATTTCTATTTTGTATCGTTAGCCTCTTTAAACTCCTAGTTAATTTGACAATCCGTCATGTGCTACTCAGTGAGTCTTATCACTTCATCCATTTATTAAATAGTTAACATTAATATCATAATTACTCAGATAATTTATTCACATGATTCCAAAACGTCAATAAATGTTCCTTAGTTGTTGTATGATTGGCTACTGCTACCCTTAAATAGAAAGTGCCTTTTATTTCTGAACCACTTATAAATCCTAATGTTGTTTCTTCATTTATTAATTGTTAGAGTTTTCTATTTGCTGCATTTTACTCCTCTAAATTATCCTTTTTCAATAAAAATGTCACTAAACTTAATTATGGTCTAGTAAATATCTTAAATTTCTGTGATTCTGTGACTAATTATTCAAAATATTTAGCCAAATCAATCTTTTATTAAATTTATTCTCTCATTCCAGAAATTCCACAACTCTTTATCATCCAAAACAACTTTATTGAATTAAATCGCTTTCCTAATGCTACTTACCAATCCTTATAATCCCAAACATCATACTCATCTGTGAATTTGTTTTTGTAAATATCAAAGTCTTACTTACTGTCCATTGCTTCTGCCAATTCACCCTTGTTACTCACATAAAATAAACTTCCAGTCAAACCACACATCATTAATTTAGCAAAATTAACTTCAATTGAATCAACCAAATCTAAGCCTTTGGCCTTCTATCTATATTCGGGAATCACCCATGAGGAACCAGCATATGCTGCATCCACATTCAACCAAATCTTATATTTCTAACAAATTTGTCCAATTTTGTCAATTGGATCTATTGCACAAGTGCCAGTTGTTCCAAATGAGCAACTCAACCAAAAAGGTATCAATCCATCTTGGATATCTTACTCTATAATTTTTATGGTTTAATCAACATCAACAATGAAGTTCTATTGCTCTTCATCAAATAATGTTGGTAATTTTCGTTTATAATGTATATCCTTTATATGTAACCCTTTTGCTGCACAAGCATGTGCACTTTCAATGTAATAACCAACAAATTTACAAGTCAAAGGCGAGTCGGTCGAAATTTATAATTCCTTCATTTTCCTCCTTTTGGCTACATGAATACTTATAAAAATAGCATCAGAAACTGTTCCAGCTATTGTTCCTCCTCCCTAATTCTTAATTAAAAA
Source organism: Paramecium caudatum (assembly GCA_000715435.1). NCBI lineage: Eukaryota > Ciliophora > Oligohymenophorea > Peniculida > Parameciidae > Paramecium > Paramecium caudatum. Next base: position 90,909 of record JMSD01000066.1, on the reverse strand, counting down.
TTTATGTGGCAAATCCAAACCATACACCATCCAATCTACTACTATATTTTCTAATTCTGTTTAGGCAGGTGATGCCAACCATTGAAATCCTGGTGTGCCAAATGCAGAAGCAAAAATCTCCCCTATTATGGAAGAATGTGAAATGTTCGATGGATAATAAGCATAGAAGTTCGGATGACTCCAAAGTGTCAGACCTGGGAAAATCTAAAATAACGCTCCATAATACTTTCTCCTCAGTTTCCTTAAGGATGGAGGCCAAAGATTCTGCTTCTTAAGGAGGATGTTCTGGAAATCTTTGTCTCAAGAATCCTGGCTCAACTTTAGGTACTACAGGATATTTCAGCTCTGCTATCTCATCAAACTTCTTTGAAATCATCTCTAGCATCTTAGTCCCTGCCTCCACAAGAGTTTATGTATCCAAGAATTTGTTTTACATTAAAAATATATTTACGTCATAGATTATGATATAATATTTGCTAATATTCTGCTATCATTAATGTTTTTATTTTATTTAAATTTGGATCTCACTCAGGATATTCTGTATCACCAAATTCTGATGGCAATTAATAACTTCCAGGTCCTGGATCTGAAATTCGAAAAAACACTTACATGCCTTATTCCTTATATGAATAGTTTTTCTTTCAGATCCCCCAAAGCTAAAACCTGAACTGCTCTTCATTCTGATATCGGCGATATCACCAGGTGGATCATAGGTTCCTGGTCCAGGAGTTTTAATCAAGCGAACCGATTTGTTTGAACATGGAGAAAAAAGAGGTGCTTTATTGCTTGGCACCTTCGAGTTGAAATAATGTCCTGTTTTGCTTATGCCTCCAACATTGTAGGCACACGGAGAAGGAGTAGTGGACTCCAAATAGATATCTATATTATGTATTATATATACGTTTTGCTTTGGTTCTTTCTCCAAATGAGAACTTAATAGTTGAGAGAGTATCTTTAAGATTGTATGTATTGGGAGCTGGATTCTTACTAGTGTTCCCATAGAGACCTGTGGCTTTGGTCTCGTCACGGCCATATGCAAATTTAGTCACAGGCTTGGGCCTTGATTTGATTGTGTAAGCTGTGGGTGGTGGGATGTATTTATCGATAAGTTTGGAGAAATCGAATTTGTTACCATATCCAAAGCTGCAAGTACGTCTTCCAAGAGATGTTTACACTCTAAAATAGATATATTTATTACTAAGAATCATAAAATTATTTTTAGCAATAGCTTGACCGAGGTTTCGAGAATCTAGTTGCTTTTGAAAATGAATATTGTTGTTTTGAGGGTGAGTGATTGATGACATCGTGGACAATCTTTCTATTGAATTAATCAGCCGTCCTGAGAAAGATCATTGAACCTGTGTTTCTGGGCCTCGTGTATATAGACTCAGCAGCACTGAAGGTCCTCTCAGATGCTGTTCTTGCCCTAGCTTTCTTTTTGCTGCTACACTAAGGACTACTCAATTCCATGTGATTTCCTGATTGAGTTTCCTATTCCTGTAACTTGTACTGACTATCAAAATTTTCGGACATTTATTTTATAAATATATCAGTCATAATTTAATATTTGATAAAGTTGCTGCCAACAATTCCATATATGTTTAGAGCTATGTTGTCAATGGCTCCTCAATTCCAAACAATCCTTCATTTGGCTCCAAAAGATGTTCTCGTTCTATCTCTATTTATAATTTATTTTTTAAACATGTCTAATTATATACATATAATACTTCTAAAACGCCTATTATTTAATCATTTTTATTAAATAGAGGTTAAACATATATTGGTAATATTGAGGTTAAATCAACTTTAGGATTAAAAGTTGTTGATTTTTTAATATCATTTACAATATAGCTCTATTTATTTCTGACAGCCATCCCAGCCAATCCATATTAAAAGGAGTATCTCAATTCATAGCCTTTGCTATAATCTAACATTTCGTCGTTCTCTATAAAGTAAAATAAAACCATTTAAAATCCAAAAAGTTATCTAAAACTTTTACATATTCTTTGCCAAGCTACACATTTATTTTCGGATCTTAGAATTTCAGTTAATTAATGATTCATTAGATTTCTGTATTTTTAAGCAATTGCCCAGCTCTATTAATCAATTAATCTTTATAATGCAACTCCCAGAAATCTAGCTAAAATAATACCAAAATATTCTTCATCCAATTAAAACTATTCATGTTCTGAATTTAAGAGTACAACAACTCCTCTAATTATATTTAATCCTACACAAAACACTGGTAGCAATAAAGCATTCTTACCAAATTCAGGTTATTCTGTTTCAGTAATCCTGTATAAAACTGCTTTTTTTGGTTATTCACTTATGTTTTATGCTTTGTACATTTTGAATGTATCTGAAACATAACCTTTATCTTAAAGTGCTTTAATTTGCTGTCTTGTTTCCAAATAAGAATACAATAATCCATTTTTTGTTTCTAAAAGCCACAATTTAGCTGATTCACATCTAAAAACACTTGGTAATAGCCGATTTACATTAAGGATAAGATCTTCAATCACTTAACATTTATTGAATTCTTCAATAAGAAGTAATAACTAATTAATTCTTTCACTGAAATCCTTGTAAGATAGTAGTTGCCCACTTAAATATATTATTTATTATCTCTAAATCTCCTAACTTTATTAAGATATTTGTTGTAATGTAGTTGCTACTCCTTTTTCACAAATGTCGTTTAAAAGATTCTAATGGTCTAATTTTTAACAAACTATTCGAAAATCCAAATTTTGCGGAATTTTATAATTCATCAACAATTCAATATCATCCTTCTTCATCAAACCTTATATTTCTTCATCTTCATTTTTCTTTCTAAGATTATCAATTGTTTTTTAGAGACGACTCACAACTAACTAATATTAATTTAATTTTCCTTGAATTCTCTCTACTTCCTGGTTTTTTCGCTCTAAATCCCTCTTTAATTATTCGTTTTCCTTCATTAATGATGTTAAATTTGATCTCATTTCAAATAAATTAATGTCATTAGATACGAGGAACTCCATCCGTTTTTCCAATGCACTTATTTTTTTGGTGTTATTTTCATTTTACGATTTTTCTTGCATTAATAATTTTTATAGCTTTTAATTCTCTTCAAGTAATTTATTATTCCTGATTGAATTCATATCTACTTCTTACTGAAGAGATTTATTTCTATCATATAGGGTGGTCTCCTTCTTCATGATAATTTTATTGAGGGCTACAATTACTCTCTATTTTACATTAACAAATCTTTCTCTCTCGATGAAGGAATCCTAACTCTATCTCTGTTTTTGTTGCACTCTACATAGTATTCACGATTGAAATCAATAGTTTTTCAATTTTCTCCAAAGTTGGCAAACTACTCACCTCCTTTTAATTGTTTCCCAGAGTTTGAATTAAAAATTCTAACGTAGTGCACCTAGATTTCAATCTGTTTTCTAGGTCTTTAATTTTCTTATTACAATCATATTTTTACCTCAATTTCCAATTCCTCGTTACCTTCAGTGATGATTCTATGCTCTTTACTCATAGCTGTACTCAAAGTTGTTAATCTATGTGGTAAATTCAGTGTATGTTAGGATGCTATTTGACCTCTAGGCGTACTCATTTAAGTATCTGAATTTCCTTGCCTTGGTTACTTTGATAGCAATCTGACTAAAGAATGTTTCATAAATATAATTATTATACTCAGTCTTAAATTTTTACTTTCTTTTTGTTCTTTTTCTTATTCGGAGGATGTTTGTTTAAGATATGATTTATATCAAAAACTTTGATTGTTTAATCTTCAGAACCTAAAATTATTTTTATTTTCTTTACTTGTAATTATAAGATTATTCGAATAATAACAAAAATCCAATAGAAATCCACAATGTCCTCTAATATTTGCTTTTTCTAGCCCCTCTAATGTTTATCTTGTTGGAATCATTTCATAGAGTATCTATTTCACATCCCAAATTTATAAAGATTAATGGCTTTTAGCTATAGCTGTAATCATTCCATGAGCTAATTTAGCTTTTTCAATAGGAAATCTATGTTTTAAATATCCAAGTAAGATTATCGAACCCTTAACTACATTAATTGACACAGTTTGATTATAGCAACCTGTAATCAAATAAATATTATTATTATGAACACTGACATCAAGGGAGAGAATATCCTGATTGTGAATCTATTTCGAATCTATTTTATCCTTTGTATAAAACAATACATGGCAATTGTTGTAAACAAAAAAAATATTACATACTTCATTATGAAATAGTACCTATATACTATTCATTTTTATAGTGACTAATTCATCTTCTTTTGCAAATTATTGGATATTGATTTACTGTTAAATTAAAGTATTTATAATCTTTTAACCAGTTCGCAAATCAATCAATTGAATTCTGCCTGTTAACATGATTATGAGTAAAAAATCATCAATTTAATGAGGCTTTACCTCATCGCTCGTTTCTTCAATAACATTAAATAATTGCATAATTTAAATGGCTTATTTTTTGTTTAGCCATTCTATTTTACTAATGGGGTCTTCACAAACTATTTTATCAAGAATCTATTCTTTGTAAATATCAACTAATTCTATTTTTTACTCTTTTACAATAAGAATTATTCCTTCTTTAAATGGACTAATATAAAAATTAGTGAAATCATTTATCTTCCAAAACTCATTTACATATACTGGATATTGATTCTTGGATAAATCCAGAGATTTAAGTGTTTAATCATGAAAATAAACTAAATTCTTTTCTCTACCTATTTACAATTTATTAACTTTTCCTGCCAAACAGACCATTTTATAATGATCAGCAATTTACCCTTCCTCAATCCGAAATGAAAATAATCTTCTATCCAAACCAACTGTATAAAATTAATCTAAATGCTATTTAAACAAATAAATTCCTTTTATATGGATTTCCTGTGGTATTTTTGTATAATGTTTGTCTATCACAACATTTGCATCTAATTTTAATTATTTTGTAGATTCCTTCAAGGATATCAGATATATTTCCCCTTGTTTGGATGTGACAAAAATTGAATTGCTATCTAAAAATTTAATGCTTAATGAGGATTGCTTTAGGTTATCAGTTGGTAATTTATCATTTACGATGAATTTCAATTCAATAAATATTTCATCTTCATCTATCTAATCATTCTCTTTCCATTTATCTATTTTCTCTAACTCAAAAACATGTAGTGTTATGACTTTATGTAATTTATTGAGTATTGCATATTTATGTTCAGATTTATCTGCACACAATATATGATAAGGATAATCATAGGCGAGTTAGTCCTTAAATCTGTAGATTCTTCCACTTTGATAAAATACCACCTCCTCATCAGCCCATTTAGGTACACAATGAGGTTAGGTTATTAATTTAAGTGTAAAATGAACTAATTATTATTAATTATTGAGTTAAAATGTAACCCCTACCCCTCTATCATCAAATAATAAGTATTCTTGACCTAAATATTTTAATATCAATGGAGTTTCTATGTTCAATTCCAACTTTCCCAAATACTTTTACTCCTCAAATATTGTAATTATTCCTCCCTCTTATCCAATAAATATTAGATTATCCCTCAAATATAAGAGTGTCACTTTATGCAATCCTTGAAGTATATATTTGAAATTTTTAGATTGACTATTGAAAACAAAAACTTGCTCATTGGCACCATAGCAAAGTAGAGAGTCATTCATTTAAACGATCTGAGGATAAAACCAATTTGGACTAAATGAAATACACTTTAGTGGTACATCCATGAATATAAATAATTAAAAATCAAGAAACTGGATTAACATTATCCTACTGATTGAGAGGTTGTCCATCCTCTTCTTATAACTTCCTTTCCTCCTCTTGTTTCTTCTTGAGATATTCCTTATGTTATAGTTATAGAATGGCTTAATTTTTCCTATGTTCATGAATTCCATAATAATAATAACCATTAATTGAGGAAAGTACTTCAAGAATTGTTGGAATAATGCTCACTAATTAATGAATGGATTACCAAAATATCACCCATATATACATAATTGTTTTATATCTCCATCTATCGAATATATAGCAAAAGAAAGCCCATACTCCAATAAAATGATAAACACACAAAATTGAATTTATCTTATCAAAATGAATATTTAATGCCAACATATTCATTCCTATTTCAACTGTTTGCAATATCAAACAAAGCACTAAAAATATTACAGTACTATATCAATTTTCAAATTTACTATGCTTATGCACTAGTATATTCATCAGCCAATGGTACAGCTCTCATTGAAGCAGCAATGTTTTAATGGGTTGATCCTAGAGATAGTCCTGTTATTATAATCTCAATCATTATGAGAATGAACTTTGAAACTATCAACGATCTCGAAGTCTCAGAAAACTTAATTAAACCAAATATTTTCATTATATATATTATAATATTTATGTAAATGAAAGTATATTTTTAGGTTATTAGTTGCAGAGACTTAGACAAATTTTGAAGGATTAATATTTATTGGTGTGATAGGAATATTTGCTTGGATGTAAACCATAAATTTTATTTTCTTAATAATTGCGAAGCTTTCTTAAATA
>JMSD01000066.1:69309-84317 GCA_000715435.1 Paramecium caudatum | reverse complement strand
ATTGGGTCAGTGGTTGTTCCTTTTTTTTACATTTTGTCAATCGTATTATTGATTTTATTGCCACAATAATATTTAATAGGTTAAGTAAAGATAGAACGAGTAACTTCATATATAATTGTTAAATTAAATTAAGTAAGTAGAAAAATAGATTAATTGATGTATAAAAAGAAATCCAGGAAACCTGAAGAAAATCAAAATGAAATACTTCTTAAAGATGATTACATTTCTGTGAAGATTAAAAAAATTAAATTTCCTGATAATAATAATGGAAATTATCTGAAGGGAAATTGTGAGGCTTTAGAGTATGTTAATATTACTAAAATTTATTTGTACCTATTTTCCCTTGTAAAGGTGATTTCATTGTTTTGCTCAATACTTGTTATAGTTTAAATTGTAATGGTTTATGGCGAAGAAATTCAAAATCTCAACAATGGCACAATAAAGTCTGTTACCATGTTAATAATACTCATAAATGTATTATTTTCGATAATAAGATTCAATGAAAAGTAATTATTATTCTATCTTAGACTTGGATTATATTTAATTGTAACAAGATTTTTGAACTTTATTATAACAGCTGTTTTTAGTGAGATTTATCATATTCTCCACTTTTCCTCGGATCCACTTATCCATAGAAGGGACGTAAGTCGATTGTTTAGTTACTTGATGTTGACTGTTATTATAATATTTATGTAAATGAAAGTATATTTTTAGGTTATTAGTTGCAGAGACTTAGACAAATTTTGAAGGATTAATATTTATTGGTGTGATAGGAATATTTGCTTGGATGTAAACCATAAATTTTATTTTCTTAATAATTGCGAAGCTTTCTTAAATAAGGATCCGGTCTAACTAAGTAGTGCCTTAATCTAATTTAAATTAAGTAACTCCTAACTACAACACTAAAATGTTTCCTAATTATGAAAAAATCATTGAATAATATGAAAGAGATTTATAAGTCAAAAAATAAGAATAGTTATTGAATGAGAAGAAAGAAAAAAATATAGAAAATTAACCTGCCCTTCCTGAGATTAGACAGGCTGGATCAGGAGCTCTTAACTCTAATTCCTAACAATTTGTTACACCAAGACTCGCTACAGTGGAAGGAGATGAGAAAAGTGTAACAGATAATTTGATTGAAATATAATTTGATTAGATCCATATAAATGAAGAGCATCAATAAAATTCATTTTATTCGCTAGCAGATAAAAACAATTGATATAAAATATTTTCATTTTATTAATTATGCAACTTAAACACCTGTTTCAAATGCTCCATGAATTGTTGAATAATACACTGGATGATAGGCTTCACCAGCAAAATAAACTTTTTCACAATGAGGTTGTGAAATAATTTTTCTATAATCATTGTCGATTCCAGGTTTGGGGAATGAATATAATCCTTCAATATAGGGAGTATTTCCCCAATTTTAATAATGAATTTGTACAATCTCTAAATCCACTTAATATTGTTAATTGATTGTTTAAACAACATCCTTTGCATATTGTTCTGGTCCTACCTTCTCAATGAGATCATGAGCATCTTATCCCAATAAACCTATGATAACAGAATCTTCTTCATGAGAGTTATCCCACCATAGAGAATTATGATTAAATTTAGGAACAAAGAAATCTTCTTCATGAGTAAGGAATTTTTTATTCAATTTTATGAAGAATTTACCACCTTTCTCCATTCCAACTAAATCCAATTACTTTTGCCTAAAATCATCGAATGGTGGTTGGAATTTAATCTTCTTTACTTATGTTATAGGTACACAACAAACTACTTAATCAAATATTAAAGATTCTTGATTGACTTTAACTTCCACTTTGCCATTAATAACATTGATTTCTGTAACAGGTTTATTATATTCTATGATTTGAATTGCCTCTTAGAAATATTTATCAATAATGTCTTTATGATGCATATTGTTGGATATTTCATAATCTGATACAAACATAGGCATATCAAATTCATATCTTCCTATAGCCTTTGCTCCAATCTTATCAATTGAAGCACCATATTCACTGCCATATAGAGCAGTGAAGTAATGAAGAAATTCTAAATTGTATCCCTTTTTCTGAAGTCTTTCTAAAACAGTTTCATCCTCTGTATCTCTTTCTTCTATAAATACATCTAATGATGAAGCTTCTTTTGGATAAGTTTTAGTGAATTCTTCATATGAAATTACTTTTTTCTATATTGGATCATAAATAGATCCAATCAGATCCACTCCAGATTCGAGTTCCACACCAGCTTAAATGGCCATTCTATAGTAATCATTGTCTGGATGATGAATGGTTTGTCCTCCAGCTTCTAGACTTCTTTTCGAAAACCCATAAAGAGGTTGAACTCTTCCCCCATATTTGTTTGAGGCCTCAAAAAATCTCACTTTTAATCCTTTTTTAAGTAGTTCCTATGTGCAAGACAAACCAGCAATTCCAGCACCAATAACTAAAATCATATATGTTATTAAATTTCATAAAATCTGAAATCCTTCAGTTGGATATTGATTCTTTCCTCCAGAATTATAATCAAAATAAAGTATTTCATTTGGTTGAACATCTTTACAAGCATACATAATTATTCGAGCTTGTCTATTGATTGCCACTCTTAAGCACTTTACATTCAATTTTAGAACTTGCTTAATCTTAGATAAGGATATACTTCATTTATTGTATTATCTATTCCACAAACAAATCTTGCAATGTTACTGTATTTCTCAGGTACTACATATAGGGATTTCTTTGGATTAGGATGTGGTAATAATTCCTAATATAATGTTAAAAATTACCATAATACTGTCATTTTAATCAAATATGATACTTTCCCATTTCTTAACTTCCCCTGAGTATTCTGCTAAAATTGAATTCTTCTTTATGAATCCTGTTGATTTGGCAATAAATCCTGATTTAGTATGAAAATCTATCATAACTTATGGAGTCAATCCAAGGCGACTAATTTCTTTGAATTATAGGAATGTTCTCAAATTATCATCATCTAATGATTCTAATTTTGATTCAATTTCAGCATTGTTATCTTCTGGTTTGCAGTCTTCAGGGAAGTAAGTTAAATCATCAGAGAAATAAACAGATTTTGCACACAAAACCCTGATCAATGAATATGATTCATAAAATTGTTTTTCTTTTGTATCAGAGTACTTTGGTGTAATGAGTCTGACTCTATTGGTTTTTTTGGTTCCTTCTATGATGATTAAATCATCTTATTAAGTGTATTCAGATTTCCAAAGTGAAACATACAATGGAATGGTATCAAATTATTGGGGTAAGTTTTCCTTTAAGTACTATTCACAAACTGAACAAAATTCACTATCACTATTAAAACACTCAATATGTTAATTTAAGTTGCATCTATAACAATATTTCTTTTCAGTTTCACATTTCTTATAACACACACAACATACAGTGTTTTCCTACTTACATTCATGAACGATTAACTTATCTCCAACTTCCTAAGTAATATATTATAATTTTAATAATTAAGTTTATAACTAAGCTTAACAATTCTTGCATAGATGTTTGCTTTCCTCATCTACACACTTTAAGTGATACATATCTTGACATCCATGACATCTCATTAATGGTGAAGCATCTCTGTGGTTTTTGCACACTTTACACCTGAAACTAAACAATGATTAATTGAGTCCTCTTTTATTCTTCTTTTGGATATGTTTCTTGTATTGTTTGTAATTCAATTCACAATACCTAAATATGTTAGCATATTGATCAAGAGTACAGACAATCTTTTTAGGCATTTTTTTAATTAATAAATATTCATATTGTTATTTTACTTATTGTTCCATTTGGCCATTCAATTGTGAATCCAAATTCAGGTTCTGTTAATTCTTCAATTTTCAAATTCTACTGCCCTGGGGTTGTACTTTAAATAAATCCCTTGATATTTTTATCTTTATGATAATAGATAGCACTAGTTCTATTGACGAGTTATATAAAGAAGCCATTTTTGAGTGTTTTATTGTTTTCTAGGAGAAATTGAGGGGTAGTCCATATTTTTTGTGAGATAACTATTGTAAAAAGTAAAATTTCTTTCCCCAATTTATTAAGTTAAATATCGAGGTCTCGAGTGAATAATTTATTATTTTCATCAAGTACATCGACTATAAAATCATTAAGATTCTCACCAGGATTAAGGGTTTGAGTAACAATCTAGATTTATTTAATTTTTACTTGTGAAATAGTTTCTCCATCTTTAGATAGTAATTATTTCATATATTTTCCATCCCTATAAATCTTACATAAAGCTTAAATTTTAACAACATATAAATCTGTATTCATGGTTATTCCAAGGAATTATAATGGGCAATCATTATCTAAAGGGGTAAAATCAAATGGATTAAGGGATGCTTTGTAACGCCCTGATCCAAACACTGTATCAATTGCGAGGCCCAAGGTTACCACATCTTGTACTTCCAATCCATGGTCGATCAGCTCACTTTCAAAATCAAAGTTCTTGGGAATGAGTCTTATTTTAAATGAAACCATAATAGAATTTAGATAATTTATTTATCATTATTGCTATTTAACTCTAACAGAGCTGTATGTGTCATCGTCCCATTAAATTGTAAATCCAAAATCATCTGTGTCAGCGTATTTGACAGCTGGATTTAATTTAAATGGAACAAAGTCGGCTCCACTTATGTTTCTTTTCTTTCCTTGGGACTTTTTGAGGAATCCTTGGACCAAAACTGGGAAGTGGAACTTGTAAACAACAAATTGACCATTTGGATCAATTAAGAGACTAATGTTGGGGAGTAAAACAAGTTAAGCTAACAGATCTTATTCAGCATTTCTATATAAAAATATTTGATACACGCTTATTTATTTTTTTCCTGGACTCGATTATTCTGGTTGTGGTGGGGCTTATTAAGCACGAGCCATGTTAAGAGATACTTATTGATGTTGTCCACCTGTATAAAATTAGAAAGGTGCAGCAATATTAATATTTGGTGCAATGGCCGAATTGTTTGCATCATAGAGTTAATAATCTTGGATTTATGAATACTCTGCAATGCTTTGTAGTATTTATTAGGCAAACTAACATATATATGATATTACATCTCCAATTAACATTGTATCTGGGATATTCACTTACTAAATAGGTTGTCCATCTAGAAAGACATTTACAATCAACATTGTGATTGGTGTTAACATTACATATATTTACACTTCCCCACCTTGTTAATATATTGTTGCAAGTGGTGTGGGATCATTGGGAAAGAGAGTGGATTAATCGTATGATAGGCCAACCTAAAAGCCACCTCCTGTTGCCTATTCAACATAGGCATAAATATCAGCAAATGTAGTTTGTGGTTGGAAGTCCATTGGATCGATTGTCCCCTCCATGTTTGTGAAAATGAAGTATATTTTGTTCATGTTATTCTTATTAATAGAATTCGATAAAAAAAATCAAGATTTTAAACACATAAAATTATATTATGTAAGAATTGGGGAAATAATATAAAATGGTCATAGGAATGGTAGGTCTTCCTGCAAGAGGGAAAACTTACATTTCGAGAAAGATTTGCAGATATTTGAATTGGATGGGGTATAGAAGCAAGGTGTTCAACATAGGAAACTATAGAAGGTAGATTTGTGGTACTACAGATTGTAATTCTAATTTTTTTGATCCTAACAACAAGGATGTATTATGAATTCTATAGTAGGCATCAAAAGCAAGGGATGAATGTGCAATTTTAGCATTGAATGACATGATCAATTATTTGAGAACAGAAGGGGATGTAAGTTTATATGACGGTACAAACACCACGAAGAAGAGAAGAAAGTTGATCATGGATACTCTGAAGGAAAAATTCAATGAAGTTTAAGTATTTTGGGTTGAATCAATTTGCAATGATGAAGATGTTATACTTCGAAACATTTAATTAACAAAACTAAATAACCCTGATTATGAGGGTAAGTCGCCAGAGGAAGCAACAAATGATTTTATTTAACGAATTGAGCAATATGCAAAAGTATATGAACCGATAGATGAAGATGAAAACATATCATTCATTAAAATTATAGATATTGGAAATGACGTATATTTAATTTATAATTAGATTGTGATTTACAATATTTAGGGATTTTTACAATCTAAATTAGTATCATATCTCATGAATCTACACATATATCCAAGGCCCATATATTTATCGAGACATGGTGAAAGTTAATACAATATCCTACATAAAGTGGGTGGAGATTCTGATTTAACTTAGGTGGGAGTTATGTATGCAAAACATTTAGGAAATTATTTTATTAAAGAGTTTTAAGGGAATAGAGAAATAAAGGTGTTTACATCAACTATGAAGAGAGCATTACATACAAGTAATGATGTATGTGAATTGTTGGGGGTAGAGTATTTGTCATTGAAATCTCTTGATGAAATAAATCCTGGTATATGTGATGGTCTTACGTACTAATAAATTGCTGATAAATTCCCATAAGATTATGAGGAGAGAAAAATGAATAAACTAACATATCGATATCCGAGAGGTGAATCATATTTAGATGTGATAAGTAGAATTGAATAAATAATTTTTGAAATAGAGAGATCTCGTCTTCCAGTTATTGTTATAGCACATAATGCAATATTAAGGTATTTGTTATTATAAGTAAGATGTTTATATGCATATTTCCATGAACATGAAATTCCTGAAGTACCAAAATTGAATATACCACTTCATTAAGTGATTAAGTTGGTTCCTGCTGCATATTATTGTAAGGAAACCAGAATAAAAATTGATGCTTTATCTGGTCATTGTGAAATTTAGGATGAGGCAACTATAAAGAAAGTGAAATCATTTCTTGATTTGTGAATAATTAATTAATAAAGTCATTCTAAAAACCATTTCTTTTTATCTGAGCTAATTAATACCCCTGGACTATTGGCAATTTTATCTTATATCTAAATATAAGTTATATTACTTTATTCCAAATTCCCTGATTAAAGTTTTTGCCATAAAATTATTTCAATTCATTGTATTATTCATCGATGATTAGTTATTGCTTTTCTTTGAGTTAGTTGAGAATTGAATTTGTAATAATATCTGCAACTATAATTTCTGAATCAGGATTGGAGGGTCGACCCAAATATGACTTATACCCATAAACCCCAATAGCAATAATAGCAAGAACAATCAGCACATAAAACACTATAGTTAGTACACTCACACTTTCTTTTTCATAAAGTTATGATTCATTCATAATCCCAGAATCATCTCGAATATATTCACTTTTTGCACTTCTAAATCTTAATTCTGCTTCGTTTTCACCAATCGTTTATCTGTTATTTTATTTTTAATCATTGTTCTTGAAGAATATATGTGAGGGTAATGACATGAAAAACCTATCAATTTAAAATTATTAATTAACAGAATTTCGGAGGGGAATTCATTTACAGTTAATTAATTAAGATTCGGATATAATTTATTGCTGATAATTGACTCGAATATCTAATTAAAATTAAATGCAGATTAACAAAATCCAAAAAAGTGAAGGAGATGAGGTTATTTAACATATAGAGCTACACAAACAACAATATATATAATAGATTGGTGAACCAAATACTTAAAGAAAGGAATCATAAACAACACTCTAAACATTACGTCCGATAACTTTTGAAGAGATATAGCTTGTGTCATCACTCTAAGAAACGGCTGATGGACATATCTATCCTGTTAGGATCCTCTGTAAAGGGTGTAAAAAAAATGTAAAATGATTTATTTGAGTTAAAGATCACAACAACGATAGCCTCGAAACCTGGATGTGGTACATACAAAGCAGGATGTCTACTGTTACTTTGTTCTTTTGGTCTTATTTGTCTAGCATGCCTCCCTTGCGTAATGGAAGATTGCAATGATGTGATTCATTCTTGCCCAGAATGTGGTCACATCAATGGGAAAACCTCCTTTAAACTTTGTAATTGATTGTTATAATCTGTAATCTGATATCTGTTTCTTTTAATATTTCCCTTTCTAATTAATTATATGTCAATATCGTATTTTAATCTGAAATGGCGGCAGTCCATAAATTAGCTTATGGACGCCCTTCAAATTGAAATGGATCCTCTATTAGAGAACTAAGCGAAACAGAACCTCAAATTAGTGAGACCTGATCAGGAGTGGTTCATGTATTATGGTAAGTTGTATCTCTTTTACGTTGATACATACAAAGCACTTGAAATTTGTTATGATTAATTGTTGCATCCATAAAAGAGAAGACTGCTTAAGAAAATGTTAGAGAACACAATGTTGAGATAAATTCAAATTAAGCAGGTAATTAGTGTATTTAGTTAGGCTATGATATTTTATTCAACTGAGGGAAATGCAATAAGGTCAGATTTTGTTAATTTACATTAAGTTATTTTTGATGAGAAAAAATTAGTTGAAACAGCAGAAGTTTCACTTCCTCACTATTTCTCTGATGATTAGAATAGAAAGATTGCTTATAGAAAATAAATGGTTGATCATTTTTTGAATGAGTTCCACGATACCACCTTACCGGAGGAGGAAGTTTTGGTGGAGAAAGTCATTCTAGAAAATGTAGAACAGGCAATATGGTTTATTTAAAAAAATGAAAGAGGAAGGCAAGGAATTGAGAGAGTCCTGTTAGCTAAGTAATTAAAGAAGCAAGAACAAAAGAAATAAGAAAAGCAAAAGAAGTTACAAGAGGGTTTGGAAGTTCATGAATCGACTGAAAGAGAGGAAGCAATCCTTACAATTTTGAAATATTATCGAGGGTTTAAGGCAAGAGAATATGTATGGAATTTAAGGAAGGATGAGTCTTTATTCTTGGGTTTCACTCTTGAAAAACCATTACAGGAAACTGAGTCTTACAAAACATATGTGAAATAAAGGGAAAAAATGAAGGAATTATAGTAGGAGAAATTACTTGAGTACAAGACTGCTTTGGTGGAGGCAAAAGAGTCCCTTTAAAATGATTGGTAGGATGATATGTAGAATTAAATGTTAGCAGAAAGAAGAAGATGGTATATGAATGAGGTGTAAAAAGCTGAGGGAAAGTTGGTTCCTCCAAAGGTTGCATAATTTTATAAGAAAGATTAAGTGAGAATGCCATTAACAGAGGAGGAACAGGAAATGATGGATCTTTTGGACAAGGAGAAGAAGGCTGCTAAGAAAAATAAAGGAAAAAAGAAAAAGAAGAAGAAGCAAGAGGATGAAGATATCAGAGTAGAGTAGGGACCGACTGAGGCAGTATTGAAAATATAGGATTTAATTGAAAAGCATAACTCAGATTGGAGAAATGATCAATTGAATCCATATTAAAAGCATGAAGAATCGCTGCTAAAAGGAGAAATAGCAAAAGGTGTGGAAAAGTAAATTAGAGAAGTTGTTGATGAAATGATAGATATGGAATTAATCAATTTGAGAATTGCTCTAAAAGCTAAGAAAATGAAGTATCCTAAGAAGAAAAAGTCAAAGAAGAAGAAGGCAAAACCAGCTGTTAAGGGAGAAGATGATGATTTACTTGAAGAGGGAGACATAACCTTTGGTTTTAGAAGTGTACCTAAAAAGAAGAAGAAGAAGTTTCCAGGGGATAAGATGACTGCAAAGAAGGATCCAAGAGATATGTTGGCAGAATTAATAGAAGCAGGAATTGTAAAAAAATTAGAACCAGCTGCTATCAATGATTTAATTGGCAACTGCAATCCATTAAGATAGAAATAGGAAATGTTATAAGAATAAGTTGCTGATCCCTCTATTTTTGATTTGAGATAGGTTTTGGTATAATTTATTGGAATGCCATTGGGTTCAACTTACATAAAGGATAATATAAAAGAGAGTAATTATGTACTATTTTATGGTCCACATGGATCTGGAAAGACTCATGCTGTTAGAGCTCTATAAAGTGAATGCAATGCTCTAGTCTTAGATTTATCTCCAGCTAATATAGAGAATAAATATTAAGATAAACCAGAATACTTGTTATCATTATCATTTAAAGTTGCAGCTTGCTTTTAACCATCAATAATATATATTGATGAAATTGAAAGAATATTTAAAGGAAAGAAAAAGAAGAAGAAAGGAGCTGAGCAACCACCTTCAGCAGGAGGAATGAATTGGGTAAAGTTGAGGAAGTTCCTTTTAAAGTATGGGAAATACTTTAATGAAAAGTAAAAAGAAAATGTTACAATTATTGGATGTTCTTATGCGCCTTGGAATGCAAATAAAAAATAATTAAAATCTTTTTTCAAAAGAAGAGTGTACTTTCCATGTCCTAATTATGCAACAAGAATTATGATATTCTAGAAATTCTTTGAATAAAAGAAAATATAACTTCATCCTAATTTTCCATTGAGTGCATTAGCTCATGCGACTGAGGGTTTTACTGCAGGAAATGTAATATTAAATGTTATTGTAGATAAAAGAAGCATTGAATAAAATATTAACATAAAGAAGGATGTTACTATCTACAGAAATATAATATAGGATTAGTGAATTTGTTGATCCACTTGCAGTTCAATAATCGACATTTTTACAATAATACTAAGAATTTAGAAAATTGCACGATGATCTCTCAGGAAACAAAGCAAGAATTGAAAAACTTAAGAAACCAGAGGAAGATGAAAAAGGAAAGAAAAAACCAACTAAAAAGAAAAAATGACTCTTAATGATTTATAAATAATATATGAAAAAATAATTAAATTGGTGTTGGTGTCAACTTAATTATGTTTATAATTTGAATATCAAGTATATCTATGAACAAATATATTTTCAGGCGAAAAAAGTATAAAATACTGAAAGTAACATATTTATAAAGAAATAATTTATAATGTAAAAAGAGTAATAAAGAAATAAATTCGGCTTTAATAGCATTCAAGAAGAAAAGGACTTAATGTGCGGCGTTTGTTTGGACTTGGATATGAAATCTTAATAGTGCAAGACGTGTAGGTAGATTTTTTGCACAGAATGCATCACGAAATGGCTTAAGGAAAATGGTATTAAATTCTATTTAATAGATTATTGCCCATTTAGATGTAGCTATCCAATGACTTTGCAAAAGCTAAGTAGATTTAAATAGAAGGCAATTTCTAATTCTTATAAGCGTTGTTCAAATGATTGGTGTAAATAGGATGTTAAATTGGAAGATTTAGAAAACCATTTAAAAGGCTGTTGGAGAAGAGCGATTAAAAAAAAACAAGAGTAAATCGAGAAACAGAACAGTGTAAGAATTATTATTTTTCTAGTTGAGTATAGATAGTTATGAAGAAAAATCAATTAGGCCAACTTTTGATCATTATAAAATGGACTTTGAAAATATGTCTTTAAATATTGAAAAATAAAAGCTTGATGAGACTTATCGACTTCTTTAAAGCTAAAATTGTTTTAGATCAAAAAGTATTTATTACTGCTCAAATATTGAATTTTAATATTCCCATAAAGAAGTTAATACAATAGAGTGAAAAATGTTGTTCTTAAGTTAGAGGAAAAGAAAAAATATTTAAAAGTTAAAATGGGAATTGAAAATATGGATTAAACAGCTCGAACTGCTGAATAATTTTAATTCAGTAGGCCTGCAACATTGTCATTAATTAATCATGATTAGAGAACTCCAGAAAAGTTTAGATTGGGGAAAAAACTGATTGACTGCAATACCATAGGTTTGGAAACAAAGTGTAAGGTCTATTAACTTAATCAATTAAATAAGGAATAATCATATCTAAAATAATATCATTTCAAATTAATCGGAAAACATGATCTATAATTGATAAAAAATAATGAATTTTGGTCTTCATATAATTGTAAAATAGCTATGAAGAATGGACTTTATTGTGAGAAGCACAAAAAATATTGAACTATAGTTAATTAATTATTAAAATGTAATAAACTCATTAATTACTCGATTCGATAGAAAGGAAAGTATAAAGTTGTATGTAGAGAGATTCACAATATGAAAAATTACTATTCAGTGGTCGTCCTTCTCACTTGGAGAGCACAGTAGATAAATCATAAAAGTAATTGGGTGATTCTAAAATTACATTGTTGGATCATCACTATTAAAGAAAGTTTGAAAAATTGGGGTAAAGAGTTGAGAATCTTGAAAAATAAAAAGAAAGCAAAAATCAAATCTCTCGAGAACAGCAAACAAGCGATTTTGAACAAGAAGAATCAAGGAGTGTAATTATTTGATTACATTTTAGATTGCCAATCTAAATAGAACAATCTCGATATATTCATCTTAAATAAAATCACTCTAAGAATAAATGAAAAGAATGTAGTCAAATTATTAGAGATAGATTCAGGATTTACAAATACAGCTCCGAAAGTATTAAGTTTGAATTTTTTTATCATACTCAAATTTACATTAAATTAACTTAAGGGAACAACTATTTTATTATTAACATTTGATCTGAAATCTCTTTGAATTGTTGTAATGATTTCAATAGATTCAATTTATTGATATGCAGTTCCTGAGAATTCGGTTATAAAAACAATAAGAAATTACATGTCTTCAAAGCTTATTCTTATTTGTTTAATTTTTCTTCAAATTTCATTTTAAGCATGTAGAGCTCAAAGTTCATATTGCTATTCCTTGAATAATTGAGTAAATCGTCATATGCCCTCTATAATTGTGTTTGCTATTGCAATTTTTATTTTAAAGATGCTATCATTTATGCTTCATTCATTATATATAATAATTATTTATAAACTTTGATAGTAAAATCTAATTCTCTTATCTGACCTTTTTTTTTGATAAATATGTCTTTAGATGGGAATCCTTGCAAATTTGCATTACAATGATGTATTTTTATTGAAAACTTTCTTTCAAAAGGATGTTAAATGTGACTAATTGTATAAATTTAATATTCTATCAAAAAAATAATATGATCGCTAAAATTTCCTTCATACTTAATGGAGAAAATACAGAAGGGTTCTAAATAGCCCCTGTTGAGTGTCCGTTAACTACAACTTTTTCCGAAATATATCAATAAGTAGAATAGGTTTTATTGGCACATTACGGGGATGGATATTCATATTTACTTTCTCATGATGGATCTACCATTTGGCCTGTAGATGGAAATTAACTATCCTGTGTTTTTCAATAATAGGAAAACAATGTATATGTTTAAGTAATTGCTCCTACTATTGATTTATATTTAGATGGATAATATATTAATTAGTACGCTGTCCCAGACACTATTTCTATTGCAGACGTAAATTTTTATATCATTATAGTTTACAACCTAGATATTGTAAAGTTTATTAGTATAAAGTGAAATTACAGATTATTAGTTATATGATCGAAGTGGTGCCAATCTTATTATGGCAACTCCACTAATTGATTTAAATAAAAACTTTAAGACTTATTACTCTGGTTCAGTAATCTTAAACCTAATAACAAAACAAGAAGTTCCAGAGTTGGAACAATAGTAAAACGAAGAATAGGTTTAAAATGATAATTCTGAAACTGAGGAGGAGGATCCTCTACAATATTTACTTATTTTAAATAATGTTAGCTTAGTAATAGATCCAAAGGGCTAATATGTTGCATATAGATTCCATTAGCCCCTGAGGATGGCTGGAATGTTTAAGAAATCTTTAAGTAAGCCAAAAAATAAAATTAAAAATATCAAACTAGATCAATTAAATTGGATAGTAAATAATAATATTGGAATAGCATAAATTGATGAACATGACTAGCTGTACGATGGGAGGATGATTCATATAGTGTATTGAAAGCTCAATGATATATTTCATTATAATTATATAGAACTATATGTATCATTATCCCATTTAATCGCAAATCCAAAATCATTAATCTTCGCATATTTGATCTTATTCTTTTCAATCCATTTTAATTCTCCCGGATTCATAGGTTTACCTAATATTTTTTGTAATTTTCCCTCCATGATTAGAGGTTAATGGAATTTGTACGCTACAAAATTACCTAAGGGGTCGATCAGAAGGGTAAAATTTTTGAAAACTACTAATTGGGCTAGAGGGTCCTTATAGTCAGAGCTTTGATATTATTTAAATGTTACAGCGATTATTATTCATAAACAATATTGGCTTGAGGAACTTCTTCGTTTTCTTGTTTTGGCTCTACTTAACCTCTGATGAGATTTAATCCAATTGTGTTAGCACCTTAAATATATGATTCGAATGGGAGTTGGATGGAATCGATTTTCAGGAGAAATCCTCCATTTTCATCTAATAATTAGTATTCTGCTATTTGAGTATCTTCGTAAATTTCTAAAAGTACTTGATTAACAAACTATTTTAACAATATTACGTACATCTTCAATTTTGGTGTTGCAATCAATATATTTAGATAACAATTATTATCCATCAAATAAAACATTTACTTAAATTTTTTCAGTAGTGCTAACGAATAGTTACCATTCCTCTGCTTCTTGTATTAAGTTCATGAGTGGTGTATCATCAGAAGGTAACACATTACAGCAATCGGATGATAGTGCTGGTTCGTATTAATCTCCTATGCATGACTTTATGTATTAATATATTTCAGCTAACGTTTTCGAGAGAGGGTAATCAACTGGTTCAATTTAAAATTCATGACTGACAAAGGAAAAATGAATTTTCACCATCTTATTTCAAAAAATTATTAATAGAATTAGGAGAAATTCGAACTAAAAATATTGTTTGATTATATAAATAAAATTAAGGATTAGGGATGCTGAAAATTTATTTTATATTTATTACACAAAATTTGGAAATCCCAGCATTAGAGTGTAATAAAATGACGACATTTGCAGAGCTATGTTAATATGTTAATCAAGCCACTGAACATTAATTTGAGGCTACACTTTCACATGATCAAATAGATGAATTGCCTTCTGACGACACACCATTGGGGGCTATTTTCCCAGATGAGCAAGAAATACAAATACTAGTTTCTCTGACAGCTAATATTGTTGTTGAATTATACATAGACGGATAAATAGTTGATTAACATAGTTTCTCTGATGATTATATTGTAAAAAAT
>JMSD01000066.1:39541-69289 GCA_000715435.1 Paramecium caudatum | reverse complement strand
AAATTGGGGAAAACAAAAAAATTTTTAAAGCCATTTAATAAATAATTGACAATAAATATAAAATAGAAATTAAGTTCATTTAAGGAATTCAGGAAAAATGAATATCATTTCCAAATATTATTGATTGTTAAAAATATAAGTTCTCTGAAGTTTATATTATTATTTTTGTAATTCTATTAATTATGCTGAAGATTTCGTTTACGTTCGTCAATGTCGAAGGTTCAATAGAACCATTAGATTGCGATATTCAGAGTACTTTCGCTGATATATACAACTATGTCACCCTAGCAACAGGGAATTCATTTTCGGCATCATTATCACTCGATAAAGTGAGCATAATGGCAAATGATAACACACCACTTTCTTCACTGTATTAAGGGGGGGATGTTTAGGTATACATATCATTGACCCCATAACTGATGATTAGTGCATTTCTTGATGGAGTATAAGTATCGGATGCATCAATATCTGATTCTATAACGATAGAGAATGTAATATACAGTAATATGTTAGTTTGTGCAATAATTGCTCTTGAATCTGAATTAAAAAGCGGCAATCTAAGATTATTAACTTTTCAGTCAAAATTAAGAATTATTGGCTGCTTCCCCAAACATTAATTTGTAGGCTCCTTTTTCATAATATACAGCGGGATTACCGTAAGTTCTCCTAAATTTGACCTTGTAGAAAGAAATACCTAAAGATGAAGAGTAACTAGAATCATTAGTTGTATTGGATGGAATGAGTTTAACTATTGACCCATTAGGGGAATTTGTGAATTTTAAACTTCATAAACCCATTTTGATGTCAGGCTAATTGAAAAAGTCATAAGGAAAACAATAATTAAAAATTGAAAACTTAAATTGGACTGTACATAAATAGATAAGTTATGCTAATCCAGATCAATATGGTTTAGTTGTGAAATGGAATGATGGAACTTACAGTGGTGTGTAATTTTATTGAGTATTATTTTATATTAAAAGAAATCTTCCATGTATTTTAACGGTTCTTATTTATTAGAATTTACACTAATGTACATTTTTGAAAATTCAAATTCTATTATAATTAATCAATGAAACAAATCCGCTTTGCATTCGATTAGGAACATACAATAGATTCCTTATTGTTTACTAAGAACTTAACCCAGAACACATTATATGAATATGTGGAAGACACAATTGGAAGTCCTGTTATTTTATCGTTTGACTAGTAGAGTGTGTTTGATAGAAATGACACCCTACTCTCTACCTTATTTAACATTTAATCTGATGTTAATGTTTATTGTAGTCTGAGATTAAATCTTGTAGTGAACATCTATTTAGACGGAACTTTTATAGGTGTTGTTAAAAGTGATGATTCAGTTGTCATAGAAGATGTAAGGATTGTTTAATATTAGTTAATTGCATCATAATTATAGCCGTTGATACTTGCTGAGTGTTAATTGTTTGATATCGAGGGGAATATAATTTAAAGTTATGTTGAAGTTAAATAGACTTTTTCAAGATATGTTTAGGGATAAGAGACAGTAGTGTTAAATTTAGTGACTCCCAAATCAGTGGATCCACTTTAACATTTAGTTGTTCTTAAAAATATTAGTTTATGGATTGATCCAGATGGGTAATATGTTACATTTAAGTTTCATAATGAAAATATGAGTGGTTGTTTATATAAAAACAAAGGGAAGCATCCAAATGCTTTGGTTGGAAATAATTGGATTACAGTCAATAAAGTTAAATATTCGATAATCGATGATTATGGATTTGCTGTGACTTGGGATGACGGCACAATTAGTTAAATTCATTATTATTGAAAAATATATGAACAAGTTAAAATTTACATATTCTACAATCATTAACATAAGTACACCAATTAAAAAAGAAATTTGGTCTCAATAGCTTAAGGATTATGGATATTTGATGATTAGAGATGAGAGGATTGATTGGGATTCAGGGGAAGAATATCTTAATCTCATGGAGGAATATTTTGAAAAAAGGGCAAATCAATTAGAGAAAACAGGAACAGTCGATGATTGTTTTCCATAGTACAAATATTAAATTGGGATTGGATATGAGAATATAGGAAGACCAAATTTTGATGAAGCATCTATCGCCAATATGATAGACCGACCTGTAATCATTAATAGGGATCCAAAGTGGAAATATTTTTGGCCATTTCGATATGATGGTGTTTACAATCCTCCTTAATGGATTCCTAAGGATTTTCCTCGGTTTGAGTAAGTGATGACGAAATGGTAATCTTAATTACTAAAAACAACAGAATCAGTTGTAGCTTAGTTATCGCTTGCATTTGGAGAAGATTAATCATTTTTTTATGAAAAAATGAAAGGAGCAACTCATCTCTTATCTCCAATAGGATGTGATTTAGTAAAACATAAAGTAAATACTCGATTTTCAGGATATCATTATGGTAAATATTCTAATATTCTTAGATTTAAACTTTCTTACAGTTCATACAAAATCACGATTTCCTGGCTTATTTGTTTGGTTGCCTAATGGAAAGAGGGTTGAATTGAAAATACCTGACAAAACTGTATTATTATAGCCAGGAATGCAATTTGAATTTATGACAGGAGGGGAATATAAGGCAGGATATCATGAAGCAGTATTTACAGAAGAATCTTCACAATTATAGCAATAAAATAAGAAACGCTGGAGAGTGACATCAACATTGTTTACATAATTAAGTCCAGATACAATTTTATAACCAATGAAATAATTTAAACATAAAACAGGATATGGGCCAATAAGTGTTGAAGAGTAATTTAAAAAAGAGCTTAATAAATTAAATTATTAGTGATTGCTTTATCTAAAAAAATCATTTCTTAACAGATGTTGTCTGTCCCATAGGTTTTTAGTAATAGCTGGTGGATGGTCTTTATTATTGTTGAGTTACAGCTGCTGATTTATTAACTTTATTTGGTTATGCTGCCATTTATTGTTAAATAAAAGGGTAATAATAACCTTGTTTTGTTTACATTGATTATATCATCGAACTACTTTTATGATGACTTGGTTGTTGAGTAACATTAACTGATTATGGTTATTATTATGGTTGTTTAGGCATTTCAACTGAATTGTTACGTCCACCACCACCCATTTATCCAGATTATGGTCTTTATACTTTTTTTTATTATTGAAGGAAGAGTTGTTGTTGATATATTTATTGTTAAATGATATCTGGTTATGAGATTTGTTGTGGTGGTTCTGGTGGATGCTATTCTTCTTATTATTATTTATCATCAACAGTGACTCCTAATTGAGCAAGATATTTAGCCTACCATTTTTTTCTTTATTCTTTCTTTCTTTAACTAATATCTGCATATAATGCTTCTCTATATTCTTTGATACTAAATTTCTTGTTATCATTCATGGGTATTTTGAGAGGATGGGCACAAACAATTTCTTCATCGGGAGAGGAGAATTCTCGAACATATTTGTGTTTGAGTGCTTGTTCAGCAGTGAGTCTTTAATTTGGATTATAGACCAACAGTCTTCTGGTTAAGTCAAGTGCTTCTTCTGAAGCTCCTTGGAAAAATTGTGCAAATGATTTCTTTTTAGTTGCACTTATGGAGGCTAAAATATTGCCTGCTAAAGGGCTGTCTAAGGAATCGATTTCATCTGCTCTTGGTTTACCTAACAGTTCTATGATTCTTTCAATTTAGTTAAGTGTTGAAGTTCCAGGAAATATGGCTTTTCCAACAATTAATTCTCCTATAATACAGCCAACTGACCACATGTCAACTGCTTTACTATATTTCGTAGATCCAAGTAAGATTTCAGGTGCTCTATACCATCTAGTGGCTACGTATTCAGTCAGGACAATTTAACCTTTGATTAACTAATATAATACTATCATCTTCTGTTTATGCTAAACTTCTAGCTAATCCAAAATCAGCAACTTTAATTAAGCATTCTGAGTCTAATAGAATATTGGATGGCTTTAAATCTCGATGTATCAATTCTCCAGAATGGATGAATTTCAATGCTTTTAATGTTTAGTATACGATATATTTTTTATGGATTTCTTCGAGGATGTTTGCTCTCTATTATAAGTAATCACAATACAATGACAGCATGTAGATCAGTTTCCATGTAATCGAATACAAGATAGAGATCTTTGTTGTTTTCTGCTTTAATGATGTTGAGTAATCGTACAATGTTTTCATGTCCATTAAGTTCTTGAAGAAACATAACTTCCCTGAATGTTCGTTATGCATCAGTTGCATTGTGGAAGGCATCAAATACTTTTTTGAGTGCAACGACCTAAATAACAATTTAGAGTACTTATTTTAATTTCTTGTCTATTGCCTTCCAAACAATACCATAGGCTCCTTTTCCTAACTTTTATATGATCTCAAACTTCCTAGCTATGTGTGGTTCGATTTCTTCACTCATATGTAATTTATATTAATTTATATTTTATTCATGACTTTTGTTCTTCAGGTTTTGCTTGATCTTGCATTTAAACTTCCATTTACTGGGCTTTTTAAACTTCCTGATTTATTTCAATAATAAGTTTTCCTAAATTATTTGGTAAAACTATTTTTTATTCTTTTTTTGGATTTCTTGCTTCTCTTACCATCGTTAAACGATTATTTAATTCTAAAATTTGGGCTAGAATGTACTCCCCTTGCCATAGGAATATTTGGAATATGAAAACAAATGTGTTCACTAGTTCGTGTCTTCCGATAACATAACCAGCAATGAATATGGGTCCCACACAAAACAAAGATACCCAATATCCAACGGATTTGAAATTATAGCAATGGAACACCATGAAAAATGAGCTTGCAACTATTGAGCAAACTTTGGAGTCAGTATCTTCGTATTTAAACACTAGAACACAAAACACAATATTCATTGCAATAGCATATAGAGAAAATGCTGTATTTGCTCCTTGTCCTTTTTAATAGGTATCTTTTTCAATAGCAGCATATTAATCATCATTTAGTTCTGCTAAGATGGCTTGTTAAAGTTACTAAATTTCTTATATCATTGTTTGTACTTAATTTTATTAATATAACATAACAAACTTTAATATTCATTATTTGGCAGTTGCTGTTATTTGTCCTTCTTATTATATTAGTTAATGAGCAGCTTCATCAATTTTTACTTCTAGTTAATGTTCTATGACAGTAGGATTAGTTGGATTTGCTTTCTTGGATTTTCTTGCTTCTCTGATTCCTTTCAATTTTTCGTAGTTTCCGATTATTTATACAATGTAGTATTCACCTTGCCATAGACACAATTGAAAGAGGAAGATGATGACATTTAGTAATTCGCATCTACTGATAGCGAATCCAGCGATGAAGATTGGTAAAATGCAGCAACATGAAACACAGTTCCCGTTCGCCTTTCCATTATATATGTGACACAATATGAATAGGCCACTTGCCACTATAGAGCAGATCTCAGAGTCAGTAGCTTCGTATTGAAACACCTCAATACAAAACGCAATGTGAAGTGCGATTGCGAAGCAGGAATATACAATATTTACGAAAAGGCATCTATCTGCAACGTGTTTTTCTAGATCCTCATACTATTGATCAGTATATTTTGCCAACCCAACTAGGTTCATGGAATTGAAATCTTGAAACATTTAATTTATGGGATAAGTGAATTGCAAATAATGTAAAATGAAAAATGAAATCCCTGAGATGGATGTATAGAGGGAGATAAAGAGTGAAATAATAAAGAAGTAAAGAGAACTATTAGTTGACTTTGAATCATTTGCACTAATTAAATCAACGATACATTCTGTGAAATTTGATGGAGTTTTTCGAATACAAGAGACAATCAGTGAGAAGGTATGCAGTAAAGTGATAAGGTAATTGACTCTTTGGGTCTAGTGAAACCAATGGATATTGAGAAATTGCAAGCAATAAATGAGTAATCTGAAATCAAGTACAGGATTGCTCTGTAATTGGGGGAAATGGTAAACATCCCTCTCAGAGCTTGGAATGGTGAACATATCACTTTCCATAGTGGCTACACATTGGTGAAATCATGGGCATTGGGAGAGTAGATGATGAATTTCGAGACATGTACATCCATTTCTGGGATTGAGTTGGTGGGATTGGTAAGAGGGGAGGTGAATACCTATTAAAAGGTTATAAAAGATTAGTGGGATACCTATAAGCATATATATTTGTAGAAGGAGAATTTTCTAGATTTATACTATGATGAGCAGACATTGGAATTCCGAACAGATACACGTTTGAGTGCTATGTTGCTATATGATGGAGTGTTGATTTACAAGAAATATACATAAGATACCTTGCCAGATGGGGAGGAAGTTGTTTAGGATGTTTTGGGATTTATTGAAAATGGAATTAGGGAATATAGACCATAGAATGTAATACAGAGAGAGTCTGCAATTACGTAACTGGAGTACTAAAACTTAAAGAGAGTGATAACTAATTTAAAAAAGCAAAAATTAAGTCGTGATGTTGAAATTACTATTACTAAAAAGACGATATATCGTAGAGAGGAAAAGGAAGTATATTACGAATAACCAAAGATTTATTTTTATAGTAGTCCAAAATCAGCCTCTATTACAGATAAATTAGCTGCATCTATCAGTAAGTAAAATGTAAATTGGGATTCAAAATTATTGAAAGCTAAAATATAGGAAATCATAAAGGAACATAAATTAAATGTGAATATTGCATTAGAGAAGGATATTATAATTCATATTACAAAGGATATTTGTTAAGTGTCAGTTACTCCTTGGGAATAGGGTATATTGATGCCATATTACTAAAATTCAGGATGTATGAGTTAATTTAAACAGTGGATAAAAGCTGCTGAGACTATAAAATTTGAATTTAATTAAAATCCAGTTTTGGAGAGAATAAATGAAATGATTCTTCGATTGTTTACATAAGTGCCAAAAGTTGAGAAAGTCATCAATTAACCTTATTAAAAAATTTGTTTTGTTGAGAAATGGAAACCTCCTTATGAAGAATTGGAACATATTAAGTTAGAGGAAATAAAGAGAAAATCAGAAAAAGTATTAGTGGTTTGGTTATTTGATTATGAAAATGATGATGATGTAGAGAGATTGAAAGAGCTAATAAAAATTAAAAAAGCAAATCCTTAATATGAATTATAGATTGTTATTTTGGGATATTTAAAATTTGAAACTTGGACTAAGTTGTTTTTTCATTTTATGCAGAAACATGATTTAAATAAGGAGGTGTTGGATTAAACAATAGAAACTTGGTTTCCTTAATAAGAGAAATTTGGAGAAATTTATTTTTCTGTACTTCTTTATAAGATGTACGGTTTATTACTTGATAAAAAGGATATGATGATAGTAGATACATAAGGGTTTGTGAGATTTATTGACAATAATAGGGTGGTAATCTCGAACATGGCATAAATTATTGAAAAATGCAATATAAAAATAAAACCAGCAAATCTCTAAAATTAGTAATAATTTCTTTAATTTTAAGTAATTATTGGAGATAGTATTAATCATTCAAAAAATGTGTGAGAGAGCATCCTCAGTTAAGGGAGATAACTAAGAAAATACAAAAAGCTTGTATTGATGAAAGTAGTGAAGTCAGGATAGAGTAAAAAAAGGATAAAATATGGATATTTGAAAATGGATTAATGAAGGAGGAAAAATTGCATGAATAGCCAACTAGATTAATAAGGAATATTAGTGATTTCACTGATATAAATGAAATGGCTAGAATAATAGCTCAATATATTGATAATAGGGACATTCAAGCTTTGAAATGAAAATAAAATATCATTGCTATTTTTTGATTTGTTATTCTATGATCTGTCGTTTATCTTGTTCTTATTATTTGATTTAGAGTATTGATTAATTTTATTTTTGTAGTTTTCTTAAAGTTAATTTATTTGGGTCGCTAAGTTATTAGATTTATAGATCTTTGTTATTTAAAGTAATTTAACATTAATTTAATTATTCTTTATAATATTACTATTAGGAAACTAGTTTACATATTATGAATACTTAATTAATGTTTGAGATTTCCATTTTCTCTGATGTACAAGTCTTACTTGCATCTATAATCCTCTATTTAAGCTTGCAATTAACCCATAACTAATTTACACTTTCTATTTTCATCGATATTATCTTTAAGCACAGATTATAACTTTTTGTATTATTCTTAATAATTGTCATTTTTATTCTTTAATTCTTATTTAACTTAGTATAAATATACTATTACTATTGTTAAGTTGTTACAATTCCTATTACTATGAAATAATTCTTGATGACACATCAACAAACTGCTTCTTAAAATGATCTCTTTATTATGTTATTTTAAGTATTCTTTCTTCTAATCCATCGACCTGCATACTCAAGTTTTCGATTTTATTCAAATTGTTGATATTTTCCCCCATTAACTTTTCATTGAATTGCTAGACACATTTGCGAGTGTCAGTCTTCTACTGGATCTCACCCTATAATTCTTGTATTTGAGTTTGAAACTTACAATTTTGCAGTTCTGCTGTAATTAACTTATTTTGTAGGATGCTCTACTCCTCCTCTGATGCTTCAATTTGCTTGGCATATTCTTTAATTTGTAGACTTTATTTCTCAATAACTCTTTATAGTTCTTCTAATTGATTTGTGAGTTCTTGTTTGAATTGGTCTTCAAGTTTGCGTTGTTCTTCTTTTTATTCTTCAATGGTTTTTTCAAGAGATTAAATGATTAGAGATTAGGTTTTTTCCTTCTGTAAACTCAAATCTTGTAGTTCCTTGATCTAGTGTTTGAGTGCACTCTTCTCGACTAATAACTCTTGAATTTATTGTTGATAGTAAGTGCAATTGGTGATTACAATCTTAAATAATTAGAACCTTTACTTGGAGTTCTTTTTCCAAATTTTCGATTGTGTTTTATTGTAATTCCAATCCTCGTTCAATGTCGATGATTTCTACATCACTATCGGAGTCACACATAATTAATTATATTAATGTTGGATTGCAAAGTTTAATTGAAAAAGTCAACATAGGTAGTGGAAGTTAAACTTGATGTTCATCAAACTGCCAAAACTCTGATAGAAAATGTTAAAACTCTTTTGGGTGTCCCTCCTAATTCGAGGGCAACTCTATTTGTTGACTCTTAGAAATGTGATGAATAAAAGACAATTACTTAGTTGGGGATTAAAAATACCTCACTCTTGGAAATAGAGCTAAATTTAACATACAACTTGAAAATAACACATGATATATTTTCAGAGAAATAAGTTCGAGTGAATGCTTTTGACAAAGTTCTTGATTTGGCTGAGAAAGTTAATACCTAATACAGAATAAAAAGATATTCTATTGATATTTGGTTTAACAATAGGCAATTGGATCCCCATGAATAGTTGTATTTTGCGCATGTACAAGATTAGAATCATTTGCAATGTAAGTTATAAGCGAGATTTACAATTGAATATCAAAATTAGAGAAAAGCATTCACAATAAACCCAGTTATGAAGATAGTGGATGTGAAGCGATTGATTGCAGAAAAGTTTTAATTGTAAGGCGATTTTGATATTCATTATAATGACAGGATACTCTCTGGATTAGATGATAAATATTTTTTTTATGGAGTGACACAAAATGCTTAATTAAGGGTCGTTGTAGTGAAGAGTCTAAATTTATAGATAAGAAAAGATGGAATTATAGCAAATTACATAGTTAATTTGGATGAAACTGTTGAAAATTTGATTAAGTATTTGAAAAAAATGTATAAGATTGATATGTAATTGAAATACAGAAACGAAATCTTGGTGCCTGAAAACACGATAAGAGGATCAAATTTATTAAATAATTCAATATTGGATGTAGTGACAGGTTAAACGAAGATTAGGCTGATTTTGATTGATTACAATAGACCGTAGCTTAAATTTATAGATTAAATAATAACAGGTAGTACAATCAGATCTTTATATTCTCTCCCTTAATTTAGTGGAAAAAATATTACATTTTATGATTCTGATAAAAAGTAATTGAATCTTGATTTTGTAATTGAATCATTAAAACCGATTTCATTATATTACTAAGAAATAAGTGAAAGTTAGATAGTATTTTAATATACTATTAAATTTATTAATACATCAAAATAATAAGAATAGTTGATATAAGTAAGATCAACTGATTAAGTTATTGAACACGTGGATATTGATGATATAAATAGACTTAAAATTAAGTATATGGGTATTGAGGTGCATCCTGAGTATACATTTAAAGATATTGGATGTAAGGATAATGATGTAATTACTTATTCGACATCTAATTAAATAGTCAGAATTAAATATGAAGGAAATATTCATGAAATCGAAATTTAAGATGGAACAACATTTGAATAATTTGATGAAATTTTAAAGGATGAATTTCACATTGAAAGGCACAAGAAATATTAATTTATTTATAAAGAAAGATTATAAACTCCTTAAATTGAAGTGTTGGTGGTTTATTAAGATGATGATCACATTATTTACAGAGAACGGAGAGAAAGCGTAATTGTTTAACCACCGATATAACCACCCTAATCATAGCCTAGTGTACCTCCTCCTTCAGGAAGTTCTTAAATTATCTAGGAGCAATTTAATCCACCCTAATAACCAGTTGGTTAACCGAAACCAGTTGAATCCATACCTGTTGAACTACCTAAGCCCTCTGAACCACCTAAAGTAGAATTACAAAAAGTGGTTTAACCACCTTAGCCTGTTTACCCTCCATAATAGGTGATTTCAAAGCCAGAAGAAAGGGTAAGCTTTACTATTTATATTGATACTTTTGAAATGGTGTTAAATGAATTTTTTGATTTAAATGGAACAATAGAGGATATTGATCAACATATTAGAAATCTATATGATATGTCTTCAAACATATTTATTACATTCAAAATCAACGATAGGTAAGTATAACTCCATTAACCATTAAATACCATAGATCCTGATTCGATGATAGTAGTCAATATTGAAGGATGATTTATGAAATAAATATCATTTATATTCACCTCTCTTGGTTTTGAGTAATTCTTGTTCTTTCTTTTCATAATCACGTACAGTCTTTTAATAGTCAGCTTATTTTTTTTCTATTTCAAGGATTTCCTCTAATGAGTATGGCTTATCTCTCTAATAACGGATCCACTCTTCCCAATAGGGATCTACAAATGAATATTTATCAACTCCTTCACTCATTCTTTTGGTGGGTTTTCCTCGTTCATCGTAATATTAATAATATTTGTTTCCATTGCGATCAACACCAACTAATTATCTGCCTAAATTTTGATCTTCAAATGCTTATCTAAAATTTTTGAGGGATGACACAATTTTACGAATCATATATTTATATATTAATCAATAGGCTGCATGCATCTGCTGTTACATGTTGCTGAATTGAGTTAATTCTGATTTATCGACTTTAAGCAAGTTTTGAATTTTCTTTTCAAACACACTCACAAGCACAATAGATAAAACAAATATTGAGACATCTCTATATTGTTTAATTCTCTTTTCTCTTTCTGATTTGTTGGTTGGGTACACTGACTTTTTTAGTCTCTCCCATGCTGTTCCTGAGGCTCCACCTTTACCCTTACCAAAATTCATCAATTAAATTTATTTATGGTATTATTAGTAATATAAATGCCTAAAAAGTGCTATATTAATTCGGATACCATACTTGACTTCAATAGTCTTCTCTTCTCAATTCTCAAACGGCACAACCCTGATGTAGATTTAAGTATATATAATTTGAATAAGGTTCATAGGAGATATAGGAGAATCCCTTAAAACTAGTGAATTAATAGTAGATGGAAGGATATTTTAGTATTCTAAAGCCATAAATTGGAGCAATTGAAACAAGTATACATTTCATTTGAATAGTTAATTTTTTGAGATCTTAGAACATAGAGGTGATTCTCTATTCTGATATCAAGATTAATTTGCCAGGATTTGATATTGTGGAATTTACTGAGCCAACTGAAGATTCTCTAATAATTGATCCTAGAATATCATTTTGTGAAACTCTAAATTAGAATCATAAAGTGATGTTGTTCAAGAA
This sequence comes from Paramecium caudatum, assembly GCA_000715435.1. Taxonomy (NCBI): domain Eukaryota; phylum Ciliophora; class Oligohymenophorea; order Peniculida; family Parameciidae; genus Paramecium; species Paramecium caudatum. The sequence goes on along the minus strand of JMSD01000066.1, from coordinate 57,238 downwards.
TCATAAGTTGAAGGATAAATAATATTGGGAATAGGTGCTGAATGGAAAGTAGATACAATTTGCAGAGAGTTGGGAATAATTTCCATGGAATGAAGTAGGATTAGAAGGAAAACCTAATTTTGCAGAAGAATAATTTAAAGTGAATGAGATGGCAAATGCGGCTACTCCTTTTTGGAATACACATATCAAATTAAATCCAATAGAATTTGAAAGTTAAGTGATTCATGGTAGAAATAGAGGTGGAACAATGTTGGGTATTCCTACAGCAAATCTTTAAATAAATGAAGAAATTCTTAAATTAACTTCAGATTTATTGCCAGGAGTTTATGTAGGGTTAGCTTTTTTAGAAGGAGTTTAATATAAGAGTGTTTTGTCGATAGGATATAATCCATATTTTCTTGATGTTCCATTGAGTATAGAGGTTCATTTGTACAAGGAGTTTGAGGAAGATTTCTATGGTAAGAGTTTACGTCTCATTATAACACATTTTTTGAGACCAGAATCAGATTTTCGAAGTTTTGGTACACTTTACAATTAATTAGATCATTTGATAAAGGCTATTAGTAATGATAAGATAATAGGCCGTATAGTTTGAATATATTGTTAATCACATGAATAATTATGGCTAAGCATGTGTTCCTAAATTTAACATAGTTCTTAATCTATCATTTTCATCCTTTAATCTCTTGTTCTCTGCCTCAAAATTGAACTGAGAATTGGCTAATTATTATGTATTTTCTACATAATTAATTCATGTTGGAATTCTTGGGTCTAAATAGAGTTTATTGGGTTTATTGTTGTTGCATTTGTTCTAATTAGTATTTTAGATTTGTGTTTTCTTATTCTAAATCTTACGCTGTTTTTAGAACATACTCTAATTCATCAAATCCTTTTCTAAAGATTAATAATTCGATACCTTAAATTTTCTAATTCTAATTTTAATTTGGTATTTTCATTAAATATTAATTCTGCTTGTCTTCTTACATCATCAACACTACTTTTTTACAATTTAAGAGTATCTAATTCAGTTCTCAATTACTTATTCTCTTATTCCAATTGATTTCTATCTGAAATAAATCTTGCTGTTAATTCTCTGATTTCTCGATCGATCTGAATTCTGCGTTATAATTCATTTTAATATCTCTAATCTTCACTTTCCCTTTCTCTACTCTAATACTTGACCCTCCATTACTCGCACTCATTTTAGAGTTGGGCTAGTTTTTTCTCATAATCTCCAATCTTGATTCTTTGTTACACTAATTCATTTTCGATCAATTCAACTCCCTTGAATCTCACTTCATTTCCATTGACATATTGATTCATTTGGGTATTTTCTTCCCTTAATCTATCTACTTCTACTGAGAGAAGGAAGGCTACCATGTAGACATCTTCTCCTAGCCACTATTTGGTAGGAGGTTGCCCTCCTTGCATTTCTTAAAAGTTGGGCCGTTCTTCGATCACTCTAGCTTATATTTATTGCATTTGAAATTTCATTCTTTATTCCTACTGTATTTAGTTGACTTGTTGAGGGAGTTCTCTGGTTGGTTTCATGGGTTATCTGTATACGTCTTATTGCATTTCAAAATAATCGTTATTATATTTTATGTTAAAAGCATATAGAGTGAATGATTGCACTCCACTATTGTAAACTTACTTTACAGCAGAAGACTTGACCAATATATCTGTTAGGCAATGTGGTAATGCGATAAGATATAATACATAACAGTTAATTGCTCTGTTAGCGAAACTTCTTACCATTGACAACATAAACTAAATCAAATAGAAGCTAAAATGGTTGAATAAATTTACTTAAATTGATATTCCTTACTTACTCATTGAGAGCATAAAATTATCAAAGAACAATGATATCATAAAGTTTGCTGCAAAAAACATGAGGGATATTGATTATTTAGCAATAGTGGACTATTTCCCTGTATATGAAGAGTATTTTGATTCTCAAGCATTATTGCAAGGTAATTAATAATAAACAATCAAGATGGTAAAGTTATAATGCTTTTGACTAATAAGAGTTTTTTTGAAAAATTAAAAATACATCTACAAAGTACCATTACGAAGGACACTAAATTAGATGAGGATTATGTAATTTAAATTTTACATTACCTATAAGTTAATTAAGAAACAGCATGTGCGATGATTGAGAAGTATGTTTGGATGAATATATCAAATTATGATAAATTGTAGAATTTAGTAGATCAATCAATTAAGTTATAATAGCTATAGTTTGTTAGTAGTATTTAAAATTAAATTGAATAATGTTTGAAAAATGAGCAATTAGTATTTTAATTAGCAGAAGAGATAGTTGAGAAGGGAGCACATCAATTTGTGTAAAAATTTATGTTAGCTAAGTTGAATACTATGTAACTATATTAAAAATTCTACCTATAAATGATAGTTTCATAATTTATTATTTGTTAAAGAAAATATGAGAATGCAAATCTTGAATTTGTTGCAACCTTAAAATATGTCGATGAAATTGTGGTTGCTTCAAATTATTATTGGAATTAAGGTTCAGTGATTTTAAATATTGCAAATCCGCTGCAGGATGTAAATCTGCCTATTTGCAAAGTTATATAATAAAAATTTTCAGCCTTAAATAAACAGAGTCATTAAATTTATTAACTGTTGAGTGTTATACTTCATGTAGAGTACAAGAATAAATTGCTTTTCATGACTCTTTAGGAATATTAAATTTTATAATTATTTTAGAAGACTAATGTAAGTAAAATTACAGGGGATGTTACGAGATTAGTAAATTTGGGAGTGTTGAAGTAAGAAGGAAAAGAATACCAGATAATTGAGACAAATTTAGTTCAATTGATGAAATTTTAGTTTGCTACAAAGCCAGCTCCTAAAAAGTAAGAAATATAATAAGAAGAATATGAATAGAATAAAAAATTAATGTATTATTGTAATTTATTTAGAATTGAAGCTGGTGTAATGAAGATAATGAAGCATGAAAAGAAGTTGGAATTCCTAATCTTACATTAAAAAGTTACTTCATTGATAAAAAAGTCTGTAATTTTAACAGAAATAGAATTGCAGGAGAGTTTAAAGGGATTGGTAAAGCGCGATCTACTTTGTTTTGAAAACGATATAATTTTCTATAATGTATGAACAATAGAATTCTAATATTAATTATATGAGTACATTAGTGTTATCAAAGGGTCAGGAAAATGAACAGTAAATAGTAGACAAAATCACAAAAAGCAGAACTGTTTATGAAGAGATCTTTAAGGAAGAGGCTAAAATTTCAGAGGTTGATGATTCGATACTACATTTATCATTCTTTTAAGAGGCAAGCGTTCTTGAGAAAATGATAAGGCAATAACACAAAATTGAGGAGAATATCCCAATTGTTCTTAGTTATGAGGGTAAAGAATTGCAAACAGATTAGCCATTGTTTAAATCAATTGCAGATCAGGGTAATTTAGATAGACATTATTCTATCAAAGTAAATATAAATGGAATTCAAATAAAAAACTCAGAAACAGTGAATGGGAGAGCCTAAGAAATTTTAGATAAAGAAAAAGAACTGAATGGTAGGGCTAATTGTTTAAATTTTGAAGTTTAAATAAAGCATTCTAATTTACCCTAAACAAGTTAAGTTAATAAAAAGAAACCTATGCATTCAACAAGATAAACAAGTGGAATTACAAAAAATTCCTAAACAAGTGGGATAAAATAATAAAGCCGAATATGCGTTACAAAATCAAGAATTAATTAAAATTCGGAGTAGAAAGTAGGAATTTAAGTTGCTACAGATTAGAGTTGGGGAATAGATATATTTCTTGTTAATTAAGATAACTTAGAATAAAGATAGTAAGTTAAAGTTTAATAAAACTCTGATATTGGATCATTAGACAAGCAATTTTTTGGCTAGCCTATGACTTATCGTCATAAATTAGAGATATTATAAAAGAATAAATCGTTCTCTCATCATTAAATTTAAAATGGAGAGTAAATTCTATACTAAGTCATTCCGAATAGGATGCTAATTGTTTATTTTTAGGATGCCATATCTAATCAGTAATAGGAATTGTAGGTTTAATCGAATTAGAGTATCATCTTGACATTTTAGAGATTTTTACAATAAAATTAAGGATTTTGTGGTTAGAATTTCAGCCTTTAATATTGTGGTGAGGAAGTTTAAAATATTTACACAACATTTGAAGAGTTATAAGTTAGAGAATATTCCTAATTTTTTTACAATCTATCCCATGTGAATTCAAATGAAAAAGAAAGAAATAATTCAAATGGATCTAAAGTTTCATCGAACCATGAAGAAAATGTGATGAAAAATTATTCCAATAAAGAAATAGAAGTTGCCTTATAAAATCCTATTCTTGAACCAGGTTGTGGATAAAATGCATTATAGAGTTTTACAGCTGATTTAGTTGCGAAATTATTTCCTCCCATAGCCTAAAGTTTGAATTTGGATTCATCCTAAATTATAAAGATTAGAGAATTACTTGCTCATTTAATGAAGAATTCTAAAGAAATTTAAAATATGTTTCTGCAGAATAAACATTAACCAATTGAGACAGTTGGAGATTTTAAGCAAATGATACACAAAATCATTTAACCTAAATCTGGGTTAGGGACAGATATTATAATAGATGGTAGAATAGTTCCTGAACACGAAAGCGTTTAGGTTTTGAAAGAATAAGATTTTATGTCCTTTAACTTAAAGATGGCTTAGAAGGTAAGGGTAAGATTTTTGAACAGATTGACAAAAGAAATGAAAGAATCTAAAATAGATTATTATTAAGAAATTCTATTAGGAGCAAATGAATTGGAAATAGCGAATTCGTAATTCTATTACGATAACGAAGAAATAAATGTTCACTATTCGTGTTATGAGTTGTCAATTGAAAATGATGCAATTATTGAATATGAACCTTATGAATATTGATATAATTAATAAATGTAAACAGTTGATGTTCATTGTGGACAAATAAACATGGATGTTAAAATGCCATATGATCCTAATTAAAAAGTGTAATAGTTTGTGGAGTAGGTAATATAAGATTGCTAACTTCCAAAAGAAACTACTGCAACATTATATGCTAATTCGCACATTGTTGATCCTCAAGCGTTAATGAGTGGATTACAGAATGGACTGGAAATTAGGCTAAATTAGATGGTTGAAATAATTGCAACGAATAGAATATAAAACCAATTGACTTTGAAAATTGATTTATGGGAGAAGATCAATATTATAGAGAAATAGATATTAAGGGTATTGCATTCACAATATGACTATTAAGTGATATTAAATATTGATGATTATGAGTTGGAAAGTGATTCTCTGTGTATTATGTCAAATATTAGTGCAAATTAAATAATCTAATATAGATTAATAGTTTCATTTAATATTTCAATTAGTTAAGAGCTTCACAATTTATAAATAGATGCATACACTACAATACGAGAATTGAGGGAATTAGTATCTTAACTCTATTAAATAGGGGATGTCTTTTAACTCTAATATGAAGGGACTATAATAGAAGATAGTGATTAAGTAACTCTTTTTTCTTATTCAATTAAACCAGGAAATACAATATATTTAATTACTTAACCTATGTAACCCTAAATATTGAGGGAAATTCCATAAACTTTGACAATATTTTTATGTAATTAAGCAGATTATGCAGATGAAAGAGAAATAAAAGTTAACAATTAGGATTAAGTCAAAGTTTTGGATGGTGAAATTAAGGATCCTAATATTTAAGTGATATATAAGTATGCAGGAAACATTTTAGATAATAATAAATCATTTTTAAGTCAGGAAATACCTAATAATGCTAAAATTAGATATCTACTTTCCATAAAATCTTAACAAATTAAGATATTTTTTGAAAATACATTTACAAATGAAATGATTGAAGTGTTAGTTGAATTGGATGAGTAGATTTATGTTGAAATTTCTAAAATATTGAAAATACCCAAAAGTCAGATTGCTTAACTTTATGAAATTATTTACAATTCATAGCCCATTCATTTAGATATGACATACAGAACTTTGGGAGCTTCTTATGGTTCAAGTTTAGTGCTTCGTTTTAAGAGTATTGAAGTGGATCTTTATTTCCAAACGAAACGATACACTTTGCCTTTTCATTCTGAAGCCACAGTTGGAGAAGTACTTTAATATGTAGAGGAGAAGTTCAAAATATCTGATAGTGAATTATTTTAGAATGGAAAGCCATTGCCCTTGGATAAGTTGTTAAAGGAGGTCTATAAAATTCCATTAAATTTAATAGAGTCTGATAAAAATAATGAATATTTTCATTAAACAAAGGAAATAATGTTAATTATTTAGCCCTAAAATTTCGAATTATTAATAACAATAAATTCAGATGACACAGTTAAAGAATTACTGAATAAATTAAGAAGAGATTAAGGAATACCATAAAATTAACCAATGGTTGTAAGAACATTTGAAGGTGCAGAACTTTATGATGAAGATATTATAGATTATTATCATTAGTTGAAGGTAGAAGTATATGATTATTTACATCTAAAATTTGAGAATCTAATCACAAAGGAAACACATGAAGATATTGCAGCTTTTGATGATTCTATTAGATTTTATGCAGAAACACGAGGACTGAAGAATTGTGTTTTTTATCACAAATAGAAGAAACTTAATTCGAATGAATCGTTTAGAGTAAATTAAATATATAATAATGACACAATATAATTCGAACCATAGAAGGAATTAATAAGTATCAACTTGAAGTATAAAAAGGAAAATAGTGTGAAATTCGAGCCAGAAATACAAATAGATAATCTTTCTCTTGATTAAACAGTGGAGTAATTTCAGAATGATTTGATGGTTAAATTTAATTTACATGAAACTGAGTTGTACTTCTTGGGGTAAAAACTTTCAAAAAAATCTACATTAAAGGAGTGTAATATCCTTAATAATGCTACAATTACTGCCATATTTTTAGTTTATACTATTTAAATCAGAGATTTAAATCAGAAAACAACATATACCCATTACTTGAGGCCGAGTGAGAAAATTCAAACACTTAAGGAGAAGTTATAAAGTAAGATATAATCTGAATAAATTGTGTTTAAGTATGAGGGTAAGATAATTATTGAATCAAAAACATTAAGGGAATTGGGTATAGGGGATTAGAGTGTAATTGAAATCAACTATTGAAATTGTTAATTATTTTTAAACATTTTATTTATATAATGTTTAGGCCTGCAACAGTGCATCTTTACAAGATTTTTGTATAGAGGGAGCAAGCATTTAAACTACTAACTTAGATAGCGAAACTAAAGGATGTCAATTTAATTGATACGTAAGATAAGCCACTAAGTGAGAGAGAATACTATAATCAAATGAAAAGATGTGAAGATCTTTGTCACAAGCTTGGTGAGATTAATTCTTTACTGCATTTACATGGTAAAGAGATTAGTTATTGTCCAAATTATGAGGCCTTTATTGAATATGCTAATTTATCTGAAGATTATGTAATTAAAATGGAATTGAATTTGTCCCATAGAGTTTAGTATTTATTAAATCAATCTGCGAATTAACAGTAGATGGTTGAACGATTGAAATAAATTGAGGAGGAAATGTATTGAAATGTTATTATGAAAGTGCAGTTGTGTTAAGTTGCAAGGATTTTATATACAAATTTAGTGGTATACAGTTAGGCCACATAATTGGATGTATCAATACATCTGAGACTGGCAAATTTAATCGGATTGTTTTTAGGGTGTCGAGAGGGAATGGTGTGATAAAATTCACTTAAATTGAAAATAACAGAAGCATATTTATTATTGTATTTTCATAAGGATAGCATTAAAATTTAAAGGCAAAATTACTAAAAATATGTGAAGTAATTGTAAATTAATACATAGACATTTAATGCGACACTTTATTAGTTGCCAAATGAACAAGATGTAGAAAATAAAATAAATGAGCTTAAAAAATAAAAGGTGAGTCTTGAAGAAATTATTAGTACGACAAAATTAGAGATTGATGATTAATTGGATTATTTTGCAGATATTTAAGTATAGAAATTGCTTGAGGATGATGAAATCTACTTTGCTGGTTATTGTTCATATATTTGTGAATTGAAGATAACATTAGATTTAATATTGACTACTTATTTTCATTTAAGTTTTTTTGAATCAAAATCAACATTTTTAATTGGATCATTGTGGTGTTCTGAATAATCCATGGAAGAAATTAAATAAATGGGTTTTTAATTGGAGGTCTCATAAGATTACTAGGAATAATTATATGAGCCTCCTAGTTTAATGAAGATAAATGAATTTACTTTTGCTTTTTAAGAATTAGTAAATACATATGGAATACCAAGATATGGAGAAATTAATCCAGGTTTATTTACCATAGTTACATTTCCTTTCTTATTTGGCATAATGTTTGGTGACATTGGACATGGAGTAAATTATTATCTATGAAAAGGCACTTTTAACTTTATTTGGATTTTACTTACTATTATTTGGTTAAGAGGCGCTTAAGAAATTAAAACTCTAAACACGAAGTTAACTATTGTAGTATTAGGATTTTTAGACACTTTATTAGATAAGATATTTGATAACACTAATGGGGTTGTGTGCTTTTTATTGTGGTTTTATTTACAATGATTTTTTTTCTACTGCATTGGATTATAGGAGGGTAAAAATGGGGTTTGATGGAAAATGGAGTATGTCTGAGTAGCATTTATCAGTAATGAATTCTTTTAAAATGAAAACAGCTATTGTGATTGGTGTTATTCATATGGTGTTTGGAATCTTACTTAAGGGTTGGAATTGTCTCTATTAAAAATAATATGTTAATTTCTTTTTCAGTTTTATTCCTGAATTAGCATTTATGATATCAACATTTGGTTATATGTCTTTTCTGATTATAATTAAATGGTTAACTAATTTTGATGGTAAGGAAGCCCCCTCCATCATTACTACATTATTAAATATGGTATTTACTTTGGGAGGTATAAAGGGTGCAGAAATGTACCCAAATTAAGTTTTTATATAAACAATTTTAATGAAAATAGCAGTATTGTCTCCCTTATTCATGCTGCTTAGACCTTTTGTTATTTTAATGTTCCATAATTAGAGAAATCATGAAATAGTATATGATGAAAGAGAATAATTAGAGGATTTTAAAGAGGAGAATGAATAAATTAAATAAAAAGTTAATTTAACAACATGTAAATTAATTGAAAACAGAAAAATTAGAGAGGAGAAACATTTTGAATTTACAGAAATTTATATTGAAAGTCTCATAGAATGCATCGAATTCATATTGGGAGCAGTTTCAAATACTGCATCTTATTTGAGATTGTGGGCACTTAGTTTAGCACATTCTCAATTGTCTGAAGTATAGTTTTAATTAATTAGGTATTCTTTCAAATGGCCATATAATCTTAGATAGAGTAGGGTTCGGTGATAGGAATATGTCTTAGTTTTACGGTGTTTGCAGGGGCAACATTTGGAGTATTGATGTGTATGGATACGTTGGAATGTTTCTTGCACTCACTCCGTTTACACTGGGTTGAATTTTAGAGTAAATTCTACAAAGGTGATGGTTATGCGATGTAACCATTTAATTACTTATATTTGTTTGAATCCAAACAATTGTTATTCGATCATGAGATGAGAGTCAAAATTTGATTGAATAGAAAAATAAATATATTCATCTCACTCTATTATTGTTGGTTAGTGTTTTCATTTCCCATTCTATGTAGTCCTTCTCTAAAAAACTTGATTCTTTTTTCTTTTCTGGTTTTTTATCTTTGAGTTCTTGGATGATTAGACTTTGCATTTTCTCTATTTTTTCAACTTTTTCTTCCTTCAATTATTGTAAGATTTATTCGTTAGTAATTTCTTAATTCTATTTATTTTATTTAACATTTGCATCTTCACCATATAATAACATTAATTTTAATGGATTTATTTCTTCTTTTTTTACTATATTCTAAGGTTGCTCTTACTTAATTTATTAAATATCTTGTTCTGATTGTTGTAGCTATACATATTTTGATAATCTACTATGTTGAATTTCCTACTATTCTTTATGTTCAATTTCGTTATTCATTTGTATTTCACTGATACCTAATATTTGAGGATTGGAAATTTGTCTATCACTAATATCTACTAATTCTAGCCCTTCATCTGGTTCATCTCCTAAAATTTGAAGCCAATATTCTAAAGAATGCACTTCATTATTAGAATTTTATTGTAAAAATAGTGTATGATCAACTATTTCCTATTTAACTGGAACACGGTACCACATTTACATTGTTAATTGAATCTGATAGCTCACTAGTGAGAGTTCGTACTGCAACTGACAATAAAAGAGGAATCAAAACTTTCATTAAAAACGTAATTTAATAATGGATAACCCATTAGGAAACCGAAATCTCACAAATACTTACTTGCAATAGCAGAACTACAAGCTGATTTAGAGACTGGGTATGGGGGCGTTTGGGGAGATATACTTGGCCCAAAACAAGCAAAAGGAGGAATTTGCAATAAAACTTGAAAGAACTAATTGTCAATATCCGCAGATCCCTTATGAGGGGAGGGTGTATGGATTCTTGCATCAAGATACTCAGTAACTTGACAAAGGTATGAGAGATTAAAAGTAGGCATTCCGAAGATTTATGGAGTGGCAACAGAAGGTGATTACAACTATTTGGTGATGGAATTATTGGGATCTTCAATTGAGGATCTGTTCTCGTAATGTCATCGCAAATTCTCCTTGAAGACAGTAATTTGTAAATATATAAAAGGTGCTTATGCTTGCAGATTAAATGGTTTCTCGACTTGAATTTATGCATTCTCGTTCCTTTATACATCGTGATGTCAAACCCGATAACTTTTTGATGGGGATTGGCAAAAAACAATCTAAATTATATGTAGTCGATATGGGGTTGGCTAAACGATACTTGACAAAAGATGGCCATATTCCTTTTAGGGAAAATAAGGCGTTAACTGGTACAGCCAGGTATGCGAGTATCAATACACATCTTGGATTTGAGTAAAGTAGAAGGGATGATTTGGAGGGCCTTGCGTATGTGTTAGTTTATTTGGCAAAGGGTACACTTCCGTGGATGAATTTACCTTGCAATAATAAAAATGATAAGTATGTCTTGATAAAGGAAAAGAAAATCAAAACAACCCCTGAATAATTGTGTAATGGATTGCCAGAGGAGATGACAGTTTATTTACATTATGTGAAAAAGCTAAAATTCGAAGAAAAACCAGATTATCAATATCTTAAAAATCTATTTAAATAAGCTATGCAAAAATAGAACATTTCATTCGATTATATTTACGATTGGACTAAACCGGATAAGAAAAAACCTGAAACAGATTAATTTGAAGCATTAAAAAAGATGAAGGATGAAGTGGCGAAGGAAGCCAAATAAATACCAAAATAACAAAATGCGCCACCACCCAAAGCATAATCTATAGCAGGGAAAGCTTAAGTTTAAGGGATAGCTTCGCCTAAAGGATAAAACAAAATTCAGCAGATTCGGCCTTAGTCGGCACAGAAACCTGGAGCGTAAAAGGCACCACTAAAAAAGCCGTTGCTCTAAACATAATAAGGTAAAAGGCCTCAAGTTGAGCCTAGAGTAGCAGCTCCTAGAATTGTAATTAATAAAGAACCTTATACAAAATATTGATAGATATTTTATGTAATTGATATTACTGATAAATTCTTCATTTTTATTTTAAGAAAATCATTTCTATTGCTTTATCACGATTTAAGTTTATTTCTGGGAATACATCAGCTTTTTCGAATTATCTCAAATCTAATTATGGATACTGTAATTCAATTTAGTTTAGCATAATTACATAAGCAAAATATCTTTATAACTTAAAATTATACAGAATTGTGCAATCCTTTTTTAAATATAATTCCTAAGGAGAAAATCTCAATATTTTGCATAAATATTAATTATAAAAGTATTCTATCCAGTCCCAATAGAGTTTGTAGTCTGAATTTTTGTTGAATGATTCAAGATTTTCCTTAAACTCAACTAATTTAATTGGTCTGATTTTTAATTTCTTAATGGATTCTATAGTGGCTTGTTAGAACTTATTTAGTACATGCAAATTACATTGAAGAAGCTATTGCAATTTTGAAAAGAATTAGAAAAATCTTATTTGATTTAATTATCCTCATTACTCATATTTTTGAGAAATTCATCAACAAGAGTTGTAAAGTCTTTGGCAGTAATTTATTACTAAACTTATGAATTAACCTCTTTATAGTTGTTTTCATAAATCGCTTTCATATTCTTAAGTAAATTAAATTAGTAGGCTTAAATAGAAGTAATGTAACAATAAAACTCTAATAATGGTATGAAAAATTGACTCGTTTAACTAGATACATAAATCTATTACATTGAATAAATAAAATTATCAATAGCCTTTTGGGCTATTTATTTTTTTATTAATTATATCTTGAGGTATTAAGATATTGGATTGTTTTACACGATTCTGATTTTTGCAGGCTTGTAAAGTTCCTTTTTTAAAAGTACCTGGCTTGTCGTTATTTATCTAAAATATTCAGAAAAATACTATTTTTAAGTTTTTATGAGACTCAGCTGTAAGTCATCTTCGTTATCTTGACGAAATCTAGCATATAAATCACTTTTTTTAACCCTTTTAATTAAGGATTCCCAATCTATGCGATTTTCTTCTTCATAAACTATGGTTTGTTCTAAAATTTCTTTGATTTCTTATTTCTCCTCTAAAGTTCCTTCAATATTGAGATCAACTTTGAAAGGGATTTTTTGTAATTCCATTTAAAATCTACAAAGATCTTTAATTTTATTTTCACAGGGAAATTATAAGAAAATATATTAGTAGAGTAAAATTCCAAAGCTATAAACATCTGTTTTCGAAGAATATTGTTTGCCATTGATAATTTAAGGAGAAGCATACATATATGTGCCAAATGCTGTATAATCGTGTTTATCAAGCATATTTTCAATAATTCTAGCTGCCCCCAAATCTGCTATCTATTTTTTGAATGATTATTACTTTATAAACCAATCCATTTTAGGATTTCTGTACTAATATGTTTTATGGTTTAATATCTCTGTGAATTATATAATTTTCATAAATAACTGAATACCCGTCGCAAATCTAATATATAAGATCAAGTGTTTCTGTAGTCGTAACTTTTTTATTATTTATTTTTCTTTCCTTAATTATTTTTGATAATTCTCCTTCCTTACAGAGTTCCATAACAATATTAATAAAATTATCTTCTTCATAGATATCGTGAACTTTTACAAGGTGAATGTTTTAAAAATACTGCAGTTATTTCAAGATCTAAGTTTCTCGACTGATGACTTCATTTTCTTAAGTATACATTACTCCAACTCTACTTTTTAGTATTTTCTTATGATATAAAAGCTTACTTTAACGCACAATTCTTCATTAGGAAACTGTGGACTTGTACAGGTAAACACTGTCCCATATGCACCTTAACCAAGGACATTAAAATGATTAACATTATAGCTTATGTTCTAAATAGCATTCATTTAAAATAATATAAATTCAATCATCTCCCTTGCTTTACAATTAAGAATTAGATTTATATCTCGAAAATAACTATCCTTATGAGAATGCTTTTAATCTCCTATTTAGTTGATTGTTTAACCTTTTTATAACCTTGCTATAATTCCAGCTTGGATAGTATATGTTAAATTAAAACATGACCTCAAATTCTTCTTGGTTAGAATTGCCTTTATACATGCTTAAGTCGACTAGTTCATGAGAATTTGGTAATTGTAAAATGCTCTTTGAGTAAGGATTCATATTAGATTTAAATACTGTACCAGATTGAATGTGTTTAATAGTTGACAATTTGGACGATATTTTTCTTGCAGATTATCTCAAATCATTTTTAGAGGGTTGCTTAATTTTTGTAGCAGAGGGAATATGCCAATCACTGAAAATTTGCTACGAACATGTTTAATCTATTTAAGTTTGAGATTTTTTGGTATTATCAACTGGCACTAGGGCAATTTAAAATTATGGCAATTATAGTCCATATCCAGTTTAAGCTTCCTAGTTTGAATTGATTTTAATCATTTCATCTACTTCTTGAACAGAATGTTTCATATTTTCATTAATATAATCATTAGATTTAAGGATACTTATGGCAGTTCTAAATATTATGTTATAATACCCATCTTTATAATTATCTGATGTCTTATTATTAGTATATTATTGATCATCTGAGACATCACTATCGCTACTAAAATCTTCCTCTGATTAATCTGAGGAATCATCAAGAATGCTCAAGTTCATTTTAATTCTAAATATATTAAGGGCTTCAGTATTAATCTAAATTACAATTTTATTACTTTATGTCTTTTCAGGACCCGATTAAAAATTCTATAATTGATATCAAAATCTCGTTTAAATCTTCTTCTTTCTTAAGTACCTGAGGAGGCTTTTTTAACCAAGTTTAAAAGGTTAGGTTTATAATTTAAGAAAGGACAGTCTGAGAATGGGTGCATTCCTGATTTACAAAAGTTACAAAATATATGGATTACACTACAACTACCATTCAATAATTAATCCTTTAAGAACATAAACTTTTCATAATCCTATTTATTTTGATAGATTAATTTGATGAAATCTTCTTATTTAATTTTATAAAGAGAGGTTTATTCTATAACTTTAAAAATGGTTGAAACACGAGTTCCTGAAAAGAAACTATATTCCCCAAAACTATCACCTGATTTTAGATTCTAAATCACTTTACCATACTCAATTACTTAAATTTTTCCAGATTCAATTAAATAAAAGATAAATCTGTCTCTATCTCTTTACCTTGACCAAGTGTAATATACTCCATATATTTTGTTAGTTTTAATTGAGTCAGAGATGAAAATCTTTAGACGAACTTACATTTTAACAAAGCATCAGTTCTCATTTAAAATAAAAGTTCTTCAGTTAACTGTGGAGATAATTAAGAGATAATACTTGATATCTAATTAATACTCTAATTACTTATTTTTCATTGGCTTCAGTAATGTTTGACTTAATAAAGTTTCTGATTTAAGACTTTATAAGAAATGATATTTTTTTGTCCTAAAAAAAGTTATTCACAAGCTTTAATTATTTTCTAAATAACTAACATTTATACCTTAATAGTTATTCTTTATCATGAGTTAAATCTGTACATTAAAATGCATGTTTAAAGAATGATGCCATGATCCAACAAGAAATCAGCATCATAAATACTGAATAAATAAATTCAATTTCTGTTATAGGTATAATGTTAGTCTACCCTATGTGTAAGAGTGAAGCACTTGACCAATAGATTGAATAGCAATATCTAGTGAAACTATCAGATTCATGATTGAGTTGTTCAGTAATCCAAGATTCTTATTAAGAAATTCCTATGAAATGCCAAAGGCAGGCACAATAATGTAAGAGTACTAAAACTCTTGCAATAAACCTGATATTAAATAAATCAAAAGGAATATAATCTTGCCATTTTTTAAATTTAATTTCGAATTTGGATAAAGAAGTTAACAATTGGAAAATAAGGGCGATAAACAAACATTCATCAGTTATCTTACGCATTATGATTAAGGCATTAGACAGCAATAATATGAAATCAATTACATACTATTTACTCCTCAACTATTTCTAAAGAGCAGATATTAATAAATCCCCCATAATTTAAATCATAATTATACCGCTAATAAAATAATTGTTTTCCAATTAAAATCCTACTACAAAAGGTAAATAACTGAATGCTATGACTTGAACAATTAAAAATAAGACTTCCCATATCATGTTCATTAAGAGATTTAATTTGCTAACCTTCTCATAAATATCAGATTCTAAGTATTTTTCAGTGAGAATTTTTTATTAAAATTAATTCAATAATTTCTCTTTAAGAAGAAAGGTTGAATGTTTAAGATTTAGGATAAACTTTTAAGCTAGTTTATTGTTGATTGGTTGCTTTTCTATATTTCTTTCTTTCAATGATTTAGACATCATTTCTTCATGAAATTTGGACTTCTTCATGGCTTTTACTTCTGTTTCTTCAAATCTATTACTCTTTTATTATAGGAAGGATGACTGATTCTAAATTAACAAAATAAGCGTACATTTTCTTCTAACCTTGGTGATGACATTCCATTAAATAAAAATGAGGAATTCATTGTAGGTGGTTTCAATTCACTCATTGACTATTGTGATCTAGGTTGTTATAAAATTGGAATTTCCAATTTTTTTTGATGATGTCCACACTCAATTGGAATAATCATTTTGACTTGGTTTATAAAAATATTTATAATAAAATCATGGTCTTTTTCTTAATTTTTCTTTGGAACAATAATTAACTCTTTTGATGACATTATCATAATTCCAGTATGGGAAATAAATGGTAAATAAATACATGGTTTCGAATTCCTCAGATTGATTATCCTAATTTGTATAATTACTTAAATCCACGATCTCCTAAGCAACTGGGAGTATTAGATTACTTTTAGCTTATGTACTGAATTTTGAGGGTTTATGATTGATATTTTCCGAACTAACGAATTAGATTGAAGATAATTTAGATGAAAACTTTCTTGTTGATTGTCTAGATTGTTGGTTTGTAGGTGTATTTCTTGACTTTAGAGAGTTTAGACTATATTTTGAGTTTCTTGCAGGTTAGGGAATGTCTTCTTATTTTTTGGTGATTATCACTGATGATTCTTCCTCATTAATTTTCGAAAGATTAATTTTTATGGACTCTACTGGTACATTTGGTGGGCTTTACTTTTTAATTTAAAATGATGGTCGTTTTTGTGTTTTCATGACTGAATTCAATCCTTCATTTGATAAGCATGATTAAGAATATTGATCAAGTTAGGATAAAGAATTAGTTTGTGCAGGAAAATCAAATGGTGTTAAGGAAAAGCCATATTTGAACTGCTTCGAACCTTAATATTGCTATTCATGTTAAAATTAAGCTGTCGCACCAAAAGTTCCTTAAATTGAATTCTATCTTATTTAAATTGGTTATTCACTCCATTCTTCGGATTGCTTCTATTCAATGACCTAATCAATCGCCTTAAGTTAACTTAAGGTTGTACTAAAAATTATTGAATTTATACCCGTCTCTTTTCAGCTCATTAGGCTTATTATAGGAAATATTCGATTAGATTTAATCTGTCAACTAGTCCAAAATTTTATCTGTTTCTTCATCTTACTCAGATTCATAATCATCTGAAACTTCTTATTCTTTTAAAGATATTTTAAGTTTCATACGCAAAAGATCTATCATGTTTTAGTTAATCTAATTACTAAATATTTATACTATTATCCTATTGAAGGTTTAATTGTTAATTCTTCTATTTACATTACTATCGCGATTGAATGTGTTTCTTTACATCTCTCCTGTTTGAGCCTTCTTTATTAAGGTAGTTAGATTTGGCCTATAATTAATATAGGGGCAATCTTTAATTAAATGGTTATTGGAATTGCATGAATTACAACAAAGGCCTAAAATTTTGAATTTTTTATTGTAAATTGAATCTTTCATAAACATAAATCTCTCGTAATCAGGCTTATTCAAAGATATTAACTTTTGAAAATCAGCAGACTTGATTTTGTATAAGTACGATTTTTGAGAAATTTTAAATTGGTAAGCCC
>JMSD01000066.1:6486-38348 GCA_000715435.1 Paramecium caudatum | reverse complement strand
GAAAGTTCATGGGAGGATCATGAAGGGAAAGATGAAGAGTAAGATTTAAATTATACATTTTGCGGAAAAGTTAAAAATTTATATTATACACGAAGTCTTGGATAGATAATATAAGTGAATGTAAGGAATTAAGTTGAAAAAAATTTTAATTTAAGAGGAGATATTTGAACTATATTTACAGTAATAAAGGGAGTGATACCTTATATTTGAATTGGAAAGATGAAGAATGTACTTTTGAGATTCGTAATTCAGAAACTCTTGAATTACTTGAATAATATTATCCTGTGTAAGAAAGTCTTCGGCATCTAAATAAGATTTATTTTACTTAAAAAATAATTATTGTTAACACATCTATAATGGAAGGTTTAAGTGGTTATTCACTATTTTTGGAAAACATAAAATTTACGTGAACTAAAAAATATGTGTGCAATTAATGAGCAAGAAAACCCCTTATTTGAAGGTTTTTTACTTTTAGTCTAAAATAAAACTACTTAGAAAGTTTACATTTAAACAAACCCCTAAAGTACGTTTGATAAATGATCAAGTGTTAATTTAGGTAAGAGAAAAAGTTTATTATTTCTTAATTTACTAATGGTGGAAGGGAAAATTAGTAATAAATGATCACATATATGATTTAGTAAAAGATTTAAGATTTTTAAAGGAAGGGAAAGTGCACATTTATTTAATGAAATTCATTGAAACACAATCATCAGATTACCAAAGTTCTTCATCAAGCAGATAACTTGATAGATATGCATTATATTGATATATTATATTTATGAGTTTTATTTCATTGAGCAGAGAGTAATTAAAATAGCGGGCAATAAAAGGTCAATTAGATTTTTTCAATTTGCAGCCATAGAAGTCAATAATATCAGAAAAAGAAATAATAGAAATCAATAGTCAATCAACAATAGAATAAAAAAAAGACTCTGAAAGTGATGATGATTGGGACAGGTATGGGATTTAGGATAAGTTACATGAATTTCAATGGGATGATGTTAATTGTAAAATTATACCTAAAAAATGATCAATATATTATGTCTTTAAACTCATAATAGTCAATAAAAATAGAGGACTATCATGAAATGGTAGTAGAAGTCTCACAAAGTCTAATAGTTGTTCGTTCTATAATGAGAGACATTTTAAGACGTTCTAGTGTGATATTGTTAGAGAAACATCTCGAATAAGCAATTCCCAGCATGATGATTGGATGGACATTAGATTATTCGGAATTTGTTCTCGAATTAGGAATACATGAACCTGATGAAATGATGACAGAGCGTGTTGCTTAGGGCTTGGTTCCTGAGGCAGAGCCAAAAAGTAAAATATAAGATTGTTGGAGAAGTTATATAGCAAATATTGATTTACGATTTCATTCAAGTACACATACAAGTCATAGTTTTGCAAAATCTCACATATCTAATTAAGGGCATATGAGAAATTCTGTGGTTGTTAAAAGACAATCATAAATCATGAAAACATAATTTGAGCCGTTCGAACCTGAATATGTTAATATGTACACATAATAAGTAGAAGATCCTTTCGATTAAGGATTGAGGTAGTAATTAGAGAGAGATGAATTACTAAAATTATAAAAACTTTAAGCAGAGTAACAACGAATTGCTGAAAAGAAAGAGTAATAAAGATTGATAAGATTATTGGCAAGTTCATTTACAGGGGATAAAAAGTATACATTTGATTATGAGGGTAAGTTTATGCCACAAAACATACCATCAGTCGAATAATTAGCACCAATTAGACCTAGAGTAAGTTCAATGGTGACATTCTCAGAGAAAAATAAAGTTATTGATTTTGGAAAATCATTTGCATATAATAAAATTGAGGGAGATAAACCTGTTGTGAATAGTTCGATGTAATTCCAATAAAAACCACAATAAACAGTATTCGATACAATAGAAATAGTAAAAGGTGTTACTATGGTTGAAGGTTTTAATTAAAAATAAGGACCTACATTCTCGAATCCTTAGAATATTTAATTATGGGAAGAAGGATTGAAAATGACTAAAAGTGAATATTAACATTATGTTCAAGGAGGAGTAAAAATATAGAAAGTTGCTGTTTAGGATACTTCAATAAATGATTTAGAACCTTCAAAAATTGTTCTTAATACATCTGTTGTTAATTCAAGTACAATAAAAGAAGGATCGATTAGAATAGATCCTAATATGAGTGTTGAAGAATTATTGGTGCCTGAGGAGCCAATTCAGCCAATGAAAACATCATAAAAATAACTACCTAAACTTCTTCTTAAGTAGAAAGATCTCTCATAATTACTCACAGTATCTCAAGAGGCAATTAGTCAAAAAAAACCAAAATTACCAAAAGTTATGAGTTCATAAAATTCTTTGCCTGTATTATCTAAAAACCCGCGCGATAGAATCATGAGTTCAATTTATAAATTAAAATGATTTTAAAAATTCTAAAATTGTGTTTAGAAAATGTACTTCATCATAGTGATGAACGAGTGTTATAAATAATGGAACTAGAGTATTCAGCTAAGATTTAAAGGGTTCGAGATTCATGTGGTGAGATAAAACGATGTTGTGAATATTTAAGAATATTTCGTGAGGAAGCCTATGATAAATCTCTACTTGACTTGTTAAAGTAAGTCTTGGACTATTCCTTTGGATTCGTATTTGATCTTTAGTATGCTTCATTAATTCTTGAGATTTTGTAGATTTTTGAAAAACACAACATTGATTATGTAGTTGATGATTTAACTTAATATCAATGTTAACCAAGAGTCTGTGCAATGTTAATATTGCTGGCAGGTAGACATGATAGAGTCATTTCTTGTATTGACTTATTGGCATATTTATATGAGAAAGATCATTTAAATTTAAGATTAGTAATTAATTCACTTTTTTGGATGAAAATAGAGGATGAAGAATTGATAAAGCTGCTTATAACTATAATACTTGACTATAATTATATTCCTGAATTGGCTCATATGTTTCAATACTTACCCTTCTTTGGGTGTCTATTTGAATAAGCACTTGTCACATTCTAAGATAGAGGTCACACTTGTTGGAAGCATAGTATACAATATCTGAGATATAATTGTCAATTCCGTAAACCTTAAATATAGAAGGCAATATTATTGCATACTTCACTTTCTCTTGATTTAATTTAATTGATTCATTAAATTATGGATGTAGATTTTGGAAGAAAATTGGTAGAAAAATTATAAGTTTATAAAGTTAATGAATTCTATTTTGATTTGTTAACAATATTGTTATTAAATGATATAAAGGAAGTGAATTATGTGTAAGTTGTAAAAGATATTCCGAATTCTTATTTTGATTTAGATGATGCATATTCATAGGAATCATTAATTATTTTTATTGAGACTGCTATATAATTGGAGGTGGAAGAAATGAAAGAAGTTGTTGAAAGTCACTTAAAGGCACATTTAGAGAGATGGGCTGAAAAAAATGAGAGTTATTGGAGGATATGTGACTTATTTATAAAGTAATCATGATTCTTCAAAGAATGTCCATCCATTAATTTTATTTCTTTCTTCTTCACTATCCATAAATGTGATTCGTAATGGTGTTTTATTATATGATTATTCAACAGGTTTTTGTGGTTTTAATTTACGATTATAACAATCTTCCCAATTTATATTAGATAACCAAGGATGTTCTCTAACTTCTTCACCATCAGATAGAGCACCCAATCTTTTGTTTGGATCGCGATTTAATAGCTAAACATAATTTAATAACTTACTGCAACAATGAATGCTTTGGCTTCAGGAGATAAACTTCTTGGAACTTTTAATGGTCCTTTTCTAATGTTGTCGAATAATTATTCACGATCATTTGCATAATAAGGAGGAATACCAACCAATAATTCATATGTCATTACACCTAATCCATACCAATCTGCCATTCTATTGTGACCCTATCGAGACAAGATTTCTGGAGGTAAGTAGGCAGGTGATCCACAAAAGGATCTATTAAGTTCTTCATCATTAACTCCTTTTTTGGATAATCCAAAATCAGTAAGCAATGCATGTCCATCACCATCTATAACAACATTTTCTGGTTTTAAATCTCTAAATATAATGTTATTTTTATGTAAACATTCTATTGCTAAGAGGATTTCAGCAACATAAATTTTTGCTTCTTCTTCTTATAATTTTCTCTTAATATCTAATAATTTAGATAAATCTCCTCCTGGACAGAAATCCATGACTAAAAATAATTTAGATTCAGTTTGAAAAGCATAATTTAGTTTCACTATAAATGGATGATGCATGACACTTAAAACATCTTTTTCTGTTTAAACATATTTTAATAAATTTTAAGACATCATTCTTTCTTTTTTTAATATTTTCATTGCATAAAGTTTTTCTTATCCTATTTTATCGACTAAGTAAACTTCTCCAAATGATCCCTTTCCTAACAATTGATAGAAATTAAACATATTTGGTGTCATTTTATGGTAAATCATGTTTATATTCTTGTATTTGGCTAAATTCTAAAACTTTGATTATTTTGTAGGTGTAACTGTTTTTATGGGCAATTCATTAACCTTTTCAACAGTCATCAATTTCATAACATGATCATATCTACTATTTCTTAAGAGTATATTAGCACCAGGAATGACTGTCCGATCATAATTACCAACATCCTTATATCCAAATGCTTAGTAAACTTCAATACATCGAATATCACAACACATTTACATACTAGTCTAATTGTATTAATTTTTCATATAGGGATCTGCCTTTGATTTTAGGAGTAATTCTATAATATCGGCAAATCCAATTTAAGAAGCTACATGTAAGGGTGTATCTCCATCCTTATCTTATATATTAACATTAGCATTATGTTTAAGTAGCAATTCAACGCATTCTTTCTAATTTTACATAACTGCTAAAAATAAGGGAGTTCTATTAAATTTAGTTAAACATTCAATATTGGCTGCATGTTTGAGGAGTAGGTCTATCATTTTAATATCTCCTTCATTAGATGCAATATGTAATGCTGTAAAATCATCAAGACCTCTTCATTCATTTAAGATATATTACTTAGTATCAATGTTAAGGTAATATTCCATTGTTGGAATTAATAATGTTGCTATTGAATCTGAATCCCCTATTTCGGCATAATCGAGTAAGTGTTCATTCATTTTTTTTGTAAGCAAGCTAATATAAATTCATAGATACAGAAAATCATTCCATGCACATTCTTTATTAAAATTAACGTTATTTCCATTCATAATGTCATTAATTTATTGAGCTTACTATATAAGATAGTATAATACTTCAGGTATTCTCATATCAAAGATTTTCCCTGAATCTTTATCAATCATAAAATACATGCGTTCTTCGTTTGGTAGATCATAAAATCGTTAAATGTTCTTTTCTCTATGTTGTGTGTATCTGACTTCAAAAACTTGTTGTAACATTGGAATTTAATCCCTAAATCAGTTGAATAATACATTGTGATGTCAATTGGCTCTGTTTAATTTTTGTACACTTCATAATCAACAATAGAATAAAATGTCTAATTAGAATATCTGGTTTGATGGCTTGGACGCTAATCTGGTGGAATTTGTGGAATTTGCATAATAATTATAAAAGTTAAAATTTGTTATTCATTCATGACTCAACTATTAACCCCGTATTTCTTAGGTTTCGTCTAATGATAGCAGCCATATCTAAGTTAATGATATAATTACCTCTTTCTTCATCCATCATGGTAACTATTTATCCATCGACTGCTACTAAATACATATGTTATAATGCTAATTCTGAGTCAAACGCTTTCCTCTCAAAGCTGATATGGATAGCTGAAACTCCCTAGGCTCTGTTGGGTTTTCCATTTCTTCTTAAATTGATTTTTTCATGTTGTTTGCCACAAAATTATTGTTATTGTAATTTTAGATCAAAGAAATCTATTGCCAGGATCTCATTATTTCCATTATTTAGGAATGAGTCACCTTATTAGTCTTCTCTATAATTGCATGCATAGAGTAACTAAGATAAGGATAAAAATTACAAATTTCGATGAAAATGGTGTTGTAAAAACAATGTTTTTTGTTTATTTGTCTATAATTTGAGTCATTGATATGTATTGTTTGCAATTGATTGTATATACTGAAATAAATGAGTTTTAGCTTTTGAAAACAAGGAATTAAGCCTAAATGCAGCATTGCCAAACTTTATCATTGCAATCTAAAAAGATGGAATAAAGAGTGCTAATTTAAAAAACAATATTACTCTCCGTCAGTATTGAGTAAAGTTGCATAATTTTTTTAATCTACTGCCAACACATATAAATCAGTCATATCTATGCATATGACTCCTGATTTTAATTATTTAGAGAAAGTTCCTTTTACAGCAAATTTATCGAATAACACTTAATAGACTTAAAGGAGCCCATCCAATGAGCCAACAGCTAATATTTTATGATATGAGTGATATCTTAAACAAGAAACTCTTTTTTATCTTTTAATTGTTTAACTAACATCGATTTACAATTCGGTAATAGGTTTTCTAAGTTCATAAAACTTTATTTCCTTATCTACAAATCCAGCTAAACAGAAGTAGAAATTCTTATTATTTTATTCTTCATAGATACTATGATTTTGTGAATCATAGCCATCACCAAAAGTATAGGGTTTTTCGTAAATAAAAGTAAATAGGTTTTAGGGATTGCAACCCTCAGTTTTTATTTCAGGTAGTGGAATTTATTATTTAACAGAGAGTGAAGGATAATGATATTCAATTTCTTCTATTTATCCTTTTAATTAAATCAATCTCAATTTATTGTATCTTTCATCATGATTTGTAATAATATACCATAATGAATTAGAAACTGGGAAAATACTTAATATTTCTAATCTTTCATTTTTTGGGTCTAATTTGCCATTGTAAATGTAATTAGGATCTTCTTTTTTTTAATTTTTCATTCTATTATCTGCAAAAATATCTCGAAAATTTGGAATGGCATTAGTAAACAATTATAAATCTAATTAAATTACATAATACATTTTTATTTTGCAGGATGATGTTTTCCGAAAAGTTATGAGGGTGTTTATCCAAAATAATACACCTATGATAGATAAGACTTCAATAAACTTGGATCTATTTTTTAGCTTTACAAAGTCTTTATATTTTATTCGTATGTTAAGTAGTGGAATAGATTGGCTGTTTTGATGGCATATTCACCATTATTATGTATACCAAAGATTAAATCAATCCAATTATTGAGATTTTGTGACACATACTCAGACTCTAATGCTTACCTCATGCGAAATATAAATTCTTCTGCTGTTTGAGTTTTGACCCATCTTGGTAGGATAACATCTTCTACTCGTTTGGTTGACTATAATGTACCAAAATCAAATAGATTGCTACAATAATACTTGAATTTACATATTTTATAGAAATTCTGGCATATAATAAAATTCAGGGATTAATTCTTTATTATCTTACCTTTTACTATTTTCCCATAAAATGTCAATATTGGAAAATAATCTATCGGCAACATCAAATTTATCTATGTTTAGAGAATAAATACTTTTTTGTAATGAGAAATGTAGTTCATTGAATGGTTCTAATCTTATTAAATAATTGAACACAATGGCTGCATTTGAGTAATGTGAACCATACATGAAATTTTCTTCCAAAGATTCAGGTGCTCTTTCTTTATATTCCTTTATTACAATTTCTGGTGATTTTTCGATAGCTCCGATAGGTATTTTCAAATCTCTAAAACACTTTGTATTTTTTTTCCAATCAAAATCCATGGTTTATTATTTATAGTTTTTCAGGACCCATGGAAAAACAAAATATTAGCTTAAGTCATTATAGCTTCTTCCAGAGTATGTGTTTACTAACATCAAATATTCAAAGTTAGTTAATTGTCCCTCGCACCATTAATTTAATATTTTTTATTTATTAAATTCTTCCCTTAGATTTGTTATGATATTAATTTTTTTCCTTAAAAATTCTTTCTAAACTTCCTTAAGTTTATCATTTCTATAAAAATTGAAAAAAATGTTTTGCCTATTTAAAAATATTTCTAGGGCTATTTCTGAAAGTAAGAATCTTTTGGTATGAATACTTTGAATACTTGAGAGTTAAATCTCGAAATTGATATCATCAGTAGGTTGTTTGAGATCAGGACTTTGGAATATTTCTGCTATTTCAAATTTTTCATTCTTAAATGTGAAGGAATTACTTTTATCATTGAATTAAAAGACACCTTAAAAGGCTCCTTCTTATGTAATGTATTCACAAATGAATTTTAGATTACCATTCATATTATTTTCAGCAGATCCTTTTCTGAAACTTGTCTATGAGAGATCTATGATAGATAATTGATTACCTTTATTGCTATGTTAAATACTTTTATTATTAATAATTATAAGTTAATTATTAATAATAGTTTATTTGATCTAATGGATTATCGTCTTTTTCCTCTCTTTGTGATACTTTGACTTAAGGATTCTTCCATGATTTCTGATTTCTGCAAAGTGATTGTAAATGAATTATTCAAATTATTTTTACTCTTTTCTAGGCTACTAGTATCTTGAAGAGTTTATTGTCTTTTTCTGCCTTAATTCTATTTCAAATATGGTTTGAATATATTCTTCATTTTAACTTTAATTAATTGTTATCTTCTTCTAGTGACATCTTCTAAGGGGCAAACATGTAATTTTAATTGAAGATTCTCCAATATTTCATATTTAAATTCTTGGGTATCAATAAAGTTATTTAATTCTTAATATAGGATGTCAAGATAGTTATCAACAAAATACCATAATCCTTATCTTGAGGCTAATTCTTGAGTTTCTCTTTCCCATTATTTTCTTAAGGAATCTCTTTAAGCTGGAAAACTGATATCAGAGAGTGAGGATTGTCGATGGGCTGATAAATTACTTTTAGATTTTTCCATTTCTTAATCATTATTTAATTTGGGATAAAGTAGCCATAATAAATGAATAAATTGATAGTCTATTTAAACTTGCATAAATAAGCCGATTTATATGGCCTTACTTGTTTCATCCCTAATTTGATCTATTTAGGTTAAATCAAAGGTATTTTGTAAAGGTTTTAAATTGGGGGCTTTCCTCTATTCACTCAGATTGTTATACGCTTATAGAATTGTTTCAAGACATCTATCATTGAAATAGATCAAGTTTTCAAGGGAGGTCCAGTTAATGTTTTGCCATTCAAGTATTTGGGATGTAGTTGTTTTGTCAAAAATTTCCTTTAAACTAAATTACAATATATGGATACTTGTTGATTATATTTTCATCGAGCTATTCCTCTGAAGCCAAGGCATAATAAACTAATAAATCAGTAATATCTTAATTATTTGCAGATTTTACAATTAGTTTTGACGGCTGAAATGAGGATGCTGCTCCGAGGACCTTTAAACTATCTTTAAATTAAATTGCTAGTATATTACTTGTTTCTAGTAAGGGGGTTTTGAATTCTAGTAGAATGAAAGATTTAATAATTTTTAGACTGTTAGGATCGGCGACATCAGAAAATTTAAATCTTTATTAATACTTTAAAATAACTCTTTTCATTTATGGTACGCGAATGAATGGTGCTATTAATTAAATAAATAATCTTTTAAAGCCTCCATTAGGGAAAACACGAGTTGTTTGTTTTTTCTATTTTTCAAACAATAGCTTAATTTCATGTAAAGTAAATGTTTCTCCTTTTCTTGTCATTCCATAAAAATCACAAAAAAGGAGATCAAAGAAGGAAAACAAATCTATTCCTTTTTCTATGACTTAAGAATACAAATCCCAATTCACGAATTCAAGATCTGCTATCTCCCCAAAACACTGTTCAATATGTAAAAATGCTGTGGTAATGCTAATTAGCTTTCTTTCATCTTCGTTACCATTGAAGGCTTGTACTCTTTTGTTTGCATATAGTTAAATGATTAGAGGGTAGAAGGCTTACAAAAAATTGCAAAAACTGTCTTTACTAAATACATTACTTTCAATATGAATTCTGTAGAGTAATTCACTAGTACAAAAGGGATAATATTCAAGTAAATAGATAGTAATGTAGGTGAAAAGTTCAGATTAATTTTGGATCTTGGAAATTGTATGAGGCATCAAATGCTTAATTAATTATGGGAATTCTGAGAATTGTATCAAATATTTAAGTAATTAATCCTATTTTTGTTTTTTGAGAATATGATTTTTGAACAGATTGACAAAATATTATGTAATACTTTCTTTGATATTATCTTTCATAATTTATTATCGATATAATTGATTTAAGAACTTAAGCAAAATATTAAGGGAGGTTTCATCTTCTTGATATTAAAGAATTAATTCAAATATTCTTTGGATAAATTGAGGGCCTATTTCATTTTGATTAGATTTGTTAAAAATGTCAATGTAGTTTTGAATTTATTATAAATCAGTGTCTTTTTTTGAATTAATTCTTATTTTTTACACTATTTTAAAGTAAATAGAAAAAGTAAGCTCAAATAATTTATCCTGAACTTCTGTTGAAATCATGAAATATTAAGAAATTTAATATGAGTTATTTTGTTTTTCTAAAATTTAAAGTATTATATTTTTGTAATAGTTTAAAGGTTGTTCTTCTTCCTGTTTTTATTTGTACTTAATGGTTAAGCATTCTTCTAAAAGCACTTCACATAATTATAATATATCTAAAGTTAGTAAATTTATAATTTCTTAATTTTTAACAATTTTAAAGAGCTCATTTACTGATGCATAATCAACTTTTAGAATTTTCTTTTCATTCTTTTAGCTCTTTCCTAATGAGAAGGAGAAAAAAAAATTATCGTTGGGAGTGAAGTACTTTGAAGCAATTTACACAGAAACAAATGTGAAGACTCTTCTTGGCTGATAAACTAATTGTATGTTGCTAAGCTATTATATTGCTGATTGAGTCATGTATTTTTAAAAAGAAATTTTGTTCATGAGTGTATCTATTTGTTGTGATGAAGTGAATTGATTGTCAAGTATTTTCAAAATTGATAAGACATAAGAATAACTGTTTTTATCAGCAGTAATTTTATCCCATATTTTCAATAACTGAGAAATTAATTTATCACTTATTTTCTAATTACAAACTATCACTTATTTGCAATGATCTTCTAATATTTCAAGATTTCTTTTCTCCAAAAATCTCTAAACTTATTTTATGTCTATAGATATGTCAACTTCAAATATTTATAAAATATTAATTAATAACTCTTCTGAATCTGATATTGAATCTTTTTCATAAACAATATAAAGAACATCCAAGATCATAAAAAAGGCACTATATCCTCCATGTTAGTGAATGAAATCGAGTCCAGATTTGATGTCTAAAACATAAACATTTTGACAGCAAATTAAAGGTTACTTGGTACAATTAGTCATAAAGAAAATATCATCGAATTCCATTTATTGATCTACTACAACCCCTGAATTAATGAATGCTAAATCTTGTAAAGTTTTATTGGTGAAGCATTGTTCAAATCTTAATTATTAATCATTTATAAGGCAATCGAATAAAGATATTTATCCTTCAAAGGATTGATGTAATAATATAAATGATTCTAAGAATTAGGATTGAAATTTCTCATTATTTTTTGTTTCTGTTTCTAGGCCTAAATTAACACCAATTATAATTTAAGTTAATACTCGTTAATCGAGGGTTTGGAGTTGATTGTTGTTATGGGTTTCTGATTACTTTTCAACCTCTAAAATAACACGCTAATCTTTAATTGTGAGTTTTAAATTAAACCAATTATAAAAGTCAATTTTTTATCCAAATTTTATCTCTTATTGTGATTCTCCATTTTTAATAATCAAAACGAATATATTTCTATGAATGCATAGTGTAATTTCATATTCATCATCGTATATAAGAGAGAATATGATTTATTTTCCGACATATTCAGAATTAACAAGAAATGAGCCAAAACCAAAACTTAATTTATCTAAGAATTAAGTACTTTTTGGAGCATTTTCTTGTTAAAGTAATCTCATTACCATTGAGATTTAGATTGTTGGATTGGTCAATTTATTTTATAAAGTAACTTGAAGTGAAGATGAACCACCCTATAAGTGAATCAAGGCAGATTATTTTTATAATGATTTGAGAATGACTTGCCACTATTGAAAAGTTTGAATGAAAATTTCTAAAATATATTTTACAACCCTGCTATAATATCTCATATCATCCACTAATCGGATTAAGTTGGCTCCTTGTGAAAACAAGGGTATTCGATATTTTGGTAAATTGGCTATTCGATATGCTGATGTGATTTCTTCTTAATCTTGTAAATCTAGTTGCAAGTGCTCTAAATCATTCATTAATATTGATGATTGATGATAACTTAATGTTTCAAATAATTATTTTAATAGTTAGGAATCTTAATTTAAGACTAGAACTATAATGATTAGTGCTTGCATTTATTTTAGAATGCTTTCATCTCTTTCAACTCTTAAATAGAAGATAAATTTAGGTAAGTATTCAGTGAAAGTAAGGATTAGAGATATTTATGTCATTAACAAGTATTCAAGTAACTTTAAATTGAATTTTTTCTCAATTCCTATATTTGGTAGTTCGAAAAGTATTGCAAATGTGATTTCATAATATTTATTATAGACTAATTTAAGTGAGATAGATTTTTCAGTTAATTGATTAAATAAAGTATTAATGTCAATCAAACAATTATTTTCATCAAATAATTGATCTGTTATTTGACGATAGTAATCATATCCAAATGCAATGGTATTAATATTATTAATGAATGTAAAGAGATAGTTTTGTAGTAGGTTCATCTTCTGTAATTAATGGTAAAAGTTAATAGAAAATTTGTAATACAGGTCACTCAATTCTAAACTAAAATTTTATATTCCTTGTAGATTAATTTTTGATTTATCTTGAACACACCAATAAATCTAATATATTAGATAAGTTATTGTGTTATAAATTTCAATATATATTGCATCTTAATTCATTTCTTTTAGTACAATTTCAAATACTACCTTTATTATTGATATTAGTATTTGCATATTTGAAATTAAAGAATCTATAATCCTTGATCCATCACAGCATTTATAATTTAATTATCTATTTGAGGGTTTGCCTTTTTTGCATGATTCAACTAAAATCAATAAGTAATTCAAAATAGCATCACAATTAGATTTATTATAATTTATAGACTAAGATAAATAGAATAATTACATCTTATATGAATATTAAAAAACAGTAACTATGTTGTATACTTTTAATTGAGTTGCCTATTCCAATTTTTATTATCTATTAATAGAGTTATTAATTTGCACCCTTAATCAAGAATAAAAGTTTAGGATCATATTTTTTAAATGGTTAATTTTTGTAGGTATCAGTAGAGTAAAATTTTATTAAATTCTCTGAAAAATCTATTTTTTATTGATCTGTGAAAAGAGAGTAACTTCTTGATAAGTTAATGATAAAATTTATCAATAATTGGATATTCTAAGTATCAGATAGTATGTATTTTGATAATCTTGAAAGATGGGTATCTATGTATGATTTAACTAATGTTTTATCATGAATTAATAGTAACTAGTCTCCAAAAAGAGTATCGAATTATAAACTTATTTCATACCCTTGCATTCCGAAAATATCATTTATGATTTTAAGAATATTTGAGGAAATTTGAGTGTTAAGCATTTTATAAAAAAGTGCTCCAACTGCCTTTTAATTTTTAAGTCTAACCAAATCAACTATTTGAATTATTCTTTTACTGATTATATCTGTATTTATTTCTATTATATCAATGAATTCAAATCCAACAATTAGTGTTTAGTAAATTAAATAATAGTGAATATCATCGAATGCAAGAATTTCTTTATTCCATGATTGAGTACAAGTAAGAGCAAATTATTTGCATTATTCTTAGGGAAATTTATGTTTGATGCATTCACAAAATACTTCAATAAATGTAATTTCTTGGAATTATTCTATATCACATAAGTCTTGTAATTGTTTATGATTCTTTAAAAATAAATCCTAAAATAAATCAAATACTATAAGAAAATCTTGGATCCCGATATCTTAGACTTGTGAGTAGAATATTGAATTGGCTAACAATACTTAGTATATGAATGATAATAGCTTATGTTTATCAGAGAAGTTTTATTGAAGATTCAATTTAAGTAATTTTTAAAGGTTTGAAAATGCTTTAACAAATGTTATTTTTTTATGATCAGCCATTTTTTATATTTCTTCTCTTTTCATGAGTGTTGATATATATAATGTAACATTGCCTGCAACTTAATGAAATGCATCAAATAAAATTTTTTAAATGAAATCACTACCCTACTATGATATGGGACTTTCATATTCCTAAATCATTGTTTTTAAGCAATCACATATAGTTTCTATCATATTTATTTGTAATTATGAATGAGTTTACAGTGTTGGAGATAAATCGCTTAGCATATTATCAGTTTATGAATAGTATTCTTTGATAACAGCAACCAGACATAGATATGTTGAAAAGAAGGGGGAAGGCTTTTCAACTGACATAAATTCTAGATATAAATCTTCATTGATATGCTTTGACTTGGATATGGAAATGAATTGAGATTCAATTTAAGATTGTTCTAATTATGATCCTATCATATCTCGAATAGTCTCAGTGATTTCCTCACTTCCCGCTTATTCCCACTAAATATGTAATAATTTGAGAAAAGAGTTGAACGACCTCATTATTTTTATATTTTATTTTGTAGAGATCGCACAAAAATGTGAGGATTATATGTAAATCAATCAAACTCAAATGGTCCACTTAATCCAATTACACCACAAGCTAATCTTGGACCTGCATTACCAGTGGTTAAGCTATCAGGATGATCAGTTTTTCCTAAGTCATCTACATTCCCATGAACAACCATTGACCTTCCAATTACGCTATATTCCCCAGACAATTGAACTATGGAATCAACTAAGGTAAAATGAGCAATTCCTCCCTCAGATATTACATTTCCTAAATCTCCAACATGTCTCTCAGTATCGAGTGGTCCACCATGATGTTTAGAATGGGGATTATAATGAGGTCCTGCTGAAATACAACCTTTGATGAGGTTTCCGAATTCATGAATATGGAATCCGTGTGGACCATCTGTTAATCCTGTTATTGTTGCTTTGATTGTAGTTTATTGACCATCTGAAATTAATTTTACAATTCCACTAACTCCACTATTATTATCTGGTTAAAGGATAGCGACTGCGTAAATTAAATTATTGAGTTTATACTATTCTTTATGATCAACATTGTGATGACATCCTTCATGAGCAAAAACATTCAAAATTAAAATACAAAATATCATCATATATTAATTAATGCACCTTTCTCTGCTTTTATTATCACATTAAATAAAGATGTAAAGAGTTTTTCAACTTTTACATTAATTGCAACTTATATTTTAGGATCATCTGATTCAAAAAAGTGAGTAAATCCTTAGCAATTTTCAGATCTTTTAATGGCTACATCAGATTTCTTGATTTCGAATTCTTTTTTATTTGATAAATAATACATTCCTAATACTAATAATGATAAGTTTATTACATTTATAAATACTGAAATTTTCTTGACTGATCATTCCTAGAATCCATTTACTTAATCTTTTGTCTTTTTATTAAAGTGATTGTATGAATTTAGGAGGAATATGAACATTCAAATAGGGAATGAAGGTTAATTATATTTAATATTCTAGTGCTTTTTCTAGAATAATTTATAATGCATCAGGATCACAATTGATATTTTGATCGCATCCATCAAAATCTCCACCAACAATTACAATTTCATCTATTTAATGGATTCTTTCTGGATAGTTTATGAATAGTTTTGCAAAATTTGATGCTGCACCTAATATTAAGAGGGTAAACTTCTTTATAAATAACATTTACATTTTTATTTTCTGTTCGATATTCAACTTATACATTTAATTCTTTTGTCAAATCTCTTCCTAATATAGGAATTTAATGATCTGAAAAAGCTTCGGCCATGTACATTCCATGATCATATGATTTAATACAAGAATGATTATTCATAGGTAGATCATGTCCTTAAATGACTCCTATTCTGTCAGGTAATTACAAATTAGTTGTAATTTTTAAAACATTATTAGCTGCCTCGAATGCTCTATGTTATAAATTTATTACGAGTGGGTTCCGTAGACTGTTGATATTCCTAAAATCTTGAAGTTATGGGCCCCATATATCACTGATAATAATTATGCATCTCCAGTATTTGTATCGAGCCAAATATTGATTCCAAAACTTAAAGTAAATAAAAATGGTAATAACATTATTAATTTGAAATCAAATAAAATAAATTGATATGAGAACAACAAAGAGAACTATTTAGCTGAGAAACAAGT
Source organism: Paramecium caudatum (assembly GCA_000715435.1). Taxonomy (NCBI): domain Eukaryota; phylum Ciliophora; class Oligohymenophorea; order Peniculida; family Parameciidae; genus Paramecium; species Paramecium caudatum. The sequence goes on along the minus strand of JMSD01000066.1, from coordinate 21,944 downwards.
AAAGGTATTTTCTTGACTTTGTTATTTATGTTGGGCTCCCTTCATTATCTTTGTCAAGAGTATTCGAACTAGACTAATGACTTGAATTTGTTAAATCTAATATAGGGGACTTTATACTTATTGGAGAAAGAACCTTTCTTGATGGTAAGATGGCTGTTTGAGACATTTTTTTTTTACATGGGTCTGCTGGCAAATCGGAATCTCTTTTTTCTTCTTCATGTTTAGGAGAGTCAGTGTAATTAGTTGATTGTAAAAATTATTCTAATTCACTTTCTACACTTTGAAAGAGTTTTCCTAGAATTTAAGATTTTCTATGTGCAGCCTCTTTTAACGAAACAATTAATGTACTATTACGTTATTTAAATATGAAAGAATGTACTTTAAGTTAGAGTAGATGGCTCTTCAATTTTTTTTCAAATAATGAATTCAAAACACAAACAGCACTTAATTTTAGACTATCATGATCAACATGAGATATCTTTTTTGTTATTTATTTTTTTTGAGTATTAATGCATAAAAACATCTACATTTTTTATCTTATTGCAAGAGTACTTATTAAAGTAATTAATTATGTAGCACCAGCAAATTGTATGGCTATTCTTTCATCTTCATCATTCTATTTTATGGTTGTAAATTAATATAAATTATAACTTTCACTATTGTTGTTAGTTATTTGATATTAAAATGTACTTACAAATGCCTAGAATTTAAATTTACATATTTTCTCTCTAAACAATTTATCTATCTTCTTTAAACCTTTTTTAAATTATTCTTATCTGAGTAACTCAGTTAAATGTCTTCTATTTCTGGAAATCACTGCTGGACTTAAATTGACATCATTAATTGAAGCCAATGGGTTTTCAGGTTTAGTTTACCTGACTACCTAAAAATATGTTTGCATTTTGATTGCTTAATATTTAGTAAGTAAATGGTTAATCACTGATGTTGCTTAAATAATCTTCAATTGAGGGTATCGAATGGACTTTTTATCATTTTCTTACATTTCTCTGATTATCTGGAATGCTGATTATATTTGTTCTCTTTTTTACTAAGTTTTTTGAATAAAAATACACTATAATATTGAGTGTATGAAATCAAACAATTTTCATCTGGATCAGTCCTTGATCTTCTTCCTGATGCGGTTGATGGTGTATACATTATTGAGCAATAACTTAATAAAATATCAAATAAAACTCATATAATTTGTGTGATTGCTCTTTTAAGATTAAAGTGCAGAGTATCTAAAATTAGTATAAGAGGTACATTTTTCTGTGATGAGGTTTTCCTGTGTGAATCCTTCTGGGTTGCGCCATGTAGCCAATCAGTTCTTCGTTTTCAGTAAAACCGGTTGTGGCAGCGGTATTCCTGGAACCTACTCTACTGAGGGATTTTCTGAGTTTAGCTTTGAGTTGTCGACATTAGGGATTCCAGGAGCGTTGGATCATGGGGATAGTGTTGGTTGAGGATGAAACAAAGGTAGGAGAGAGGAGATTTGGTTCGGATGACGTAATTTTTATGGAAAGTGTATCGGATTAAGTAAGTTTTTTTTTTTTTCTCTCCAATCCACTTTGAATGCGACTGACTAGAATTTCATGTTCTTCAAGTTTAGTGGTCTTAACTCTATCTTTTTTTTCTGCTGAGGTTTATATCTTTCTTGAAACACGATCTCTAATTTATTCAATCATATTTGTATCGACCATTAGGAATTTAGTTTTAGGATCGGTAGGAAGTTTTCTTTGATTGTATAGATAATTTTGATGGGCAATTTCAGTTTAGAGAAGTACTTTTGGTTTTTGTGAGCGAATATCATTTTTATCTGGTCTATTACCTGGATCTTTAAATATTTCTTTAACTGTCATTCTTTCTGCAATTACTAATCTTGGAGAGACTGCTACATCAGTTTCATGTTATTTCAAATTTTAGACAATGTTTTGTTATCTATTGTTCATGTATTCAGTAATGAGTGTACTCTTATCTTTAAGTAATTTAACAATTTCTGGGAAATTTTTCTTTACAGCATTAAATTCATTAGCTTCCATATAATAGGCTAATGTGTTATCGGCTGCTTAACATGAATGATGTCTATGGGGAAGTCCTTCTAATATTTCCTCTTAGCCAACGAATGCATTATCTGATAATTAACTGAGTGTAATTTTTTTCTTTTTTTTAGAATTTTGTAAAGATATCATAGTTTCTGGAATTTAACGAAATAGTTCAACTCTACCTTTCATGATAAGAAAGAAAAATTTAGGTTCCTCTCCTTCTTTCCATAGTATAGCTTGTGATGGGAATGTAATAGTTCTAAAATATTGTATAAATTTAGTGACTGTAAATTTGCTGACTCCTGAGAATAGTTTCATGAAGTAATCAATAGTTGAATTTTATTCTTAGATTTGTTTTTCACATACTTATTTATAGTCTACTTTATTCATTGAAATAAGATGAGCTTCATCAGAAACCACAATAATACTGGCAGTTCTAGGTTAATCATGGATTAGGGCTTTATCTCCAAAGCATTAACCTGAATAGTATTATGAAATTCTTTTAAATAATGGTACACCATTATTATAATACATACTACCTTCTCCTTACATTTTTAGGACTAAATCATGAATGGTCGAAGTTATTTGCAAGGTTTTTTTCTTTTTTAATCCTCCAATATTTGTATCACTAGGTTATTGAGTCATAAATTCCAATTCATTTGCAACTTCTTCTGCTGATCTTTGGATGTATACACCAACTTCACCCTATAACAACACATAAAACCTATCACCATAATCTCCTTAATTCATAATTGGTTATCCAAATTTACAGTATTCATATCTAAAAAACTATGCTGCATATTATGCAAAGTCTCTTAACTTCATGTTCTTTTCACATTGTTTTTAAAGAAATTCAATAGTTGAAAGAGAATCTGCAACTTATTCTGCTTAAGCGCGTGTATGAAGTTAAGTATACATTCTATAAACTTGTATGGCAGGTTGTAGATTTATTTCATTTTATCTTCTAATAGCTTCATGATCTGGTTGTTACTCTTAAATAAGTGATCTTTTATTTTTCATAATATTAATGAAATCATTAAATCCAAACAGTCTTTACATTTGCAAAGTTATGTACTCCCCATTGGCCACATTCTCTACCATATCCTGATGCTTTAACACCTCCTGATGGTAATCTTTAATCAGATTTTACTATTTCATTTACAAATACCATTCCAGATTCAATATTTTCAACGAAATTTTGATACTCATCTTTATCTGTCGATACAACAACTGCTCCTAATCCATAATTGCTATTATTTGCTATTCTTAAAATATCTTCATTATCTTCTCCTTTAATCAATGCCCAAACAGGTCCAAATATTTCTTCTTATACTAAAGAATTCTTTTCATTATTCACTTCTACAACGGTGGGCATAAAAAAGTTTCCTTCTCTACTGAGTCTCTTTCCTCCATATATTATGGTAGCTCCTTCAGCAACACCTCTATCAAGTTAATCTATTAAATTATCAACTAAATCAGCTCTAGCCATGGGTCCTAAATTTGTTGTTTCTTCTAGAGGATCACCTATTTTTAATTTGCTTAATTCTTCTACGAGATTATTTTTGAATCTTTCATAAAATTGTTAATGGACAATGAATCTTTTAGCTGAAAAACACACTTAACCACAGTTTGCACTTCTTGATCTTACTGCTAATTGTACTGCCAAATTTAGGTCAGCTTTTTATAAAACACACAATGGATCTGAACCACCTAATTCCAATACACTTCTTTTTAAGTATTTGCTGGCGATTGCTCCAATAATAGATCCTGCTCTTGTGGAGCCAGTGAATGAAACACCTTATACTTATTGATGTTTCATTATATTTTCTAATTGTTCTGGACTGGAGAATACATTCTAAAATTCTAAATTATCAAATCCAGCTTCTTTAAATAATTCCTCTAATGCTAATCCACATAAACCGGTGGAATCTGATGGCCTATGGATAACAGCATTTCCTAATGTGATCATGGGTATTATTGGTTTAAAGCCTACTTTATAATAATATCATACATAGCCAAAAAGGGAAATTGAATGGTGAAATAGAATAAACAGTTCCTATTGGATCATATCTTACAAAACTATTAGTTGCTTCTGTTTTGACTCTTAATGGTTTAAAGAATTTATCACCATTTTCTGCATAGTAATTACAATATGCTGATGATTTTTTAACCTCTGCAAGAGATTATTAAAAAGGTTTGCCAATTTCTGTAGTAATTAGTTTAGCATACTTGTTCAGATTTTAATCTAATAAAACAGATAACCTTAATAAATGCTTTAAGTATACCTTTTAAGTTTTTCTGCTCTTTTCTTAAATGATGATTTCTATAAATGAAGATATCCAGATTTAGAATTATTAATTACATCCTCTAATCCATGATCACTTAAAAATTTGAATTCAGATAGAACCTTGTTATTGACAGGATTTCTTGATACGAATTATCTCATAATTAATTAAATGGGGCATAAAAAAGCAGCATTCAATGAAATATTTGTTAAACATGATGCACATATAAGTAGATACATTAAAAGAGTAATTCAATTATTTGAAGAGGGGTATATTACATAAATATTAGAATACAAACTGTATTGATCCATGGATTATCAGCAAGCATTGAAAAATGTGTAAGAATTGCACTTCAAATAATGGATCAATATTGTGGAATAACATATAAAATAAAGACAAGTTCATAGAAATAAGTATCTGGAATACATATTGAAATAACAAAATAGTTGCAAATTTGATTGTTTTTATATACTCTCATTCTGGTTTGTATTGATGTAAGACTTAAAATTATTTGAGTTCTTCTGGACTATAATACACTCCATTGTTTGTGACTGCAGATGTATTATTAAAATCATATTTCCATGTACCTCTTTTACTACAATTTCTTATCTTAATTGGTTATGGTGTAATTGGTTTATCATTAAAATACTTAATCCCATAGAATTTAGCATGTCGTAATCCCTAATTTATAAGTATAATACTTTGTATTGTGCTTCAGTCACAATAATATATTTATTTTCTGGCCAAGTCTTCCTCCAAATCTTGAATCCAACTCCATTGTTGGGGTATTGAGCTAACATTTCTGGTAAGTTTTTGTAGGGATGTCTATGAATAGCAATCAAATCATTGAATGTATATGTTCTAATGGATTTAGAGAGCATTTCTTCTGCTGCTGTTTTGAGAAGGCCTTACATTAATAAAAAATATCACTTATAAATAAATACTTCATAATAATTAGAGGACACTATACATTCTTTACCTACTCCAATTAATTTAATATGAAAGTCTTATTTTATTTCATGAAAACATTCCCATAGATTAGTATCTGTTTAACTCCATAATCTGATGGTGTTATCATGACTAGATGAATATAATATTTTTGAATCTCTACTAAATTGTATTTAATATACTTTTCCTTAATGTCCATATAGGACTTGTACACAATCATAAGAATCATCTGTCATTTGATCATATAATCTAATAGATTAATCCCAACTACATGAACCAAATAATGTACCATTTGAACAAGTAACTTACTATACTTTATCAGAATGGTAATAAAATTACTATTTAAATTGCCATTAATTTGTGGATTCCCATAATCTGACTGTTTTATCAAAACTACAGGATATCAATAAATTAGTCATATTAAATTGTAGACTTTAAATGGAATCAGTATGACCATTTAATTTTTTTAATATACTATAATGATCATCCTTATAATACCAAATAAGGATTTCTTCATGACTAGCTGATGCTAATAATTAATCCATTTTTCCTATGGCTAAAGCAGTGATCCAATCATCATGACCTATTAATATATCGTGAATCATCCATTTATGTTCATATTTCCATATTTTTATTGTTCCTTCCCTCCCTCCTGAAATCATTGTATTTGAATAATTACTGAATATTAATGCATTTACAATTTATTCATGTCCTTACAAAGTTACTTTAGTCATATTGTCTAATCTCCATATATCTATATTTTAATTTAATGTGACTAATGCAATTATTTAATCATCCCTTGAAATAGTAAGTTAAGAGATTTCTCTATCATATTTTGGTAATACTTATTCAATTTTTAATTATTATTCTGGAATGACTATTGTATTTAATTGGGTTTAAATTTCTTTAAGAACATGTAAATATTTTGCAAATCTATCAGTGTCTATGGAAAATTATTTAACTTTAACTTAATCATAGTCAAATTCTAAATTTTTAGATAATAGGTCTCCAATTTCCTCTAAATCCTTAATTGTCATAATTCTCCATCCAAATGATGAATCATGAATAGATGTTAAGTATTCTTCTTCTGAAAATTCAGCTAAAGATGTTTCAAATTCAAGTTTAAGTTATTGAAGTGTGCTCATAATTAAATCAAATTTTGTATAAAACTCTCCTTAAAGTTATTGAATAATTGAAACTATTTCTACTCTTCTTTTATCTATAAAATCTGATAATACTTCTCCTAAATATTCACGATGTAGTTGCATTCCATTACATTTACATTATTTACACATTGCTCTTTTATTAATTGTTTTTTCTGCCACATTTAAGGATGTTATTTCCATTCCGTGTTTAGAACAATTCAATTTTGATACCCTTTATTCAAATGGAATCATTAATTTAATAATGAGTTAATTACCAAATATACTACAATATTCATTCTGCTTGGGAAAAGATTAATAACTATCTACTTTATAGGGAGCAATGAATGGAGTTAGTGGAGTGTAAATATTTTTAATATTCTAGCTTTGGTACAGAATCAGAAAATAATGATAAAGCATCTCCGCTGTAAGTGTTGACCTCTATGACAGAGTCTTTAGCAAAGGTTGTGTCTCATGCTTTAGGTATGAATTAAATTGGAACGGAATCTCTAAAATAATTGGGAATAGAATATCTCTCACATGAGGTTATTAATTTATAAATGGCTTTGTACAACTTTTCAAAGCAATTTTAAGCAAATTAAGTAGAGTTCATAAATGCAAGAGCCTAATAATGTTAATGGATTAATAAAATTAGAGAATTTGTTTAATGTGAGGGTCTTAAACAATAAATATCTAAATTATTGGGGGATATTGAGGAAATTAGATTTGGTAGTTAATTTAAATTAGAATTCCCACATGTCTATTTGGAAACTAGTACTGTATTTTATAACAAATTAAAAGATATAACAGAATTAATAGATCTCATTAATAAAGAATCTTAATTAATTGCGAAATAACTATATTTAAGTTTATTGAAGCCAAATCCAACATTAGGCGAATTATTTAGATTCTACATTATTTATGGTATTCAAAAGCATCAGTATTAAAGATTGATTACTTATTCTTAATCCATTAATAAGGAAGAGATAATAAAAGAGTTATAAGTGATTTCAAGAGTGTTTCCAAACTTAAAATATCATATGCAATAAATGGAATAAATAATTTTAAAATAGGGATAAATAGAAATTAATTATAATTAAGAAGATTTAGAAATATTAATGTTAATTAAAGATAAATTTATTAATACAGTGAAATAAATTCCTGAAAATCTTGCATTAACAGATAAATTTTAAGGATTATTATTTTTCACAGTTCACTTACTTTCATAAAAGAATTAAGAACACTTAATATTACCATAAATTGAAGCAATTTTAAAATCAGATGAAATTAGGAAATTGTCATGGTTGTTTTCTTTGATAGCTTAGAGTATCTATTCAACTAGAGTTCGACTTTTACTATGGAGTTATCAGGAAAATATTATAGATTAGAGATTTGCAACTTTTCAACAAACTTTTATTTCGGATATTCAAACTTTAGTACAGCTTGCTAATAATCAATACAATGGAGTATTTCCAAAACCAGAGAAAATTTCAAGGAGACAATAAATATAATATTAGGATTTTATTGATATTTTACATATTGCAGCATAATATGATATATTATTAGAAGAAAAACAAGACACTCGAAATAAGTAAAGTTAATTAGAGTAATAAATTATGGAGAGTTTGACAATTAATGATTTGATTATATAAAAAGAGCCTTCGTCATTATTAATAAGAAATTAATTGAAATAATATGTGGATATTTTATTTCAAACTACTCCCCTTTAACCAGAGACATTTGATAAATTGTATCCATATTATGAATAAAATTTAGTAAATAAATAGTAATCATTGATTATGGTTCGATAACAGTTACCTTAATAAAAATCAACTGTTTTAGATAATTAAAAAAAAAGTTAAAGATTTTTAGAGGTTTAATAAGCTATTTTAACATCTGATAGTGTCATCATCAATTAATAGTAGGATATTTATCCACCAAATTTTTGTCATTGTTTGACAATCTTTGAGAAGTCTAAATAAAAATGGGCAGGTTAATCTTTATCAAGAGTTCTTCAAGAAGCATAAGGAAAATATTAGAATTAGTTACCACTTGAATTGTAAAATGATTTTGTAAGTTTGCTAAAGGCCATTAAATTATATAATGAAGATTAGAAAGAAGCATTTAAAATTAAGCTGAAACAACTCTATAGAAAAGAGTTTCAGAAGCCTATAAAAGAATTAGCAGAAACAAAATAAAAAAATATTCTACAAGCTCTAGACATTATTAAAGAAATTGAATAAAATATATGAATTTTAAATAATTATTGGTATTAATAATTGATCAAAATAAATTTATGTTTTTGATTAACATATCTTCAGAATACACATAAATTATATTAATATAAATTTAGAATATAATATATTAACATGTTCAAATATTCAATTTCTCAAAATAAGGATAACACATATCAGAAATGTACTCAGGAATTGTAGTTATTGGTTCAGCTTTGCAAATATTTAAAATATCTTCTGAATTGAATTAGACTATCTTTTTGAATCCTTACAAATTCTAAAAAATATAAAGTAAAATTTACTTATTTATCAAGTGGTGATAAATTCTTGTGTGTTAAGATCATTGTTATTAATTATCTCAATTAATTTACTGGATTTTATTATAAAATATAAAATCTAAGAAGAAGGTTTTCTGTCATTTCATGCAATTATTAAGATGTGGTTTCATTATATTTAGTTTAGAATATGGATTCCCATAATTGATGATTGATAGATTGTAGAACAGATAAATCTATTTTTTCTGATGATTTAGCATATATCCAACTATATATATTTTACAAAGGTAAATCTGTTTTATTGAGTGGTTCAACTTATGCATCACTAACCTTAGTTAATTATAACATATCCTTAATGTCTTTAATTTCCTTTAAATTTAATCTTGCTTATTCAATCCATACTTATTTTTCTTATAATTGTAATAATAAAGATGAATCTCTTCTTCTCATTTGATATTGCAATCCTTATTTTTTCCAATATTTTTTTTGTACAATATCATTAAATAATTAATCATCAAAAAGAGTGCTCAATTAAAATATGACATCACTTGCACTAAAATCTTTAAAATTCATTATATTTGAATTGACTGATTATGGTAGATTCAAATCTGAAACCAATAATTAAGTTATAGTGATATTTGGATTATAGAGATCTAAAGTATCTAAGAATTTCAATTCTTTTTCATTTAATTATTATCCATTAATTTATTTATACATTAAATAATATGTAAGTAATTTTTCTTCTGCTCTTGATCTTTTTATTGTAACATATTATCCCAAACCATGAAGAATATCTGGATCTAAATAATTATCTATTGATCCTTTAATTTCTAATTTTTCAAGATCCTTTTCTTTGAATAAAATATCAATATAATTAGTTTTTTATCTGAAATAAAGTGATGAGTGCTGCCTCTTCAATTCACATTAAATTTCATCAATTTTATCAGAAATCATATTATTGACTTTTTCCATGACTTAGGTAACAGTTTTTGGACTGACTTAATGATTGGCTACATCTTTTATTAATTTTTATTTTAATTCTTATCTCATCTTTATTAAATCATTCAGAGCTTCATTTTAATTAAGTTTATCCTTTAAATATTTTAGAGTCATTGATTTTCATTTGGAGTCAGTTTCTATTACAATAAAACTTATGGATTTCTACTAATGAAAAGACCTTTTGGTTATTCATACTTTTTTCCTGAAATTCTTTCCTCTACAATTTTATCCCATATACCGAGATTGAAAATAGTATCTACGATTTCAGGTAAATTTTTTGTCTTTAATTCAGATTAGAAGTTTAGTAGATTAACAACAAAGAAATCACTTGTGTCTGGATTGCGTTTTAAGGAATCTCTAATAATATCACGTCTTAATTCTAGAAAGCCATTAAATTCATCTTTGTCATCTGCTGCTTATCTAATAACTTATTTAGAGATTGTTGGTATTATTGATTAAATTCGTAATTTTTCTGGATTTGGAAATGGAGCTAAATTGGTTATAATACCATTCAATTTTAATCTATCAATTAAATCTTCTTCTAGGCAATATGCAGAATTGAATATATTGTTGCTAAGTAAGCTTACTTTAAATCCATTTAAAGATTGTTTTGCATTGTAGATAGTTTAGGATGGCACTAATCCATACCATTTTGGAAAATCTATTGGAACTGTTTTAATTTAATCAATTAAATCCTTGAAAGAATAATTTAATCCAATAATATTAGCTCTTTATTCAATATCTATTAAAGCTTATTTTAATTGTAATTTGTGTAAATCATCTAAGTTATTAAGACATTTAAGAGCTCTCTTTTTTAAATAAATTAATTAAATATCAAATAATACATTTGGATTTAATTCTTAATCTGAATGCTCAACATTCAATTATTCTAATCTTTAATGAATTGTATTGAATAATTAAATATCTTGATTTGTTAAATTAAATGCATTAATAATTTTTTATTTAAATTAATCTTTATTTAAACCTAAAAAGTCTGAAATTGTCATAAATGGATATTTTTTTGATCTTAATAAAGCATATCCATTTATTTCATTATAATAACTTAAATCATATTCATCTATCAATACCACTTATTTTGGTAAAGTATCTTTAATAACATTATAAAGTTCTGAATGTTAAATATTAAATTCTAATTAGATAAATCTTTATTTATAAAATATTCCTAAAGTTTATATTCTTTCTTATTGAATGGATGTTAAATCATAAATTGTATGTAAATAAGATAATCTATCTTTTAATTCATTTATTCCTGCTGATAATCTTTATCCTTATAAACCAGAATATGTTAAAAGGCCAATCAATTAATCAAGTGTTAGAGTTGAAAGATTATATTGAAAATTGAATTATTGATCATGAAATCCAATTGATACTGCTGTCATTAATGAATCAAGAGAGTCCTCATTAGCTTCAATTAGATATTGTTTGCTTAACTAAAATAATCCAGCATTTGCAAATGCTTAAGCTAATTTTAATTTATTTGAATGAGTTAAAAGAGTTTGTGATTCAATTAATCTTGTAGCAACTTCTTTTCCTTTTAATTTTGAGACTGCTAATATTAAATCTCCATAATCTATTTGTTCTTAACTTTAAGGTATTTAATTATGTGGTTATTTATATCTAAGTTTCATTATAGTTGAAATAAATTTAAGCATATCTAAACTACCTCCACTAAGATAATGAATAGCTGTTTCCATAGTAAGTGATATATCTTATTTAAGAATTTCTCTTGGTGCAATCAATCCATTACTAACAAGTGCTTCTTCAAAATCTAACATTTTAATATTTGTATTAACACTAATGAACTCTTCTTTTGATAATTCAACCATTTCTATATATAATTACCTAATTGTTTATATTGCATCAATTGCTTAATAAATATCTTCTTATGCTTATTTAATTAACACTTCAATTTCATGCAATATATTATCTTCCGGTTCAGATAAGTTTTAAGGAAATAATTCTTATAATAATGCTCTAAATTATGTATCATTTATAAGTGTATTTTCTTTTGGTTATAATGTTTTAAATGCTTAATCAACTATATGTTAAATATCTTTAACTCCAAGTAAAGCAAGTCCATGAATAGCTTAAGTAAGTGCTTTATAATCAGAAATATATTAAAGATCCTAAATAAGAACATCAAATCCAAGAGTGTCTTTAAAATCTAATGAATCAAAATAACTTCTTTATCCTCTTCCTTAATATGCTTATCCTAAAAGCAATAATGTTTAACCAACTAAATCTTCATTTTGAAATTCTCTATTTTATAAATAAGTTGCCAATATATGTTTGACTGGAGTTGCAGTAGTGAAGAGTGCTGGGTATTAAATTTAATATGCAATTTATGTATTTGTATCAATTTTTTTTTAGATTGTGGCAGCTAAAGAATTAATTAATGATTACCATTATTTAGAGATTCTTTAAATGCTTCTACTTTTTCTAGATGTATTTTATGTTCTTTTATTCTCCAATAATCAGTATGAATATAGAATCTGGGAATAAGAAGTCTTTATGAATATTTAATCATAATTAATGTATATTAAGATATCACTCTTGATAATCATATATATGAAAATCATTATTATGATCATCTTTGATATCAAATCCTTTAAGCAATGATTCCTATTTATTTATTTTTGGTAATTGTATTTTCTTTGCTACACTTTAATTCTTAGAATGAAGTGTTGTAGGTCTAGATGTAAGAGATTCAAACTTTTTAATTGGAAAATCATCTTTTGTTTTTAAATTTTCCCATTTAATTGATGAAAGGTTCTTTAATTTGAACATTGTCAATCCTTAAAATTTTATATTACCATCTTAACTGTTTAATAGATGCCTTACTATAAATTGTCTTTTGAAACGATTACAAACTTATTTATTATTATAATTCATTTATCATTTTTTCTTTTTTGTTGCTGCTACTGCCATCTCTTATAATTTATTTTCAATATCTTCTTATCTTTCTTTTAATTTTTCATTTAATTCTTCTTCAGCTATTATAATTTTTAACTCTATTGCTTTAAGAATAATTGAATCTAATAATTCTTCATCAGTTGGTTCATGATACTATTCTTCTACATCTTCTGCTTCTGTTCTTTTTATTGATTATTCTTCTTCCACTACAATAGGTTTGTAATACATATTATCATCAAGTAATGGTTAAGGCAATGGAAGTTCGATTTACAAATCAACTTATATTTCTAATGGTCTTTGATTAAATGAATGAGCCTACATCAATAACAGCCAATGAGATAAGTAACCTTAAGTAACATACTCACCATACCCTTCTCCATATAATCTATAATCGGTTACAATTATTTTGCAACAAATACTTTATGGCAATTATATCCATCAGTACTATGCTGTTCTACTAATTTGTAAAATAACTTCCTATCACCTTGTTGAGTTTTTACTCCTTTTGAGTCTATTAATTTTCCAAATTTTTCATGTTGATTTATATAAACCAAAAACATCATATTTATGAATACTAAGGCTGCATCTTCTTGTAATACTAACTCTTAACATGTTTAAAAATCATTCACTAATTATTCAACAGCAATTTCTATATCAATATCTCTTGGATGATTACTATCGCATCTCTCTAAAATCTATATTCTAAATTAATATTACCTTGCATAAATACTCTCTTAACAATTCTGTTTAATTATCACTTGAATTTACTTCCTCAATAATATATTGTGTAATTGGCAATAGCATTCTAATTATGATAATATATACTCGGTCTTATATTTAGTGCAACCATATTTGCGATTCTCTTCTTGTATTAGTTATTCCTCCATCTATCTTCTTTTTTCTTCCTCTGCTAACCTAGCTGCTTCTTCTTCCTTTTTATTTTTAGGTGGCATAATTTATAAGTGAAATAATAAATTAAAAAATATTCTAAACCTTATATTTCTATTTTGTTTGGTATTTTAAACAAGATTAATCATGTTTAAAACCACAAACATTTGTTTTTTCTTGTTATGTAAAATTAACTGAAATAATAATTAAATCATTAAATGATTATCATATTATATTTGATAATTGCGTTAGCATTTGCAGAAATTAAGAATGGCATGTATATAAACGATACGTATCGAATATTTCATGGAATAAATATTCTTGATAGCTTAAATTTAACTGAATAAGACTGTTAATCGCTCAATAAAAATGGATTCAATTTAATTAGATTAGGAATATTTTTCGATAAAGCAATCCCAACTAGACCAAAATCATAAGAATCTATTGAATTTAATTCAACATATTTTGAATAAATTCGATCTACAACAAGACTAGCTGCATCATTCGACATACATATAATTTTAGTAGCACATCAGCGATTGTTAAATTAATAATTTTGTGGCTATGGATTTCCTGATTGGGCTGTTTAGAAATCTTCATTTCCGTATCCTTCAAAAAATAATTTTAATCAATCAAATAAATATCCAATAAAAGAAGAATGCATAGACATGGATGAATATTTAAAAACAGAAGATGTAGGAGCAAATTTTGAAAACCTTTACACAAACTAATATAATTTAACAGATTATTTTGGATTATTTTGGTAACAAGTGGCCAAATTACTAAAAGATGAAGATAATGTCCTTGGCTACGATATACTAAATGATCCAACTCCTGGTAATTATCAGCGCAACTATTATGAAACTATATGGCCTGGATGGGGTAATAGGAAATTTATCATGCCTTTTTACCGATCAATAAATACTTATATTAGGAGTATTGAAAAAAATAAAATAATATTTTATTAATCATAGATGAATGATTTTGTGAGATCTGGGTTTGATGATAATGTTGGTGGAGACTTGTTTAGGAATAAAGAAGCCTTTAGCTATAAGTTAAATTGTGTCAATGATTTTTCAGAATAATTTTGCACTTATGAAAACTATTTCACTCATTGGTTAAACTATATGATAGGAAAGCATGCAAGGGTGGCATCAATTTTAGCTGAATTTAGCAGTTAGAATGATAAAATTATAGACAGCATACTAAATTAAGCAGATTACTTTTTATCATCTTGGTATATCTTTATTTTACCTAGGATTTATAAAGGAAGCTTATAAAAACTTCCAAATTCATTAATTAGACCATATGCAACAAAAATTTGTGCAACAGAGGTTTTTGAAAGTGAATTTGATTCTTAATTCAATGTGTATAAGTTATCATATCATCCGAAACTTGGATGTTCAAGCCAAATATTCATTCCTTTTAGCTATGATTATTAATGTAGTGGTTGTTCATTAAAAAGCAAGGAAGATAACTCTTATTATTTAGAAATAAAACCGACTACATAATCAAAAACAATTACTTTAATAATATCGAAAAAATTAAAGAATGAATGATAAAGATATATAAAACTTATATAAGAACTTGTATATTATTTTTATTTATTTTTATCGCTGACCCTCAAACCTTTTTTGAAAGTTGATTCTCTTAATTCTTTACGATTTTATATTTAGAAAAACTAAGTTGAAGTGTATAATTAGATCCTTAT